>OX453253.1:15791969-16391969 GCA_949709985.1 Luffia ferchaultella | reverse complement strand
TGACGAATTGAATGAACGCGACTTTCAATTACTTTATCATGTGTAAGTATCCATCCGTCCATCAGCCTACATTCGTCCACTCCTATACATAGGCCTCTCCCAGGGCACGCCGCACTCCTCTATCCTCTGCCATTTTCATCCAGCTACTACCGGCTGCGTAAGTGTATTAAGATTATAATAATATGCACATATTACATACCACAAACAGATAAGTATCGCAGCATCTTCAGTTCCGATATTCTTAAGGGCAATTCACTTATTTCATTGTCATCTAAAATTAGGAACTTCAAGTTTTTCAAATCACCGATCTCATCGGGCAACCGACAAAGTCTATTGCCGCTCAAATCCAAGCATTTCAAACATGACAACATACCCAATTCACGGGGTAACTCTCTTATATGGTTTCCACTTAAATATAAACTTTCTAATCTTTCCAACCTTCCTATGTCCACTGGTAATTTACATATCAGATTTTCCTTTAGATACAAATCTGTTATTTCACGTTCGTCTCCTCTTAACTGTTCCAATGGAAATTCTGTGAAACCTCTATAGTTCCAATGCAAAACGGTTGCTGGATATAACTCGTTTTCCCAATATGTCATTTTCTTATTAATTTTTTGATTCCGGCCAGTAATTACAGAGAATTTGTACTAATCATTTACATATGAATATAGGATTAAGAAAAAAAATTTAATTTCCCATCATTTTCCAAAGTCAATCCATTATCACATATTTGTTATTTCTCGTTGTCTATGATTTTAACAAGATGCGTTCGCGCGCATTCCCGATTCTCGACTGCGCGACCAGTGATTACGCCCGTATTATTTTTAAAACGGTGGCAAGGTCTTGAAAATCTGGATCAGTATTTTATCCCTTCCCATTAAATGACAAAGTAAACGAAAACAGACGGAATTTTCATTATATATGTATTGAATCACTAATTTGTACACCGTATTAATTGTTTTAATAAAATTATTTTTTTAAAATTTACGCCTAAGTTTCACAAATATACAAGGCAAATTAATATATATATTTTTTTTGTAGTTTTTTTTCCCAAAGAGAATTCCGTCCGTTGAGTTTAAAAGATGAAAATACTGAGATAAATAACAATTTATATATTATGTTATATATACACTATTGTTTTATTTTCAATGTTTTTACATTGATATATTTAGTTTTGTAGACACGACTATTGGCGCCAAGCCATTACAGCGAAGGTCACACAACGTAACGCTATCGAAATACAATAATTATTAACTTCTCAGCATTAAATTATTAGTCAGATTTTGCTTGCAGCTTTATACTCGAAAATACCTTAATTGTACATTGTAATTGTTACATGTTACATTACCTGCGTAATGAATAAAAAAAAACTGTAACGGAAGAGCCAGAATAAATTAAAATTTGGAGCTTGCACCAATATTTTAAATTAAAAAAACCTTTCCTTTGCTATGATATTACAAAATTTAAAAAATGTGGGTGCCATTATGGGACGCCTGGCAGATATGAAACTTCTAAGTTTAATAATATTTATTGAAAATAAAAAAAATTCGTTGTTCTAAAATCACCCAAGTGCCTCCTAAGACAATGTCGAAACACGGTTAGGATACTTTGTTCAGTTACGGAGTTTCATTGTTTACTTTCTGACTCCATCATCAGACCCTAAAAACCATTCATAGGCATAATTCATCTCAACGCAATAGCAACAAGCCCAAACACGGTTAGGATACGTTGCCTCGTGAGGGAGTTCTAGTGCTTAACTTTCAACTATATCATGAGACCCTGAAAACGGTTCACGGCCAAAGTGCAACTCAAGACAGTAGCAACAAGCCCAAACATAGTTAGGTTACTTCGTTGCATTACGGAGTTCCAGGGGTTACCTTCCGGCTCCATCATCAGACTCTAGAAACTGAGAGTTTCAGTGTCTACCTTCCCGCTCCATATTAGATCAGTCCAATGGCACCATATCATTGTGTTGTCAGAACTACACATAATTGCCAAGTTTCATGATGATACAAGAATTGAAAGTGGGTGAAATTCAACTCATATTCCATTACATGCATAAAAGGTACCTCGTGTAATTTGGATAGTACCTACAAAGCTGGCCAAAAACGTAAGACGTGATCCGTCAGAATGTTAGTCAGTAATGTACCCCCATACACTCTCGATATTTCAGATCAAAAAATAAAACTTGAATATATAATAACACCTGGGACATTCCACATAGCGCCATTTAGTCCCAAAGTAAGCAAGTATTATGGGGTACTAGACAATTGATATACATAATTAAATATTTTTTTAAATAATATATATATATATAGATATGTTTGTCACGGGCGGGAATTGAACCCGCTACTCTTGGTTCCGCAGTTAGGGTCTCTAACCATTTGGCCAATCAGTCAGTCGAATGACTGAGAACTAAAAACACATTCTAAAATCGTCTTGGTAATTTACTTCTATAGGAAACGAATAGTAATTTTAAAACTTAAGCTATGAGGGACAATTTCATTGGTTGGATATTTTAGTAGATTTAATGTTTCCATCTCTTTTAAAATTAAAAACATCTCTAGGAATTTCCAAAAAAATAGCCCTAGAAAAAAACTCGGCTATACTATGTCCTCCGTATTTCCCTGGATATATTTTCTTCGCCAAACCTAAAGCATCGGTGACCTAAAAACTACTATTTTTTCATTGGTTTCTAAAATAACAAAATCACCTATATTCAAACAATCCGTTTTCATTTTGTTTTCTGTATATGTACGGTGAGGTCGTTCGCTGGGTGAAGTATTCAATTTTAAAACGCTGCCTAAACTCGAATGTCAGTGTATGTCGGTAATGCAAAAGTTTATGCACTCAAACTCATTATAATCTGATCCGAGCATATTACCTCATGTGATATTACCTCACTGGATTCAAGTATGTTACGTGTAATTCAAGGGGTTTACTAACACATATATATCTATGCATTTACATACGCTAGTAATAGTACCTACGTTTATGGAAAAATTAGGAAAGCAATAGATATCTTTCATTTTCCGCGTATGTAAATGCTTATGTGTTAGAAAATCGCTTGTGCCAACTTCCTTGGACTATCTAGGCGTCAATTTGTGTCAATGTTCGAATAAAACAGGCGGGTGTTAAAAGCTGAAGTGTTTCAACCTCGTCATTCTGTTTATAGTATATAAGTGGTCGGGAATTGATGGTTATCTAACAATCACAAATAAATAAAGGTTACTAATACCTCATTTTTATACAGGTTTTACTCGGGTTGCTGTTGTTCCATTTCATGTCCATCTAATAGCGTTCGTGTACGTTGTTCATTACTTGAAGGAATATTCTGTTGTAACATAGAAACAAATACGTTTGTTTTCGATGATGTGAGCCAGGCTTTATATTATTAAGAGCTTTTACTTAAACAAAATAAAAACTTGTATTTTCTAAGATGTGAGATTCACAATTAATACATATTAAAAATAAGTGTTCCAATCGAACTACACACACCTACATGTAGAAATTAAAATTTCTAATAGTAAGACTTGTTAATTTAAAATCTGAGTGTTTACATGTTTTTGTAAACTTTGTAGCAAATTTTAGTTACAAAAACACTAAATAACTGAGTTTATTTATGTTAGATGTACATGCGTAGGAAAACGGATAAAAATAAATGGGTATTGCATGGATTAAAATTAAACAACGCTTGAAGGGAGTAAGAAATAATAAATCTGATTCGTCTTAATTTATTTAATAATTTATTAGTCATATTACTTTTAAAAAATCAATAAAATATCTAAGTATAGACAATAAGATAGTAGAAATCCTACAATATATTACAGTAAGTATATCAGTGAATACATATCACATTGATTTAAAGAGATTTTCAGACTTCAGTGTAAGGATCAAGACATGTTAAGACACGAGTGAAATAATATACTATATTCATATCTTAACAGCATTTAAAACAACAAGAATGATTCCAAAAATAAATATAAAATTTATCGTTGAGACTTTCATAAAATTGGAATATATTTTATATTTAATTATTATTAACTTATATTTAAAACGTATATTAAACTTTTATTATTATTATTATACTTATAATTTTTAAAGATTTTGCGTAAAGTTAATAAACATGTTTATTGAAATGAATAGTAATATAACCATCCACCAGCGGGGTCTTGAAACCATAAACTATGCTCGAATGGTTTCTATGCAATCTATGAAAGTTTGTTTTTTCTATCATCTAAACTGATATCACTTTGGTGACTGTTCGTTTTGTACACAGTTTTAATATACATTTCAAAAATTTCTTGAAAACATCAAATCCTACTTACGATTTTCAAAGTACATTTAAATGACACATGTTTCAATTATTTAGGGCAGCTTACAGTCACGTAACAATAACTTGGATCAATTGCACATAGCGCGATGGGTATTGTCATTTCGATGATTGGTGTATGTAAGGTATAGATAAGCGTTTAATTGGGCCGAATCCCAGTGTCCTCAAGATCGCATAATTATTCTAAGCTCGCACAAAAGCTCGCGCACGTCAAACGATGTACAGAATCATATAAGCTTGTATAACATACAATTACAGATTTGCATTGGATATTAGTCTATAGGTATAGAACTAGACAATGTGAATGCTTTTGCTGTGTCCAGTTGACCTATGTTATACGGCGAGTTGCAAGAACGCAACTTAAAGTCTTGACTACTGAATATCTCCTAAACAATAGTATGGCTTGAAACAAAATTTTAAAGACCAATGTTGTTAAACGATTTGCTTATGCCCTTAAGCAGTCAGCGACTTTAAGTAGTCTTTTCACAATTCGCCTATAGAAAATCAGATTGCCGTGCTTTCGCCTATTTCCAGAAATGCAACATGTGCAGCAACATGTGCGGCAACATGTGTCGTGATAGCCCGAGCGCAGAGAACTTGTTTCAAATTTACAGAGCTGTGTGGCCGTGGTTCGAATCCGGGCGTGCACCAATGAGTTTTTCTTACTTAAGTACATAACTATCATTAACTCCGTGCCTCGGAGAGCACGTTAAGTAGTCGGTCCCCGTTGCTGTCAAAAGACGGCGTTCGTTACAATCCGCCAACCCGCATTGGAGCAGCATCGTGGATTTAAGCTCCAAGCCCCTCCATCCTTGAAGGGGGGGAAGGTTAAGCCCCTGCAGTGGGGTATAGTGTACTGATGGCATGACATGGCAACATGTACGGGCTTAAATTTTTTTTTGTAATTATTCAAATGTAAGGTTTGGTACTAAATTTACTAACCCTGACTATATCTAGAGTTCGTATAATTTCATCATTTTCGAATACTTTAGTACATAATAAACAAGTTCTAATGATCCTGCTATAGTAAATCTCTATGCACCGTCTTATTTATCATCTGCATTCTCTCTGTGTACATCGATGGTAAAATCCATATAAAACCAAGTTTCAAACTTGGTTATATAATGTCTGGATAGAAAGTCGACGTCAAAAAACGTAGCCAAATATATCACCTAACCGTTCGGTTATAATACACGCACACAGAGACGGTTTGTACATGGCTATATGGCGTATCGAGAGTATGTGGTCTGTTGAGTGACCCACAAAAGTGTGTAAAAGTTGGCCGTTATTTTGATGACGTTGTATTGCGATAGTTCATCCAAACATTTTATAATCAAAGGTTTTAAACTATTAACATAATATACAGTCCAATACTTCAGCCGTATGTCTACTGTTTACATTTTAAAATAAAGCGCTTTTTACGAGAATGTCGTAAGTACGCCAGATAAAAATTTCGTTACATATATATAATTACTACATTAATAATATTGTTTAAAAATGTTTTTTTAATAGACGATTTAAATGCTTACATTCGAGTCGACAATAAGTATGTTTTGTTATTTTTTTTTAAATTTCTTTTCGAACATACCTACCTAAGTACAAGTGATATGAGATCAAGCCTTTTAGCTTTGTTTATTGAACGACTAAAATATGACTTTGTGAATTTCGGGTGCAAGGTACAAAGTACAAAATATATAAAATACTATGGAGTTGCCAATTGGCAAGTTGATCATATTTTCAGAGCTTGTTGCGATGATGTTTTAAATTTAAAATCACAATCAATTTAGAAACTGCATCGTTTCATTTTTTGAACAAAGAACTTTTATTGTGATACATATTTCACAGATATGGCTATGGAATGCGTATCACAATCACATCAGTATATTTTACAGATAACGTAGATAATAAAAAATATAAAAAAAATGCATTCTATTTTTTCTGTCGACAGTATCAAAAGAAAATTAGCGAACAATAATTTTCCAATCTACTGAACAATCTGTTTGTGTGTCAGTGGCTCGATGAGTGTTCAAACTCCAGTCATTGACAATAGGGGCCTCCCTATAGATATTACAAACATAATGAAACATATTATATGATAATAATAATAATAATACCTGAGTCACCCACACAGCGCCATCTGGTCCCAAACTAAGCAAAGCTTGTATTATGGGTACCAGACAACCGATATACATACTTAAATACTCTTTGTATAATAATATATACATATATAAATATTTTACACTTAGACATGGAAGAAATAGATAGACATGTTCATGTACATAAATATTTGTCCCTGGCGAAAATCGAACCCGCGACCCTTGGCTCCGTCGTTTAGGTCCCTATCCACTCGGTCAATCGGTCAGTCAAAGGATATATGAGTTTTGAAAAAAAAAAAAATGTGTTCTGCATCCAAGATGGGTCGTTATTTTCAACGGATCTATATTGAACGCTCCTCGAGCTGCGGACCTAACACACATCTTGATTTATAGTTTGGTAAAAGTATTTTCATTTAATTTTCTTTCTCACTACCTTTGCTTTAATCAAGCAAACTTTAGTTTATTCAATTCATAATTTTAAAGTTTTACTGTGAATTGAAGATTCGAGGCATTTTGACTTAAAGGAGCAATAATTTTGAACCAAGATTACTTCGAAGTTACAATAAATTATTTTGAGGTATACAAACATTTGTAATACGTACAACTCACTTTAAACTTCTTGCTAGCTCTAAAGTTGATGCGAGTGCCATGCGTTTTGCTCAGATACCGCCTGCTCTCGTCCTTCTGGTACACGGTGAACCTTCTGGTACCCATTTTGCCTATTACGAAAGTTACTTAGTTCGATTTCAGAGCGAACAAGAAGTTTGGCGCTAGTTGTATATATCACACTTTGTTAAAAACGTACGGACGGATACGTTTTTTGGTCGTATCGCATTGTTTAGGACAACTGGTACCTATACAGTAATATAAAATCTGGATATCAATCCGAATAATTAATATCTGCGTAGCAGCCGGATTCTGCGTTTTTTTACTACGTTTTCATCGTCGCTATCTGTAGATGGTCTGCGGTACCCATACATCATCTCCGCTCGTATGTCAGGGTTGAGTGGCAATGCTGCGTATGAACATCGCCTCACCATCGGTACTGGACGTGCGCCTGAGTGTCAAAAATTACTTGTTAGAATTTATTCGTTATAAATTTTTGTAATTCGTAAAATAAAAACATTTAATAAATGAAAAAAAAAAATTAACAAACGAAAGAGATAAGAAGCAATCTTGTACTATTGTATATTTTCAACCTTTCCCGAGTATGCGTGGAATGTGCGACACTTGGCTATTCAGGAAAACACCACACATAATTTAAAATTTAATGGCATAGACATATCTATGTCATAGTTTATAGGATATTTCGTCTCAAACTTTTTGGCGGATCGGAATACAACGCTAGAAGCGTACTTGCGCAGGTACACTCATATATCCCTCGCTACACTGCGTCCCGCTACACCTAAAACTGGTTAATGCGACGCGACTTGTGTCATGTTCACATCCACCATAAAGTTTGATTGGAACTGTACCGTGAATATACTTATTTTTAAAATAAATAAGTGCATGCTTAATCGTGACATACATTGAAAATATTAATTCATTTATTAGTAAATAAATTAGTCCTCAATGCTAACAATTTTACATTTCGTCATTTATCGGATATCACATTGATTGCCAAAGTGAGCATTTTCGCGAACAAGCATCGAATCAAAACCACCCCGAAATTGATTGAACAAATTTTACGTACGTTGTACACAAACAAATATACAGTTAATGCTAGATGCCAAGTAACTTTAGACAAGAGATCATAAAAGTAATGAGTACTGGCGAATACATAATAAAAGTTTAGACTACATAGTCAAGTTTAGACTACAAAGTCAAGTTTAGACTACAAAGTCAAGTTTAGACTACAAAGTCAAGTTTAGACTACAAAGTCAAGTTTAGACTACAAAGTTGTCAGCACGACATCAGACGATGATTGATTAGTCCATATCTACATTTATATCTTAAGTATAGTTCCATTCAAACTTTATGGCGGATCGGAATACAACGCTTTAAACATGCTTGCGCAGGTTCAGTATATGCCCCTCGCTCCACTGCGTCCCGCTAGACCTAAAACTGGTGACTGCGACGCGATTTGTGCCTATGTTCACATCCGCCATAAAGGTTGATTGGAACTGTAATTGCGTACATTTTCCGGAAAGTAACTGAATACAAGACTTTTGTGAACATCTAACAGTGATGCAATTATATATCCACGGTTTGCTTGATAAAGATTACTGTTGACGATTTATCAATATTTTGTAGTCTAGCCGTGTCTTTCTCGTACAAAGTAATTTTAGACTTTAAAATTATTGAAGTTCCTAATTAAAAAGGTTGAATCAGTTGATTGTTGTAATTTGCTCATTAAGAGGAGTGTGTAGTGGCAAATTTTCAAACAAACGGCGTTAACAATTGCACCTCATTAACCGATTGGTGCCAAAAAAATAATATGGTTTTCATATCACCAAAACTAAGTTAAGAGGTTTTTAACTTTTTATATATTTTGACACACTATAAGAAAAAAACTTAAATGCGTATGCGCAGGTTATTTTTCGAAATTTTCATGGGGTGCAACCGTTAACGCCGTTTGTATGGAAATTTCGCACTGCACACTCCTTTTAATAAGATGTTTATTTTAAAAATTATAAATTGTAAGCATAAAATGGGATTTCAAACACTTCCATTAAAATGTTTTTATATAAATACACATTGTGAAAAGTAAAATGTTCATTTAAAATATTCAGTAGCAAGTATAAAATGTTTTATTTGTTTATAAACGAACAGTATAAAAAATTATTGCCCGGATTCTTCAATTGGTTTAGGTAAAATGAATGAATCGTTTTTTTAATCATGATTAATTCTAAACCCATAAATGATTTATAAGATAAAGCTATTTTCTTAAAAGTTAAGTGCTTTTAGCAATTAAGTTTTATTAGCTTTTTGAATATCTAAATGTAAAGATGAGTAGCGTTCAATGATGTCGTTCAACACACAACTTTTATAATGGTTACTTTATATTGGTTCTAAATAATATCATAGCTCTATGCAGAAAATTTAAATATTTATTATTTTATAGTGAGGGAAAGAAAAATGTTAAAATAAAATCTGAAATGAAATACATTTACTAATTAACTATTAACTAAATGGACTTTTAAAATATGTTAAGGGTAATTATAAAGATTTTACCTGTAAAATTCGGTTTAGTCATCAGACAGACCTTACACAAAACAAAATAGAATTAATGAGATTAAATAATAAAATTAATGATAGAGTAGACAGTTTAGACAGAAAATTAATGATAAAAAAATCCTCACACATCAACTTTGTTAATTAAATTATAAATTCAGAAAATGGTTTTACTATTTGTAAATGATGTATTTGTTTTAGTAATTACTTATAAAATATTATTATTACTTTACTTAATACGGTGTTTGACTAATGTTAAATATATCACATTTATCAAAAAAATATAAATAACTACACTAACTAAGTACCTAATAACTAACTAATAACTAAACTATAATGGTTAAAATGTAAACAAAATTATATTCGGTTGAAGAATATGGCAATTATAAGCTATTAAATTTATATCTCTGTCTCTTTCTTGTAAAACGAAATTTAACATTTTTATAAATGGCATTTTAAACATTCATAACTTTGTTAATAATGTACTTTTTAAATTCTGTCACTGTTATGCATATATATTTAGAAAACTCTCTTCTATAAACTAAAAAAAAAACAATTGTCAACTAGTCTATTATGTTACAACTACTGCTTTCTTTGTTAAAAAAAATATTATATGGTAAAATATTTAAATAACTTACCAAACAATTTAGCTACAGATTGCCTTTTCACGAGCTTAGAATCTGGCGGTGAGACATTAGCCGTGGTAAATTGTATTGAGTTGTCATTTTGAATATTTTTGTCGCTTAAATACGAATTCGTCGATTCTCCTCTAACATACGGTCGGTCTTTTCTCGGCTTTTCCTCACTCGTTGGGACAAACACCTCGGCTATCTGGCACAACTGCTGACCAATTTTACTCGACTCACGTCTCAGGGGTTTACGATTAGCAAACTCTGCTAAAGATTGCCTTCTCTCTCCATCTGGATTTTGGTTCCTCTTAACTCTTTCTTCTTCTTTTACTTTGAGCACGTCTAGTATAGCGTTGACTATTAGAACTAATAAGAAAACTGTTATACCTATAACAGTTATGGTGGAACCGCCTGTATTTCTCTCTTCGATGATGTCATCTTTACATTTTATTGGCAGTTTCTTTGTGAATACGTCAAAGACACTGCAAGCGTTTTTAAGTTCGATAGGTATGAACTTCTTGTTAGGTTTCTTCTTTTTTACGTCTTTGATTGTCGTCAGATTTAAACAGTTTTCTTCAACTGATGCTATTTCTACTTCTTCAACTCTCGGTATAACGATATCTTCGCTTTTCTTTATAGCAAACCACATGTGTATATTATATAGACTGTAAATCCCAATAAATAATATTAGAAGTATGATTTTGCGTTCGTCCATGTTTACATTTCACAGTCCTTGTTTGTTTTGAGCGGTCCGCGCGTGCGTACTCGTTGTTTGTGTTTTAGTACGATTCGCTATAAATTTAGAGTTTATACTATCGATCTGTGAGTTTTGTACGGTTTTATGGGATTTTATTTACGTACATTCTCGTATAACACGCGAACCGAGACTGTTTGGTGGGTGGCGTTGCTCTTCGATTTTAGGGCGCATGCGTATTAACTCCGGTCAAATGGCTCGCTTGGTCGTCATAGATACTGCATTTCTTATTCAATAGGACCATCTATTATAAGACTATATTACTTCCATGTTATAAGGTATATGTTATGCGTATCATAAGGTGTAAACGAAATAGCTACATAGAAAACCATCGATATGTGTAAATCAATAACGAACACCCTTTATATTTTATTTATTGTTTCATATCAAGTAACAAAGACTCATTTGTTAGTAAAAAACCTATATTACAACTTAAATTTTAGTAACACAATCTACATCATCAGCCCATTTTACCCCACTGCAGGGGCTTAGGCCTCCCCCAGGGCGAGGAGGGGGTTTGGAGCTTAAATCCACCACGCTACTCCACTGCCGGTTGGGGATTGTAACGACTGCCATCTATTGACAGCAACCGGGGCCGACTGCTTAACGTGCTCCGAGGCACGGAGTCAGTGATAGTTAATGTACTTAAGTCAGAAAAACTCATTGCTACACGCCCGGGTTCGAACCATGGCCCTATGGCCTTATAAATTTGAGACAGGTTCGTTGTGCTCTGGGCTATCACGACACATAATATGACATAATATGACAGTCAAAATGAAAACAAACTACAAATCACAAGTCAACATCAAATTGTAAAAATTAACTAAGTCATACACAAGATGTCGATACTATATCTATATATCTATCCTATATGAAATGGCTATCCGAGAAAGAACACAAGTCACAACAACTAACAATTTTTACGAAATTTAATAAGTGATGCCATTCTTTTCATGGATCCATGCCATCTCCTAAGCGGAAGGCGGCAACAGCATGTATTAATTTAAAAAAAATCACGACATACATCTCCTCAATACTAGAAATAGAAACAAGTTAGTAATCCCTAAATTTAGGTCAAGTAAAACTAGTAAGTCGCAGCCCTTTTGGCGAGTCCAACTGCACAGCTAAATAAAAATCATTTAACTTTAGAAGAGTTAAAATGAGTGCTTTGACCATAGACATGCTTTGACCCGCTTGAAGGGAATTTTGAGGTAGAACTCGCAGGTTAAAGCTGCACTACACGAACGTCATGCATTAAAAAAATTGTTATGTTTTACGTGCAAAATGTAGAAGTAACGCAGCGAAATTATCTAAATTTTTAGCTATAATCAAACGACATATTACAGGTAGCATACTGTCAATACATGGCATATTCTCAAATGACGACCGCTTAGCCTATGAAGCTGGAGGTCCCGGGTTCGAATCCCAGGTCGGGTCAGTATTTATATGATGAATATTGATACTGGTACCGGATCTTGGTTGTTATATGTATGTAGTGTCTTTGCTTGGTACCCAAAACTCAAGCTAATGCTTAGTTTGAGGCCTAGACGTTGTTGTGATGTATACGTTATTGTTTTATTTTATTTATTTAGGACAACAAACATTTTTATTATTATTAGTTTGAATTGAATTGAATACTGAATCCTAAAGTGGTTGGGATTTATTGTGGGTATATTGGTTGTACCAGTTTAATTATAAAAAAGTTAGAGAAGGGCGGAAAATAAAATGATAAAAAGTAGCAATAATTGAAAGAACAAACAAAATATGAAAGTAATAAATTTTAGGTAAAAAGAAGCTTCAGATGTAATACTTGTAAATATACATAATGGTATGTGTGCTTCAGCTGAAGTAATATAATTTAGAAGTAATGAATTTATGTTTTTACAAATAACATGAACTATTGTTGAAATATATAATTATAATAATAACATATACATTACAACGACTAGGCCCCAAACTAAGCATTAGCTTGTGTTTTGAGTAGCAAGAGAAGACACCACATACATATAACCACCAAGACCCTGTACCAGTATCAATATTCATCATATAAATACTGACCCGACCTGGGATTCGAACCCGGAACCTCCAGCTTCGTAGGTCGCAACCCACTAGGTTAAGCGGTCGTCATACAATTTATACTTATGTGATTCTAATCGATTTTACGAAATATTGGTTATACATTATTCGTAATCTATAAAGTATTAAATATTATTTAATAACAATCAACGATTATTGAATAGAATCAAGGTTGTTCATAGATAACATGTCGAGATATTTCATGGTTATCAGATATGAGCTTTATTGAACTTTATTACGTATATTGCACTGACGTTAATCGAATGCATGACCAAAGGTTGCATACAATTTTATTATTTAACCAAATTAAAATACTTATCAATTATTTATTATTTACCAACTATTACTAATATATCAATAATTAATAAAATTTAAAAATGAGGTATGGTAAACTTTAGTGAAATTGGCTGATGGTATTTTTGCAAAAGGGATTCCCTTATAAGTTAAATAGATGTCGTCGATCTGATTGAATTTTTAAAAACATTAATATGCGATCGATGGCGTCTGCATTAGGTTAATATTATTCAGGGTAAATTTTCCATCACTGCGCACAATTTTTTATATGATTCAGTAACATGAATAGAAAAATCCACCTTTTATTTTTCATTAGTTTTTCAACCTGTCCGATACAAACGACTTGCGGCATTTTTATGGATACTTTTAATCAATTTTAGTTTTTTTTTATTTCCGAATAAATAGATAAATAAATGAAATTGTACTTTTTATTTTCACTAAAATACGAAATGGATTGAAAAAAAATTGCTCTGTACTATATATGTGGAAACCTAAGTAAAAATTATTAATACTGAAAATAGCTGCAAGACTATGCACTATCTTATGAATTATGTACTATTAATTCAATAAAAATCTTACGCACATAAATAAATAATTCACTCACAATTACATTATATACATATAGGTATTTAATGTACACATCAAATACTCTAAAATGTCAAGTAGGTACACATAAATACTTTTAAAACACATTTACACATCGAAATACTGTGTAATAAGTACTTTATAAGTAGTTAGTTTATTGGTAAATACACAAATACATTTTGAAAATATATTTCTTAGGAACGTTATTAGTGGGTAGGACGCAATCTCTGGCCCCAATCTTGTATCTAATATTGGACCATCAATAATTTGGAAGGTTAATGTTTCCATATACAAGTAACATAAATCTGTTCGAAACCATAAACAATTCTTTAGACAACTTGAAAATTTTCTGCTTGTTTATAGGGAATTGATACGTGAAACAATTTCCAATTCATCTATTGGAGACAGGTTGGAGATAAATAGAATGTAATGTTAGGGTTGTTTTTTTAGTTTCAATTGCTTAATGTCTGTCACAGCGTTCTGTATCATAATAACGAAAAATGTTTTTAGTCTACCAACCCTTGAAATGAGGGTGCGTGGAGCTTAATCCACCACGCTGCTCCGGTGCCGGTTGGTGGATCTTAACGACTGCTGAAAATGTGAAAAAATATGTCACAAATTTCATACTTTTTTAAAATTAACTTATTTTTATTCTAATAATAATAATAATAATAACGCATACATCACAACAACGTCTAGGCCCAAACTAAGCATTAGCTTATGTTTTGGGTACCTAGTGAAGACACCACATACATATAACAACCAAGACCCGGTACCAGTATCAATATTCATCATATAAATACTGATCCGACCTGGGATTCGAACCCGGGACCTCCAGCTTCATAGGCAGGGTCGCTACCCACTAGGCTAAGCGGTCGTCATTTGAGAATATGCTATGTATTAACAGTATGCTACCTGTAATATGTCGTTTGGTTATAGCTAAAAATTTAGATAATTTCGCTGCGTTACTTCTACATTTTGCACGTAAAACATAACAATTTTTTTAATGCATGACGTTCGTGTAGTGCAGCTTTAACCTGCGAGTTCTACCTCAAAATTCCCTTTAAGCGGGTCAAAGCATGTCTATGGTCAAAGCACTCATTTTAACTCTTCTAAAGTTAAATGATTTTTATTTAGCTGTGCAGTTGGACTCGCCAAAAGGGCTGCAAATTGCAATTACGCTCTATATCTTTTATCAAGTTACAAATAATTGTTATTTGTTTGGATTCATACATTCGTTCATCGTAATGCAATTTCATGTTCCCGGCATAAACGTTGTTTACGGAAATATGTTATGTTTTATAAATAACACATATCACCACTGGGTGTACAAAGCTCTTCATGGCAGAGTGCACTCAACGCCGAATGGAGATTAATATATTTAATGTACGAACCACTGATTGATTTTGAAATTTCAAACACCATGAAACTGAGTTGTACTGGAGTATATTTAGATGTTTTATACGAAAGTCGTGAGAGCTCAAAGCGCAACGAACATGTCTCAAATTTATAAGGCTATAGGGTCATGATTCGAATCCGGGCGTGTACCAATGAGTTTTTCTGACTTAAGTACATAACTATCACTAACTCCGTGCGTCGGAGAGCACGTTAAGCAGTCGGTCCCGGTTGCTGTCAATGGATGGCGGTTGTTACAATCCCCAACTCGCAGTGGAGCAGCGTGGTGGATTTAAGCTCCAAGCAACACCCCCCTCCCTCCCCCGGGAGGCCTAAGCCCCTGCAGTGGGGTAAAAACGGACTGATGAAGTGAAGTGAGCCTGCTTCTTGTTTAGAACGCCGTGGTTCGAATCCCTGGGCATGTAACTACCAATGAGTTTTTTCTAACATATGTAGGTACTAGTCGAAGATCCCAGTCACCCCAGACTTACGTGATTTTAGGAAAGATGAAATTTTGAGGATCGGTAGTATAACATAAACTTAGAAAGAAATGGATACTTGCTAAGCTGAAAGCGGGGCCGTTTCACAGGTAGCAGGTATATTTGTAAGAAAATCACGTAAAATATTTACGGTTTAGAAAAGAAATCGATTTTTGACATCGATTTGCGAAAGCGAATGTCGTTTGCGACATCGGTTTGTAAATCGTTGGCGTAAAAATCCAGTCATATAGACTAAAAACTAACAACACACTAACTCAGAGTAGCCACGAGTTGTAAGAGAGAGATATTCACGCGTCAGAGTGCATGTCACTTGTACTTATGCGCTTGAATAAGTTAGCTAGTTTTTTTTTTCACCTTTGATACCTGCTACCTGTAAAACGGCCGCGCTTTCAGCTTAGCGAGTATCCATTCCTTTCTTAGTTTAAGTCATACTCCCGATCCTAATAATTTCATCTTTCATAAAATCACGTAACTCTGGGGTGACTGGGATCTCACTCTATACATAACGGTCACTAACTATCACGTATTCTGTGCCTCGGAGAACACGTTAACCCGTCGCCGTCGGTCCCGGTTGCCATCAATAGATGACACTTTTTACAATCTACCAATCCGCATTGGAGCAGCATGGTGGATTAAGCTCTAAACCCCCTCATCCCGAGGGGAGGCCTAAGCCCCTGCAGTGGGGCATTGATGGACTTATGGTATGTTATTATTATAAAATCTTACACATTTACCTTTGAATGAATTTCTTATTTTATGGAGCCTGAGTACTAGTAGATACTGCGAATTTATGTTTATTCCTACTATTAACATTCCATAGTATTAACAACACCGTAGTATCAATCATATTCAATTCCTCATCCATTTGTGACAGAAAAAAGAAACAGTTATTTACAGTAAGTACCTACTATGCCTTTGACAGAGGATACTCTGGAAGCCTTAAGCAATAATTACATAGAATAAATCCACCCCCGGTCATACTCGACATTCTTTAGTAGCTACGTCAATCCTCTGTGGCTATGGTATATTATACAATAGCAGCAATTTTTAGTTTTAAGTTCAGATTTTAGTTTTTTAGGCACAATGCTCTGAAAATTACACCCCACGTATTTAGGTGCAAATGCCATTTGAACGTTTTCAAAATGACGTCTGTTTTTAATTTATACTTCAGATTCGAGTTTCTAAAATAAAATGGTCCGAGAAAGACACATGTGTACATTTTCAAAATGGCGGCCACTTCTAATTTTTGGTTCAAATTCGATTATTCAAGACAAAAGTGTCTAAAAATGAGACCCCCATACCCAAATACCTACGTACAAAAATTCATTTAAAAATTCTCAACGTGATGGCTATTTCTTATTTTGATTTCTAATTCGAGTTTATGAGACAAATCGTTTTGATTTCGACTAATGCTATTGTCGCCAGTTCAAATTTCGTATACAACTTCTTCGGTCTTACCATGTGTTTCATACATTTATTTATTTTTCTACCGATTTATATCTTTCAACTCTATTTATTTATCTCTATTTCAATCAATCAATCAATCAATCAATCAATTCGTTCGACCTTCACTACATTAATTCCCGTCGCATCCACAAAATTAGTTCCACTCTACCTCCTAGTACCGATATGCGATAGCTACGGATGTTATACATACAAAATTAAATCATGTATGAAAGGGGTTTTGGTACAACGTTATTATCCGATACTAACTAATTAATAATATGTTATTGCTGTTCCAAAGAAGTTTATCAAATTATAAATACTATTCTGTTTTAGCTTTTTGTTTTAATACTCAATCTTTCTTTGTTCAATATCCATCCCATCCATAGCTTATCCCGCGAATGTAATCTTGGAGTAGACGAGAAAACTAGAAATAAATATACATTTATATTTAAAACGAAATTGTATTTTCTATCTCAAAGGGACGCTGGTAAATTGGTATCGCCTATAACACATCGAGTTTGTATTGTCAGTCCAGAAAGATACGGGTGAAGATCGTAGGATGCTGTCGATAAATAGAAAATGGGAAAATGTGAAACTGCATTTTTTACAAGATGGAATATTTTGATATTCTCCGATTTATCTCAAACAAAATAATACTTAAAATATTAGCGTGGATATAAAAAGGTGAAAGACTACGAATTTAATTTTACTTTATTTATGTTCACAAAACGCGACAGAACTGTTAACTGAACAAACAAAAAAGCTTTTACACTTGTTTTTCTTGATGCCAAGCGTTTAGTTTTTCTAATTAGTATTTAAAACATTCTGTGTTAAGTTTTCATCTTGACTGTTTAGTAATATTGTTTGTATTAGAATAATTTATAGTGAATTAAGAAGATAAATATAAGCATGGAAAGAGTTGCATTATATACGCCATAGATGTAGAAATGGGAACAAAAGCACAAAATATGCTGATTAAATTGAGAATTTCGACAAATAATTTATTGGTTCTGTGGGACATTCAGTAAAACACACGGCTAGTTCTTTTAAAGGTTAATTAATATTAATTGCAAAATATTGTCCAGCAAAATACATTCAGTATTTGATTGACGTTATTTCATTACAAACATTGCACGTCATTTTGACTCTGGCAATTCGTTAAAAGTTGACCATCACTTCGTTGTTATGTTAACGATAACTAATCTGACATTTTGCTAGTCCAGAGCGTTTTATGTTTTTGAGGGTTGAAAAAATAAGCGCTTTCCAGAGCATTTCCATCAAATTAAAATAGTTGTAACTGAAGGCAAAAAAAAAAAAACAAAAAAGAAACCCGTATGGGCTACTAAAAAAAAACCTGATTTCACTACACTATTGTATAGCGATTTATCTGTGGCTGTGACAGACAGACAGACAAATTATAAGGGTTCTGTTTTTTGTCATTTGGCTACGGATCTCTGAAATTTTTTTAAAATAAATTGACCAACATAATAGTCGCTGGAGGTCCTATCTATTAGTTCAGAACAGACTTGACATTCAGAAAGGAACATAAATAAGACTGTGAATGTACATAGATATATCGTCGTGACCATAAAAATGAGAGTAATGAAAAATACGCCACATATTAAACATACGCCACTTAGTGTTTTCACATATTCACTGTGATGTAGAAATTCAATGTGACGCACATGTAAAATTCTTACAAGGAAAACAAATCATGATTCGGAAATTACATTTTATACGTTTTCTAATCTATGAATATGTCATTTTGCTCACCATCAGATGTAGGCACCTAATATTGTTTAAATGACTGTATTACGTTTCAATCAATATTTATTATCAATAATTTCGAATCATATAACCCGTTTATAGAAAACTAGATAAGTTTAAATCTTAGATAACATAATAATCAGGATGGAGCGTGTCGAACTTCGAAACAATCGGAAACACGAGCAAAATGTTTCATCGTTGTTTTAAACAAACGTTTTATTAAGTTACACATGTGTTATATCAGAATCTTTATTTTTTTTCCAATACGAATTTCACATTAGCGAGTAGGTCACAGAAAATTCTACTACACAGTGAATAATTTTAAAATATTAACTGGTGTATATTTGGTCTTATGGCGTTTTTGTTGTCACCACGCGTGCGGTATCTCTACGAATATCCATGGTTGAAATACATAGACAGTTCACGTGTTATATTTTTAGAGAACGATAGTGGTTTTAACCCAGTGAGCTTTTATAGCTAATCGTAAAGTTCGACTCATTGTTTTAATGTTCCTTTCCGTATTACGTACATTTACGCCCCATAAAATTCGGATTGGTATAACTGCACTGCTGTCCAGAACCATTGACGGTTTTGTGATGAAAGAACAGATTCGGTTTCCTGATCTATTAGAGATCTACGTAATGTTTGCGCAGGAAAAAGAAGGAAGAAGGGAAAATTATATAATAGAGTGGAACGTTTTAGTAAGTTGTATTCTGTAATCATATATTATTGTTATCAAATGGTTCCTGAAAATTTAAACTAACCATGAAACAAATGTCAAAAACAATTGAGTTACGTTCGAATCATAAATTCAAATATCGAATACAGAACGGTTTTTGATAGGCTCTCGTATAAAGTTATTTTTCAATTAAACTTCTGGGCGTCGATTGTTGAGCCACGCCAAAGGGGATTTCCTACTTTGGTCCGAAAATAGTCTATTTTCAGAATTGTTTACCAAGGAAACCACTAAGAGATGATAATAAAACTTTGCAAGCAGATAAATATGTTTAATTAAAAAATTATATTTTTTATAAAGTGTAGAATAAAAGTAGGGGAAGTCGACAGAAAATACGTTTAATCAGAAGAGGAGAACGATGGTAGTACCAAGTCCTTCTGAAATGATCAAAAACAAAATAAACAACAATCTGTTTAATCAATGAATACTCGTGAAGCACTGGAAAAGTACTCTATTTTTTGTACTATTAAAAACATATAACAGCGATATCTGTGCATGGAAGATATTTCCGAAAAAAATATTGGGATCGATTTGTTACACGAAACTGACAAAAATAAATATGATTTCAAGTCTGTTTGTTTATAACTGAATAACTCAACAACTACAGAACCGTTTTCAATAAAAGTGTTAGATAAAACTGGTTCAATGCGAATTAAGTAAATTTCAAAACAAAATTTATGAAAAAATCATATTTCCATTTCACATAGAATAAAGAACATAAAAACGTTTTCTTCGTAAGTTTTATTTTTAATATTAAGGTTGTATTTTCTTTTCGAATTATTCAAGAGCCTCAAAACGAAATATGATGAATATTTCACATTTTAATAGACGAAAGCGTGATTTAACATGAAAAGGTAACCACGTTGTTGATATTTTAGGAGCACAGTAATAATAAGAAAAATATCCCACGCATATGGAGTCGCATCAAAGGTCTATCAAAGTAATGATTCAGGTAGTTTTACAATAAAATATCACGACCTCGATGACTTCGTTTTTGAAAAAAATTGAAGATTAATATGAAAATGGAATATTTTTAAAAAATATTCTATTCTTTCATTTGAATACAAAAGTGAATAAATTTTTTTCATGTTAATTGAACTAAGGGGGCCGTCTAGTAATTACTTCACACGTTGAGGGTAAAAGAGGTCCAGAAAATGTGAACGGTAGGAGAGGAGTAGAAGCTTTGTGACGTCACATTCAAAAATTTAAAAATATTGACGTGCATGTAAAGGAAAATGACACGGAAGAAGCGTTACTTACCAGAAGGGAGAAAAAAATTACAATAATTCATTTAAATGTATATACTAAGCAGCTGCGCACGTGTTCTTTGACAGTTTTGTCGATTTTAAATGTATTTTACACCTTAAAAGTTAGAACGGGGGAAACGAGACCACCTGTATAACGTATGCGTCCACTAAGAAAGACATTTTTTAAGGTTTCATACCCAAAGGATCGCTATACTAAACCTACGCTACGTCGTCTGTCTGTCTGTCCATAATCCATGTCTATTCTACTCTTAAAGGGCAGTATCTTGGAAACCATGATACTAATCCGGTAGAAATTCGCACAGAATAGGTATTATATTATAGCGGATATCCTAACAAATAACAAAAAAAAAGTTAATTAGTGGGCTCTCCAAGAAACGTGGGTTTTTTAGGGTCTATTGTTTTTGGTATTGCACCAAAACGGCAATACATACGTACAAGCGCCAAACATGATGGAAATATGAGAAGGTATAAACTCTAAACTAAAACAACAAATAATAAAAGTCGGTCTAGTGTGTCGGGGTCGTTCGCTCTAAGGATCCAGAACTGATTCAAAGAAAACATTATTATTTTGGTAAGTACACAGAAGAAAAATGCTTCTTAAACCAAGAAAATATGATATTGTATATAACGAAATATATGATATATAACGATAATAATATTCTCACAAAATAAATAAATATTTCGTCAGACCAACAAATAACATTTTGCAACAACAATATATTTACTTATTTAAGAAAATATGATTTTTGAAAGAAAAAATTTTCTTTCAAAAATCATATTTTCTTGGTTTAAGAAATATTTTTTGTCTATGCACATGACACAAATATCTACATAGAGTAAAGTCCGATTCACAATTTTTAAAGATATCCTATAGGAATCGCGTCCTAACGCACTTATCCCTTGTTTAATTGCAGAGTAGGAATATGTACTATTGTAGGAACATACTATCAGCTTTCAGGAAATCAGGAGCCGTGTTAATTCTTGGTTACGGGCTCTCGGACCATAAGTAGAACCTTCAGATATATTTTTTATCAAACTCGAATTCCACATAACCGAAACTGCTGAAGTATATAATCCACGAGTTATACCCGTAGATATATACCCGTAGAGTAAGTGTAGAAGTAAGAATTGTCTATGATAAAATATTCCTGAAACCTGACAGGTAGCACACAGTGTCTCGGTTAGCGAGATAGCCCGAAAGCGATTTTCTATTTTCCGGAACGCTGCATCCGAATTCACGTTAAATATGCAACAGCGCGCACCTGCTGTGGACGAGGAATTAATATATCACGTTACGTTTAAGTTTTGCGACAGTTATGTATTCGATTCTCGTTCTGTATGTAAATGGACCATTTGAAAAAAAATGTACCAGTAGTGGGAATTGATCCGATTAACAAAACTTTCTAACATAACTAATTTGCCTTTGAAATAATCGTTAAGTAATCTATATAACAAATTGTAATAATTGACAAAATGGTAACAAAGTTATCGAACAAAAGGACACATACATATACACTTTGATTAAACGTAATGAAACTATTAAAAAAACACCTTGAATTTGTATATAAAATACGAAAAGAATTCTTTCTCACCAACCTAATAGGTATTAATGCAAACGAACATTTATTTGTTTGTTCCGTATGCGGTTCTATACACTTCATCCGATTGCAATTAAACTTCAGTGAGTTGTCATTCACACGTCCGCGAAGTTTTTAGTCTTTGCTCTAGTCTTATACGTATGTATATGTTCATATATAAAAAGTCGAATTGAAAACCTCCTCTTTTAGTCTGTTAAAAGTCCTATTGGACTACAATATCGTATTTACAATTTCCGGTACGCCTATACCCAAAACATTCCTCGCATGAAAAAATATTACCCCTGTCACAAAAAAATTGCAATATCACACATTTAGCCACCAAATTTTTCATCACCAAATATCACCGTAATTCTTACCTATTTCTTGTATCTGTTCACTCTGAGTTTTTTTGACCAGTTACCTTTCAGAATTTTCTAGAAAGTTATACAATATCGCTTCCGTTTAGCGAACAAAGGACGCGACTACAAATGTTTAGTTCATGCAGGCGAAGCCGCGGGCTGAAAGCTAGTAATCTATAAAGTTTTAGTGCCCGTCTGTCTGTTCGCGCTAATCTTCAAAACGCCTGAACTGATGTTAAAGAAACTTCGCAGACACAGAATGGACGATTTCAAAAGTGACATGGGCTACTTTTTGTCTGTCAACTTTTCGGGCTAATCACTAAAACGGCTGAACCTATTTTAATGAAACTTCACAAACATGAAAAGGACTTACTTTCCGTTGACCTATAATCATGAGAGGCAAGAAGCAAGGTCTTACACACCGAGCTTTAAATTAGTTCAATAGAGTAGTAATGCTGGCCACCTGCACATTTGAGCCATATGATGAGGAAGAGAGACATGCGGAACGCACGTGTGGTTAACGCGATTGGTCATCTAAATGTTTGGGTTATGTAGGTTTTAGTATATTACCCGTCACAACTAGTTACATACTATTGAATTAATTGCAGATTCCGATAACATTTTTTTAAATGATCAAAATTGACAAGTCAACTTTGAGCCGTAGAGTTTAGCAAACGTACGCCTCTCAGTCTTCTACAACCAAAGTTCGATGGTCTTACAGCACAAATAAAGGAATAGATCCGTAAATCGTTGTTTTTCACATCACACAATAAACGTTTGTAAGACTGACATTTCATCGGCCGCCAACGTGACCACATTTTTTTTAACGATTCTACTAGGATAAACAGGAAAATTCTACTAAAATCTACTAAGTCTTTATCATAAAAATACCATAAATCTACTAGCAAAGAAAAGCAAAACTAAAACGCGTTTTCTGTTCAAAATTATTGCCTAATACGTTTTATGAGATTGCTGGAGCTTTTTTACCTTTGCAAGGAAATTCTTGCAACTTCTTAATCTTGAAACAACTTGCTTTTAACGTCACTTCAGTGGTCCATGACGCAAAATAGTAATAAGTTATGTTCCCATAAAACCCCAACCATCCTTGTTTCTGCTTTCTTCACTGGGTTTAGTTATTTTAAAATATTAGTCGTATAGAAAATATGGAACTCGTTAGTAGGTCTAGGTACCCATCATTTAAAAAAAACTCTTTATAAAAAAATAGGAAATACACATATCTGAGTAGTTCCAGAATATCCTGTCAAATGTTTCTGATGTTTTATTGAGTTACTAACTACGTTCTTTTACTGACGCTGATCTGGGAATTGTTTTAGAATTGCAGGCTACACTGAACACTATAAATTATCTTTCTGAGGTTTGCACATTTGTAAATAAAAGTATATATCAGGTAATACGCTACGTTACAGCACCTGGCGACTGCTTTTGGGTAATCTTTAATTAGCGACTACGAATCCTTATAACAATTGGTAAATCAATGGTAAGTGGCGATAAACACGTCTACATAAGTTTATAAATGTATGGAACCCTCAGAGCGCTAGTCTGACTCACACTCGACTGGTTTCTTTTTAATTGCAAGCTTTAGAAAGAACAAAGGGACTCCCAGGTAACTATCTCCCTCATCTCATTTTGCTTGTAAGTAAATTTAAAGTCAACTTTGTGCATAAAAAGGCTTTATTTTTCTAATATTTTGTTTTAGGTGTGCAGTATTTAACCTATTGTAACGTCCTCGACAGAAAAATTGTTTCACATTAACATGTATATAACTTTGAAAACTTTTAACTCCGTGATGACAAAATTAATAGGTACTAAGGGGGCGGGACGGAAATTGTCCGGAACGGTTAGCTAATATTTTTTTCTATATTTTTTGACGCCGACTGACTTTGATTCAGCTATATAAATAATCAAAGTTGGTATAGAAGCAGTGGTGAATTGCCACAATGAATGTATTCATAGGCAAGAAGACCACGTTGCAAAATAAAATATATTCATTTTTAATGTTACTTCCTTCATACTAAATTTGGAAACATTTTATCACGTCACCTACTCTTCCGTAAATATCCTCGCCCAAAACGGATGCTAAATTCTACTCGATGACTGACACTTCCGGACCAGTTACTTTTGGTAACTGAAATATATATTTATATAAAAACGGTCGCTATTCATGAAATTCAACCGCGAATTGTGTGTCATGAATGCGAAAAGAAATCCATTGACAGATCACACGTTGAATACTTATATGATCGCATGAATTTTTACCTGATTTATCCTGTTCGGGCGTGGGATCGCTTTGAATAGGCAATTTACGCGTCCCAAGGGGTGGGGGACGAAGTGCGTTTCCCAAAGCCGCATGTCTAATGAGCCTGAATGGCTTTGAAATGAGATAGGCGGTACGAATCAATTTCTGACTTTTGTAATTTGTTAGGTGTTGTACTGTTAAAATTATATCGATGATTATCTAAAATAACTTCAAAATAATCAAGTGTACAAATACACTTACATTCGGAGGAAATACGAATTAAAAGAATTGATTAACCGAACTTATAATTATATATTTTATAACGGTATAGAGACCGCATGAAGGGGTTGGCTTTCCAAAACTACCACCCTAAGGGTATTAATAATAAGAAAGAGGGAAGCGAGGTGAAGAGATTAAACCCACTTATAGAAATTTAAAAAATGCGGAAATAGGAAAAAAGCAAAATCAAAAATGAGTAGTACATACATGCTACTAAGACATTTTTGATAACCCTCAAACTCAAAACACTTGAAACTTACACTAAATGGCCAGCCACTCTTCTAATAAGTCTCAACTATTTCGGTTTGGTACATAAAAGAACGTTTAAAAGGAATTCGGTTAAGGTAGGTTGCTTTCCCGCCATTTCTCAATCAATAGGTAGGTTAGGTTAGTTTAAAAAAATATACAATAAAATGTAGTATATGGGCACACCGACTACTGTTCCAATAATCAATGGTTCCAACCCACTAGGAAAAGAAATCGAATTTCCAATTGTTACTAAAGTTATGTTAAGAAATTCTTAACGTATTTACTGTTTTCAATTTATTTTAATGTTGAAGTATATTCTCACTTTCAATAGTAGATTTTTTGGTAATGTCAATGCAAGGAGTAAATTCATGCCGGTGGTGGTATGTAGTTTACAGTTTTTATTTTTAGTTTTTTTCGCATTTCCGCATTTCTAAAAATTCTGAAAGTTAGTTTTCTGTCCTCGTCCCACCATCCCCTAAATTATTATTAATACTTCTAGGGTGTTAGTTTTGTAAAGCCGTACCGCATGAAGTAAGGACCATCGGTACCGAAATCATGATGAGTCGTTGTTGCCAAGCGCTGGAATGCAAATATAAATCCCACTACTACACTTTTCTTTCGATACTGAGTTTCCTAATTGCATTATTTGAGCTCTAATTGCTAATCTATTAGGTGTAATATTTATTTAGTATTAATAATATTTCATTAATATAATAATAGCATCAAAAGCTAGCATTGTTTGGATTTTTTAGTAAAGCAATAAATGAAATGAATTCCAGAACTAAAATAACTCTAAATTAGCATAAAATTTTCACAAACCTACTTATTTGACACTTGTACCTAATTATTTAAACGTCACGCCGCCTTTGGTCGTATATAAGTACTCGTATCTACAAATAAATATTTCTTTACAATTTTGTTTTAGTATTTTAAATGGAAAATGCGTATTAATCTGGTTGTTATAGTTACATATAACGACAAATACGTTAAAATACGTAAGATAATAGTATGGAACCCTCAAGAAGCGAGTTCGATTCGCACTTGAACTATTTTTATAAAATTTCAACCCTTAATGATAATTTTTGAAATTTAATTTATCGATATAAAATTACGACAAAATCACTTCACTCCTGAATGTAAATCGTACTGAATAGCCGATCGCGTTAGGATTCCGGGAAAAGGATTTTTCTATTTCCTCCTTTGAATTTGAACTCTTAATGAGAACGAACGTTTTGATGGTATTGGTGGTCTCGATATCGGTGTTATTGAATTTGGGTGAACTCCGTCGCTTGTTAAGTAGATGCCGACGACAGCAGGTTCGATATTTCGCTTTTGCGTGTGATGGAATTTCTCTAACACGACAAGTTTAGTAATGAAGTTTATAAATGTAGGTATCTATGAAATGTGTTTATAAAATAATATGTTTTAGATATTTGTAAAATGAAATTGTATTGGGACTATTTGTTTTGGTATCAGTCAAGGGCGCGAGTGGAATTTTATGATTAGGCAGGCCTCCGTCAAATCAAAATGTTCATTATTTGTTAAATACACTCTAGGAGTTTTCTGTGTGCTAGTCATTACTAGCACACACAGTAGAAACAATCAAAAACAAAACATTATGTATCAGTTAAAAAAGTTTTTTTTTTATTTTACAGCGATTTTTTCTTCATATTTTATAAATAGCCAGTTATAATAAAAAGATGAATAATGGGCATTGCCAGATTTTTTCGACATGCCATTTTTAAATTTTTTTCGTAAATATTGGCCCATTTAAAAAACTAATTTGAATATTTTAATTTTAGGACGTGTACTTTTATTTTTATATTTTGTTAAAACTTACGGGCACTAATGTCACAAGAGTATTTATAGTGACATTTATAGCCGTGCTCTTAAAAAAAATTCAATACAAACATCAATTGGTTATCTTAAATTAAGATAATAAAAATAAAATAAAAATTACTGTCAGTGTCACGCATTTGTCACAAGATATCACAAATGTCACATTAGTACTCTAACTTACTTTTTTCCTGAGAACACAATTTATGTGATGTGTAGGCAATTTTTCCAAAAATCAGGTATTTTTATCGTTAAATTCAGGCATTCACTTTGTTTTATATGGGAACCCTACTCGCAGTATCTAATCGGGCTGAAAAGCCTTGGCCGAAGGCGAAGGCGAAGGCTTCACTAGGCAAATTGAACTTATTACTTCTCAGTAACACATTTTGTATTTATGCATTTTCCCTTCATGAATATTTCCCGTTTCCTGCAAGAATGAAAAGACTTTATTTTCCTGTAAACTATGAGTGAGAGTAAGAGATTAGTAAGAGTAAGACCTTTAACGATTTGTAAAGATGAAATAATGAAACGAACGAATAAAATGATTGAGGTATTTTAATTAGGTGATAAAAGCGAAAAGAGAAACAAAAGAAGAAGGAAGACAAAAGATAGAGGAAACGGAGTGACTCTTTTGTAAACTAAAATACGTTGTGGGTCATAATCGTGAAATAATAGACCTATATTCAGTAGCATAGGTAAAAACTTATACCTTTTACCTATAGAGTAAGGTTTTATATTTTATTCGTTTTTATTAACGTCCTTCCCTAACGTCTTTATCCTTTAAGTGAACTGTCACATTACATTTAAAAGGACCGCGTAGTTAAGCCGAATTTACAACCCTTAAGCGACTTCAAGTTGATTGCGGGAAATCTGGGTTAATCTAGTGAATTGTCATGTTTATTCGCACCCAAGTTGCTGGAATATTCGCCTGTACCAACCCGCTTCCAAATAATAAACCTAGTTCTATGTATGCATTATAATTATTTTTTACGTTTTCGTACTACATAAATGTTCATTTATGATACCTATCACCTCGGTATCTAATCGTCTGTCTGTCCTAAGTACTTTTCTTAGAAATTACTTGACTTTTACAGTAAGCTGAAAGCTATTAGTTGTAGAAAGTATTGGCTCAATCAGTGACGTGACGTAAACGGAGAAAAGTTGATTTAGTTTTACGGATTTATTTTAAAGTTAGGTTCATATTAATATAAGAGAGCAATTACAAGCAATTAAAAAAAAAATGTTAATAATCGCGCCTTCACGAAAAATAAGGTTCAGAGAAATCATGAATATTGTAAAAAATAATAATATATTGTTAGTTTTGCAATTCATAGATATCATTTGGGATTGTTTGGTTTAATTAATAACTATTTATTAATTATATTTAAAATCACTATAAAATTTTATTTTATTTATTTAACTACTAAATTTACTTATTCTTCATACTAAAATATTTAAAAATGTTATAAAGTAATTTACTTTTCATGTTAAGAAATAAGTTAATGTGAAAAGTAAATAATAACATTTGTACATACTTTTTGTGTAAAAAATAAGTAAATTTAGTAGTTAAAAACAATAATTTAAATAATTAAATTGCTGCCTTTCGTTGTTAAAATAAAAACAATGCAAGTCAGAAAGAACCGGTCCAGTGAGTGTCGGGTCATACATAGGGCAAAGTAGGTTGAGATTCTATAAATAGAACATCTTCGCGATAAATTGGCGACGCAAGTGGAAAGTAGCGGTGCGGTTAGGGCAGAGGACGTTTACTATGCAGCCATCACTACCGCGAGCGTCGAATGGAGAACAGACAAAAAAGGTTTAGTTATTTAAAAAAAAAGGTATTAAAATGTCACAGAAGTTTACGTGTGTCTATTATATTTGAAATATATTACTACTTGAAATATATGACTACGCTATGTCGACATCCCTACACGCTACACGTGTGTCACGCGCTAAATATTAGTAAGCCGGCGTTAGTACCGAAGATGACTTACTTACTCGGGGCCGGGGGAGAATTTCACGTAAAAAGGCCCATTCATATCTTAGATAACATAATGATGACGATGGAGCGTTTTATACTTTGAAACTAAAAAACGTGAGCAAAAGTTCAGACTCAGTGATCGACACATGCACATGCATCGAAACATTTCTTGTGTGATTCAAAACAAAATGTTTATTTAAAGCATTAATAACTAATGCTTTAATTCTTTATTTTCTTTTGCAGTACGAATTTTACGTGTGAGTCACACAAAATTCTACTTCACTCACTACTTTCCACTTCAAAATATCAACTGATGTATCTTTGGCCTACGGCATAAGTATATTTTTTAGCTCGCATTTTCGTTGTCGCAACGTCGTATCTCTGTAAACATTCATGCTTCATGGATAAATATTTTGTACAAAAGCCTAAATTTTTTGAAATCATCAAAGGATATAAGAAATTTCTAAAACAGCTATTCAACAACATCACACTCGAGGGAGTAAGTACATTCTTTTTTATCCTCACTTAGCAATACAAGTACGGAGGCCAACTAGGATTTTTTTAAAAGTATTTTAATACACACCTATTCACAAGTCAGACATATGCATAACCACGTCATTGAGCTTTATATGAGCATTATAGCACTAATAGTCAAAGTGTCTGGACTTATGAAAAGACAGACAGAAGGATTTAGAAATACCACAAGAGATCATTTTCGCAATAGGAAACTCTAGACAGAAAACCAGGATAACTTTTAAAAGCTCTTTAAAATCGATACTATTTTGGTCTTGTAACACCCTAACGAAGTAATTGACATCTGCACATAGCAGATATTGTTGGGAAAATTGTTATCGCCTAAGGGACCATCCATGAACTACGCCATACCACAGAATTTTCATGGTTTTTTGATCACCCTCGCTTTTGTTGCAGTTAGTCACAACTGTATGAGCCTCCTGTTGTGTAGTCTCAAAATAATGAAACAATGCTATAATTATTCAATTTTACCCGAAAAATAAGTAAAAGTATTCTTCGAGTCGTAGAGTAATGATAAAGTTAATTAAAAAAAACTGTGTAAAAGTAAACTATAGTATCTAATGATTTGTAAATTAAAAAAAAAAACACGATTAAAAGAAAATCTTTCACATCGTTAATCTGATAGTTTTATGGAAGTATATCACTTGTTTAAAAAAATTAAGTAATATTGTTTTGTATAATTTTCACGAATTGTTAAATTAAATTAACACTTTATAACAAGTAGTTTAATACGCTATAGCTTTGGAAACGAAAACACTTACCTACCAACTTATTTCAAACATCAAGTGTCGCTTACGCGTCTTAATCACATTCACCGACAATAATGCAGAGCCATCCAAGATGGCTGCGGTGTCAAGTGTACATTAATGTACTAATGAAACTTAAGTGTCAGAGGTCGTTCGACACCCTCCTTACCTCTCATGTCCTTTTAACGGTAATTCCTTTTGCCTGCACTCTAAGCAAATAAATTTACCAAAATAATTGAAATAAAAATTTGTTCCTTATAAACCTGATGCGCATTATTCAGTTTTTTATCATTATTTAGTTTTCAAATAAACCATATTTCGTACATACAACTGAAAGTCTTTTCGTATTTTAAATACAAATTCAGGGCGCTTTAATTTCATAGTTTAATTAACATTTAATTAAAATATATATGTGCCGTTTTGTTCGATAAGTTATTACCATCTTGTAGGTAATCACACGATATCGTTGCTGTAGAAATTTTGGGTTCTGTGGTTAAGAAAATACAACAAATTATTTTGACAGTCGCCTCTTTTCACTTTCCAGCCAAACCCTCTAAAATTTTTCTGAGTGGCTAAAGATATGTGTGGTCTGGCGCTATCAGATGAAAGTCTACACTTTTTCCATTGATCAATTTCGGCCATTTTTTCTTAATTCCATGTTTTATCAGCTGTTGGCAGTAAACATCCGAATCGATGCTTGTACCAAGCGTTAAAAGTTCTTAATAAACGATACCCTTCCATCGCGATCCAACCATACACTCAACATCACTTTATTGTGCGTTAATCCGGGTCTTGCCACAGTCAGTGGAGCTTGACTGCACTTCGACCATGATCTTTTGCATACTCTCTTAACGTAAATGATCCAATTCTCAACACCAGTGATCAATGTTTTAAAAAATGGTACGCTTTCATTACGTTTTAATAGATGAGTACACGGTTCGTTAAATTTCTTTCAATGAGCTTATGTGACACCCAAACATCGAGCTTTGAGAGTAAAACCAGCCTTTTTCAAATGAGTCAAAACTATTTATAAAACTACCATTTCTAAATTGATGATGGAGTTAAGTCAGGTTTGTTTAAATTAATGCAAGGAGCGAAACAGAGCGGAGCGATGAGTCACCAAGAATATGGATATAGTAAAACTTGAATACATCATGAAGTAGGATTTGGCTACGGCAAAAAAAAAACTAAAAAACGATCCGTCGCGGCAGCCTTTGATTCAGCCGTTTCAAAAGGGCTAATTTTCAAACAGCCAATATGTTGAAGGTTGAGAGATTCAACAAACGTCCCAGTCGTCTAAAAAAAACTTTTTAAATAAAATTTTATCATTTTTTCCTTCAGCACATAGAAGAACTCATGCTGACATACTCAAAATAATGAATACCACTAGATTTACAGCTGGAATCATGATACTTAAGAAACTTTAAGCAAGTTTGGCAAAGTCGAGTAGAGACCGTGTCATTAGCGCGGTGAACCTTAGAGATAACCTCAGCGCCAGCACTAATATGATAAATTGGAGTTTACGGACCAGCGCTACTACGCTTAACTTAGGAGGACAACTAAGTATAGAAAGAGTTGCTTATTATATCTTTTTTTTTAACAGGGTGTAGTTTGAGATCGAAGGTTCATTGACAGTAGGTATATATCCAAGATACGCGCCGAACTAGAAATAAGTAAATTTTTAGCAGAAAAAAAAACTATTTTTTTTTCATCAGCTCACAACAAATGCACCTATATGACAAGCGTCAACACTGCGTACAAATTTTATAGATATTGTAACGCTGCGGCGGCACTATCGTTGGGTTCAAACACAGACAAGTCAACCTTATAGACCACGCTTTGACAGGGAGTAGCATTCGCCAAGGCTATGTAGTGACACTACATAACTACGTCACTAGTGAGCCGTCAGTTGGAAGCACGTCGGAAGCCATTAAATTGTCAATTTTGAACGAGCCAATGAAAACTAGCCGACCTCTCCCCCCAACCCGCCACTTTTTGGCGATGTCGTTTTCGTACTGACGTTTGTTAAAGCGTGGTCTATAGGTTGACTGGTCTGTGGGTTCAAAGGATCGAGATAAAAGAAAAGTGATAACGTTTTTATACATTTACACTAACGTCAGTAACAGCAATTCGCATTGACCAAAAAATGCCGATCCGACTATTGGTATGTTAATATGTACGATAAAGTGTGTGCAATGCTGCTGTATAATTAAATGTATTTTTATTAAGTCATTATTTTTTTATACGTACATATTCTTATATAATAAATATATAAACGTATCGGTTCATTTCGTTGAGTTGCATTGGAACGAAGCGAATATCACTGAGCAAAAATAAGATAGAGTAAATAAAAATAAATAAAATTATACAGTGGCATTACACAGAATTTATCGTATAAATAAAACCCGAAAATAATCTAAATAAAAGTTTTAATTAAAATTTAATATCTTTATTTGGTATATTTGGTGATTCCACTCCCGGACCTGGCTTTTAATACACTTGTGTAATCAGTTCTATACTTTTTAGTTATATTGTTTTACTTGTGTTTATGTAGGGAATATTATGTAGTTTGTATGGTACTTTTTCTATTTTTATCTGACTTTGTTTTATGTGGGTAGCGACCCTGCCTACGAAGCTGGAGGTCCCGGGTTCGAATCCCAGGTCGGGTCAGTATTTATATGATGAATATTGATACTAGTACCGGGTCTTGGTTGTTATATGTATGTGGTGTCTTCGCTGTGTACCCAAAACACAAGCTAATGCTTAGTTTGGGGCTTAGACGTTGTTGTCATGTATACGTTATTATTATTATTATAATGATAGCTCCCAAAAACATTAGACTTCTTGAGATTCAGTACCGGTATGCGTTTTCATGTTAGATAGTTATCGGTGACTCCAGAACTTAAATGCCCTCTGAAGGTCAATGAAGCCTCAATAAGGAGCATGTTTTCAAATGACATCCATTTCGAGCGCCACTGGCTAGCCGGTATTGAGTTCATTTGACAAGGTGATATGGGTTACAATACAGGATCAAATTGATGGTCACTATGTTCTATTATTATTTTCATTATCGCCACAAATAAAATATGAACGAAGACAAAGAATGATTTACGTCTTTTGACTAGAAGTCACCTCCATAACGAATAGCGTTTTTGGAAGGTGAGCGGCGCCTTCGGCTCCTAATTTATAGCGTCTCATATTGCATCGCCCGCCGTTCCCCTGGTGTCTTGTTATTGGCACGATCCTTCAGACAAACCCTTATGAAAACTGAAGTTTGGGTCATGAAGCCCATTTTATCGTATTACTGTATTAGCATAAAATAGTTTTATACTTGAAATTTTGAAGTAGCATCAAAGAAATCTCATAATATTCTAGAAATTTAGTAATATTCTACTTTAACAAGGCCCACTTTTCCTACGCTTCTGTTTTCATGTGCGCAATTTTGCTTGTTCTTGTAAATTTTACTATAGCCTAACATCACAATAGCTGTCCGACAGCCAGCGACTTTTTTGTCGGTCAAATACCTACTCAAAAATTATTATGACTAGATTGGCCGCGCAATCGAACCACAAAACAAATAGTGATAGAACTCTGTCGTTAACTATGCAGTAGTTGAGCAGAAAATCCATGTGTTTTCATTCGATGTTCGGTATCCACACGCTAAACATATAAATATTTTCACAAAACACCTAGCAGTAGCTATATTTTATCACCATATTTTTATTTTAATTAGTTAAGGCCCATAATGTCTCAGGGAAATATGCGATTTTGGCCTCGCTGCCTCGCACACATTCGTAACGACTAAAGCTTGTGTCAAAGCGAGATGACAAATCATTGACTCTCGCGAAACCAAAATGATCTAAATCATAATCCACATTTTTGTTCATAATTTACAATAGGATATTTGACTGATATTAAATATGTTACATTTATCAATGAAGTATAGAAAATAGGATTTATATGATAAATACGAAATTTTTAACAAAAATATGATCGGTTGAAGAGTATAGATTTAGCCATTAAAATTTTATCTCTTTCTTTCTTTCAACACAAAAAGACATCCGTCACCTCCCATACTAACTACCTTGGACTTCAGTTCCAGAGTAGTTGTATAAAAATAATAAATGGTGGATTTGATAATTATTGGTCGAATAAAAATTATCATATATTAATATTTACGATACGAAGCCAGAATTAATAAATATTGTTTAATAATACTTCAGACATGGCTGTATAGGCATAGTTCCTTTGCCTTCTTATCAATGGGAGAATATGCCTGCGCTATGCTCTATAGGTCATTGACGTAAGCGGGTAAGTATGTAGCATGTGTTCTATGGTAGCATCACAGATCAGTTGGTATGAATTGGTATGAATGATTGTGTTTTGGGTACCAAGCGAAGACACCACATACATATTACAACCAAAACCCGGTACCAGTATCAATATCCATCATATAAATACTGACCCGATCTGGGATTCGACCCCGCCACCCGTGAAGCGCCAGCTTCGTAGGTAGAGTCGCTACCCGCTAGGCCAAGTGGTCTTGACTTGAAGGTCATATGACCATGGACATATAACGATAAAACCAAATTCTGAGATTTAAATTGTTGATATAGAATGCGCCAAATGATTTTACTTAAATGAAAGCGCTTACTTCGGAAATTTTTATTTTTATAATTATAAAATTACAGCAAACATTTAGTTAACGTGGCTTCAGAATAAAGTAATCTAAGAAACCTAAATCTCATTTTAAAAGACCTATGAAATAAAACCCAATCACTTCAACCAAAAAAATAAAATAAAAATAAAAATGGGTTTTTATTTTTTTGGTTGAATTGATTGGGTTTTATTTCATAGGTCTTTTAAAATGAGATTTAGGTTTCTTAGATTTTCTTAGATTCTTAGAAGGTTATGGTTTTGAAGTCGGTTTTTTTTTGAAAATTATTTTTATACTCTTTCATTATTGATTTATTTAAAAACCCATTACTATTTTATTTTTTGGTTGAATTTATTGGGTTTTATTTCATAGGTCTTTTAAAATTATTTTTATACTCTTTCATTATTGATTTATTTCGATCTCAGATTGTTTTTTATCGGCTTCTATTTAAGAAAACTCCTCTCTACAATAACTGCAACTGAACTGTACTGGGGTACTTCTTTCATAAACTAAAAAGTTAAAAATAAAATTTTCACTTTAAAGAAAGGAGCATTAACAGGCGGCATATAGTTAATGATTTTATTTTTAACTTTTTAGTTTATGATTTTGAAGTCGGTTTTTTTTTAAAATTATTTTATTTTTCAATTTTTAGTTGAACGCATCTGTAACTTATTTATATTGAGTATAAATGGGGCTTCTAAACGCTCTACTCAAATGAGACAGTGCGGCGATTACGCAACTTAAATTCATTGTCAAATTGACGAATCAGCATGCCTAGTAGGTAGTGGTATTCCTATGTAAAACTTCAATCTTAATTAAGTATTTGGCATATTGAACCGTATGAAGTAAGCCCAACAAAAGGTAGGTAACTGCTGTAAATCGTTGAGGAATTCCCTCGACTGTTTATGGTCTTCATCATCAGACCTGTAATGGCATTTATAACCCATATGAGTGCGAAGTTCTCATCAATAGAAATGAATTAAGTCCAAACACTAGGTAATTGCTGTAAATCGTTGAGGAGTTCCCTCGATTGTGTATGGTCTTCATCATCAGACCTGTAATTGCACTTATAATCAATATAGGTGCAAAGATCTCATCAATAGAAATGAATCAAGTCCAAACACCAGGTAATTGCTGTAAATCGTTGAAGAGTTCCCTCGACTGTCTTTCAGCTTCATCATCACATCGACTCCCGACCTTCATTAAATAGTACTAGTAGTAGTACTTTATAAAAATACTTAAAATACGATACTTTAAAATACTATTTCCAAGGTTGCCTTCGATTTCTCTAGGATGCCATCATCAGATCCTGGTTTCTTTATCATGGCACCATTCCTGATATATCTCCTTTTTACAAAAAAAAAATCCTCCACTTCGGTTCATAAACAACGAAGTTATTCCTGAACACACATAAAAAAAAACATATATACGGTCGAATTGAGAAACCTCCTTCTTTTTTGAAGTCGTTTAAAAATGGACTTCGCTAGCATAATATGTTTGTTGAAAAGAATGCTAGAAAAAAAATTATTATTCAATAATATGATATTTTGAAATAATTATAGCATTTAATTTTTTTAGTGCCTTTTTCTTTTTTCATTATGTGAATTGGAGAACAGAGGGGGAGGGGGCTATGGTATTGTCGCCCAGGACGTCAGTGTTGCTTAAATCCATTGAAGTGATTAAATTTCCATTCAAATTGGTTGTGGTTTATTATTGTTGATTTAACCTACCTGTATTTTTTTTAAATAATAGCAGTACACTGACTGACTGGTTGGTCCAGTGGTTGCAGACAGCGAGTACAGAACCAAAGGTCGTGGATTCAATTCCCGCCTAGTACAAAATATTTGTGTGGATGCACATGTTTTGTTCGAACGTGTACAATACCTATATAAGTATTGTAAAAAATATATTAAATTATTAAATTATATATATATTAGTTGTCTAGTACCTACCCTATAATACAGCTGTTGTTAGTTTGGGATCAAATAACCATGTGTGACATGTCCCAGATATTATTATTCACTATGTTTCACCTGATTTTACTAGAATGTTAGTCTGTTTGAGATGAGAGCATACGTCAGAATGAATAAACAAAGCATTGAAAACACGCGGAAAATCCACGTCTTTCTGTGAAAATGATTTAGATGTTTTTTCGTTGCCGAACAGATTTTACTTCAGACCGAACTGACTGGCAATTTATTCCGTATTTTTCATTTTCACGCGTACGAAACGACGTTGGTTTAGATTTGTGGCTTCGAGTTGAATAAATAAATATATTCAGTGCGTAAAAATAATAATATCTTCCAATATCTTCCAATTTCGATTCGATTTCGATTACAATTTCGAGTTAAAAATCCATTAAAACTAAAATGTAAAACCTTACAAATATTTGGACCAAATCACAGCAACAATACTGTTATAGGCATACATTAGGAGATACCGATTGGCCGAGTGGTTAAAGACCTTAACTGCGGAGCCTAGGGTCCGGGTTCGATTACCGCTCGGGACAAATATTTGTGTCTATTTGTTACGTATCTGGATATAGAATATATTATCTATGTAGGTATATGTTACAATTGTCAGGTATTAATTATAAATTAATTAATAAGTAGTAATTATCAGTTGTCTGGTTCCCATAATACAAGCTTTGTTTAGTTTGGAACTAGATGGCGTTGTGTGGAATGTCTCAAGTATTATTATCATCTTTAATTATGCAGCACTTCTTATTAAGGGTTAGATCTTTATGACATGTAAATTAAAAAAACAACTAAATTTACTTTACATTAGTTTTAAGAATATTTAGCTTTTAAAACATATTTCGCCTTTGTCTGGCTAAAGGTCAGGATTATGTCTGACGTATTCAGAAGGTTATTTGTTTCTTTGTCAAATGTTTATTATCTAGGCCAATTTAGACGCATTTTTTATTCCCTTAAGTATTATTTCAGACTAGATAGAACCTTAGAAATGTGTTACGGTTTTAGACCTACATTAGATGCGTTTGTTTAAAGAGTTGAGCTAATTCAGATTCGGTTTTTCGTATTACGTACTTATCACACTTTTTTACTGTGGTGATAATCACCACTACCGATTATAAGTCGCTAGGGGCGTTGCAGTACATGCGTTTATTAAAAACGGCTTTTCATTATAATCATCTAGTTATGTGCCTAACGGCACAGACATACTAATCTTTAAAGAGTAGGAAATAAGAAAAAAAAAACAATTATTAAAATTTATAAATAACCCATAACCACCCATATCTTATAATCTATTTAAAACAATACTAAAATATCAATTTACTAAACGTCACGGTGGCGCTTGCATGGCTACGATAAACTTAAGTTAATATGAAGTCTGCGGGCCACGCACGACGACGGTTAATTTTAATGTTGTTATTTTAGGTCAAGTAATATGCATTCATTCAATTATTTTACTTTTTTTAAAAGATCAACTTTTTAATATTTTTTAACTTAAGAGATTGTTTCGTTGCAGGTTTTTTTTAAATCTAAGTTTTTTACTTTGGACGCGATCGAGTAGTGTAAAACGAAGCGTTTAAAAAGCACAAATACTTCAAAACCGTGTCGTTAGAAGTGGCGTTGAATGAATCGCGCCGAATCATCATTTCTAAAATCCATGGGCATATACAAAGTGACTCCTGCTAAATGTCGCTTCCTGAGTTATCAGACTGCGGCGATTGCGACTTTTGTCTTTGATAGGTATTGCAGCTTTGCCACAATGACCTCAAACACAATAGTACCGTGACTTATTACACAGTTAGTGTCATCAAAACATGTTAATTAAATCTCGATTTTTATGTTATTCATGCCACCATGCAGGTTATGTCGTCTGCGATAAGAGGTACTCTAGTTTGACTAGGTGCAATATCGAGTTTCCATTTAGTATTCTACTATCATTAATTTGTGTATGAGGTATTTAATACGATACTTTATGAGACAATATGTTGTCACGCAAGATATAAGCTGTACCTTAATTGGAGATCAAGCTAATTTCTGTAATTGCCCTTACATATTAGTACGGCAACGGTTGCGTATTAGCATTACCTTATATGTCACGGACATAGATTGCTCTGTATTCACATAAAGTGTGTAAACCCATAGTCGAAAGAAGACCGCACATTTTCTTATATAGCACAGAACATCTGGATTATACACAATATTATAGGCATTGTGAATGCTTTTAACAATACAAAGTCTACTGCAGATAGAACAATTAAACATTAGTATAACATTGTATATTTTTCAAGGACCACTGTGTTGTTGTGTTTTTATTTTTTAACTTGAACGTTGCCATTTTTACCAAGATATTAGGAAAATAACAATTCGGTTCCCGGTTATATAGCTCCCACATTTATTGAAGTTGTCCTACAAGTTCAGGATCCCCATTACCCTCTGACTCTTCCTCGAGGGTACTCTGACCACAACAAACGAGCTGTGCGAGTGAAGGGAATGTTTACGCGGCAGCGGTCGGCGAGTGCCAAAACCGAATTGTTCTTTTTCAAAGAATTTATTTCTGTGAAATCTTTTAAGTATATACAAAACCGAATTGCAACACCGAAACATGTAGCTCAATCACTGCAGGTTCTCATGTCTTCCTGCACCTGCAGGAACCTTCCACAACATTGAGTTAAGAAGTTTTGGGTTATAAGCTCATCATATTGGTCCAGTGTGAGTCGGGGGCTGTTAGGGTTTGTTTAGGTGAACAGTAATGCGGGCGCAGAATCGCACGCGGCTACGACCCGCGCTTGGTGTTTACAGTTGACCGCTGGTGTTTGTGCGCGAACGTCTGAACGTATTCGTCTAAACAGAGTTCAGTAACAATACATGAGGTTCAAACTGTTTGATCTTACATTGCGACTGTCGGCAGTCGCAAATCGCATGCTGTGTCGCTACTTTGATATCACATACAAATGGCAATATATGTGTGATACCACCGCGAGATCGTCGTTCACACTGTCCGCCAATTCGGTATCGAGTTCTACCGCACCCTCGTTTTAGAGATAAGCATTTAGTAGAAAAGTGAAAATTTTATATTTTGTGACCGCTATCGTGACTACCAGTAACTGAAAACAAGCACTTAATCTCCACTGTCACAGAAGTGGCGAAATCGGAGGAGAATGGTGATGTTTATTTGAATTTTTATAAATTAGAAATCTATTGTAAGAATCGAAACCATAACTTTTGTAGGCTTGGCTGCTTGGCTACCACAGCTCATGTGGCGCAATGGATTCTGTAAATGACAACCCTTTTTTAAATACAAACACACAGGTATATGTGACATGTAAGGGAATGTAAAAATGCCATCAGATGTTGTGCGACATTTTCTAAAGCTCATGGCACGTTCTTTCTCTTTATTTATTTCGCTTTCCAAAGTTTAAGAAGGGAATGAATACGATGACCTCGACTTTTAGTCTATATAACCCGCATTTCACTTTGACATTGACAATTTATTGCTTATCCTTAGCTTCACATTAACTTCTTTGTCGTTACTCACTCTAACACTTCATCCTGAAATGTCGTCGGCTCGACTCGAGTGTTATCGTCTAACACTTATTATGAAAGCTACACTTCATATACTGAAAAGTTTCAACATTCCGGAAATATGGCTTCAAATTTAGTTGGTTGTTTTTACACCGTACTTTCTAGACAAAAACTATTGTGCTCCTGGTGGGGGGCGTCGAAAATCCACGTAGAAGATCTGCACGTGATAATAACAAAAGTTTGACGTCAATAGAATATCATTATTATAATATTATTATTATTAAATCGAGTAACTATATAAAAAAGTCGGCAGTACTGAAAAAGTCTTTAACAAGTAAGTAGGAAAATAACGAGCGCCTTTACGGACTCGCTCGGTTATTAAAGCGAGTAATTCATGGAGTCATTGCATTAGCGCGAAATATCAAAAATATATTTTTCGACTGAAAAATGTACTGTGTAATAGGTTGGGTTGCTTAATCCTGATGCGATCTTTTTATAAGACAGAATACTTTGTTTTGAAGATTCTCCCCATTTTTTCTTTTATGCGATATATACTCAAGATGAAATTTTTGAATACATTAACATTGTCTAGATTAGGAGCATAAAACAATTTATTATATACTAGCTTTCGCCCCGCGGCTTCGCCTGCGCGGACAGACTTTATGCTCTTGTAGTCGTTTTCCGCTCTCACCACTGTTCTCATTCCTTCTCACACTTTTACTCTCATCTAATTCCTGCCTCTGCCTCTCAGTTATATATACTAATATATATTGATTCTTTCTCGCTTTCATTCCCACTCGCATTTCCAATTCACACATATATCCTATGGCATTTCGACCCGATTTCGCACAGGCCCTTTTCTTTTGCTCCCCTCCCTAACCCTAACCTTTCTTACTCTACCACGTTTCCGGTCCCTTCCTCTTCATTACTCCTTCTCCTCCCTCCATCAGTAGGTCGAGTTGTCATGCCGAACGACTGTCTTAAAGTTATTTTTCCATCTCAAGGGAATAAATAGTCTTTTTTCCTAGGTCTAAGATACCTTATGTCCTTTTCTGTACTCCTGACAACGTGTGTGCAAAATTTCATGAGGATCGGTTGAGTAAGTAAGGCGTGAAAGCGTAACATACAAACAAACTCACTTTTGCATTTATAATATTAGGATTACTATATAACAACGATTCCTTTCGATCGAGGATAAATGATACCTCAATAGACAAGTGTGTCAGATTAAGTTTGCTAGTAGATATTTACTAAAGTCGCCGATATGCAAGTGAAGTAATTGAGTAATGTCAAAGTGATCTCAAAGACTGTTTAACACAATAATTTCAACGCGTAAGTTTTAACCCTTTATATAAGGCTCTGGTCACATAGTGGACACAGTACGTTCCGTTCCGCTTATATAAAACATATTGTTACATTCAATAGGTAGTTCAAAACGTTTCTTGTCTATGAATTTATACTGGAACTGAACATTATCATCAACCCATGTTTTGCAGACTTTCACAAGTCCTAGGAGGATGTTGTCCATATATTGGACATTATGGTTTTTTTTAAATTTCTTTGCCTTAAAATTCATAAAATAATACAAGTTTCAATGTCTTCATATTTTTATTTACATACTTATACTGATATCCTGTGCCCTATAAAGGATTAAAATTCATAGTGTTCCGTCTGTGTTTACATTTTGTTTCTCGAGGTGTTTAAGCATTGAAGGAAATAATACATTAAAACATGTAAAATATTATATGTAATTTACGACAGTAACTATTTATGAATATTCGTTTTTGAAGTTATGATATTCGTATCTACTGTAAATGCTACTTGACAAAGCCAACTGATGCAAATAAAAGTAAAAAGAGAGTTTTATATCTCTGAGTAAATATAGCCGTGATTTTTTGACCAAGCAAGTGAATGGGTCGAAATGGGCACTTGGTAAACTCAGAACAAATTAGTTGGCTCGGTTAGTCGTGATTGAGCAATTTCGCGTACACTTTTAGACCGAGCTTTTTCCAACAGCACCCTAAATTTTAGTTCTGATATAATTTGTGGACATAACTATTCTTTGGGCTTCAATTTATAAGATAAATAATAATATCTGATATTATAATGGTAATAATAATACCCGAGACATCCCACACAGCGTAATCTAGTCCCAAACTAAGCAAAGCTTTGTTTTATGGGTACTAGACAACTGTTATACACACTTAAATTACTTTTATAATATGTTCATGAACACAAATATTTGTCCCAGGCGAGAATCGAACCCGCGAACTTTGGTTCCGCAGTTAGGTTCTCTAACCGCTCGGTCAATCGGGCAGTAAATTTATTTTGTTTGATACAATATTTATATATTTTCGCGCAAGCAAAATCTTTTTATCAGATCCCAGTTTATAATCCTGATTCGTTTGCGAATAATTTGTATACATTTTGCATAAATATGTCATATACGTGGTGATTTTCGTATAATTTCTAAATTACATGAGCAAATATATCATCTATCACGTAGCTAAAAAAACTTGCTTCAGATATTGATACTGGTCTATCTCGATGTTTTTGCTTTGAACTTGAATAAGTTATGTCTGCGCGAAAACTCGTTAGTAAATGAGTTTTAGGTATTTTAAAGTCGTTATATCGATCAACATGGACCTTATCACATTAATGGTTAATACCCGGGTCTCATTTCTGTCTTACTTTTGTTTTTAAAAAAGTATGTGTGTTTACGATCGTGAAAAAACGCTAAAATTAACAAAAATAAATTTAAATATCGATTAAAAAATTATATAAAATTATTTTATGTTATTTTAACTATAATACTTCTATATAGTATTTCGCGTAAAAATCAATAATACCATAAGTTGAGCAACAAAATTATCTAGCACGTAATATTTTTACTAATCGTTTGGACTCCAAATTAAACAATATTTAGTTTAATTTATTTTTATTTACTGGTAACATCATCTGTTGTAAAGAATAATAACTATCAAGTATAGCGTCATCTGTGGTAAAGTAGGGCAACTAATTTCATTTCAGATGATTTCACTGTGTTTATTTAATGTTTGATGATTTTTTGATTTAATTTTTTCAATCGAAATCAAAGGCATTTTTGCTTAGTTTTATTTTTAGTATTGATATTATTAAGACAAAATCTGTTTATTTTCAAATAAATAATCAATAGGGTTGGCCATATTGGACTTTGATAGTTTATCTATTTGGTTTGACTGACCGGTTGGCCGAGTGGTAAGAGACCTTAACGGCGGAGCCGAGGGTCGCGGGTTCGATTCCCGCCCGGGACAAATATTTGTGTGCAAGAACATGTCTACTTATTCCATGTCTGAGTGTAAAAGTATCTATATATGTATATATTATTTAAAAAAAAGAATATTTAAGTATGTATATAAGTTGTCTAGTACCCCATAATACAAGCATAGTACTTGCTCACTTTGGGACTAGATGAAGCTGTGTGAGATGTCCCAGATACGAAATACTATGCTAATAGCTAATGAGGCGCTAAAGCATATCGAAGTTGAAAGTTGAAGTATGAAATTTTCGCTTGATATAAGAAAAAAATTGATTAGAAATTACTGGTATAAGAAAAAAGTACTAAAATAAATGTATTATTGGCTTGGATGGCATAAATGCGAATAAATAACGAGCGTTCCTTTGCGATAGAACTCAGGGGAGCAGGATGTAACAAAGTTGCTAAAGACGAATTCTTCTGCTTCTGGAGAAGAAAATTTTTTCCTTGGAGGAAGTTTACCAAATTACGATAAAAATGGTAATCGGTAGGCCCCAAAGTCCTATGAGAAGTGTAGCTCCTGTGGCGTTGCCACCGTTTCTTGTGCAGTGAATAACAGGGAAAATTGGTTGACCATTTAGGGCACTTTTTCTGCCAGTTTCACTAGATTTGCCCAAAGCTCTTGACTATAGACTTCAGCTGTTATTGATGCACCGGTACCGATATGTGGTAGTTATAGTGGGTAATACCACGACTGGCCCCCCATTCTTTTGCTATTTTTTTAGTTTTGCCAATTTTGCGCAAACGGTAAATGTTTTTTAACCTCAAGCCATGTCGCTACTTTTGTAGTAGATACGGATCAGATTTCACCAAAGCTTGTAGTTTTCTTTACAGGCTTTAGTGGTAGACCTACATTTGGATTCATTATTAAACTCAAAATGTCCACTGCGAAAGCGATTTTACCAAAAGCGCAATGTGCTTTCATTATGTACTTTTCCTTCGAACATAGTCCTATTGCTATTACTAGTTGTATCTGCTGCGCACAATGGAACTCTTATTCCAAAATTACTAAAATTTTCAAGGCATCCATGCACGAATGTAGACGTGATAGTCAAAACACCTGCAATGAAATAATCAATTTCAAAGTGAAAACGTTTTTAAAAAGGCATTCATACTAAAGTCCTGCCAGAATTAGAGATGAAACGCTTTTGTTATCGTCATAAACGTTCATAAATATCGTGAATCAAGAACGGTACCATCAAATGATATACGTACATGTTTTGAAAATACATTCTGTAAAAAAAGTACCAAGAAAAGGTTAATAAAACGTGAAATGTTAATTATTCTTCCTAATTTATTGTATCACTTTCAAAGTATGCCTCTTCCGAAATAATACATTTACGCCAACGAATAATCCAATTATCAAAACATTTTTAAACGCATTTTCAGGAATCGACTTCAGTTCTCGCCGCGAATTTTCTTTTATGTCATCCATCGACTGAAAACGGGTGCCTCGAAATGGTAATTTCAGTTTTGGAAAGAGAAAAAAGTCGGCCTGAGCCATATCCGGTGAATATGGAGGTTGTTCGAATGTATTCGTTGAGTTTTTGGCTAAAAACTCGTTCACATTGATGGCTTTGTGCGATGGCGCGTTGTCATGGTGCAAAATCCACGAATTGTCTATCCACAAATCTGGTCTTTTTCGACGAATTTGCTCTCGCGAACGCCGCATAACGCTCACATAGTATTCCTTATTTACCATTTGACCTTTTGGCAAGAATTCCGAGTGCACAACACAGCGATAGTCAAAGAAAACAGTCAACATGACCTTTACTTTTGATCGACTTCGGCGTGGTTTTTTCGGTTTCGGTTCAGTTAGAAGGCACCATTCTGAAGCTTGTTGACTGGTTTGCATGTCAAACTTGTAAACTTATGTCTCATCATCAGTAACAATGCGTTTTATGAATGTAGGGTCGAAACTGACTCGTTCTAGCATGTCTTCAGCGACTTTCACGCGATTCACGCGATTGAGTTATTATGAAGAAAATTCAGATCTTTTGGGACTAGTTGAGCTGCAACGTGTTTCATGCCCAAGCGATCGTTTAATATTATACGAGTCGATGAGTGAGGCAGAAAGCTCAGCGACTATCTCTCGCTAATGGCCGACCAGAGCGAGGCAAATCTTCCACCACATCTAGACCACTTTTGAATGCACTGTACCACTCATATGCACGTGTTTTTGATAAAGTCAATTCACCGTAAGCTTTCTGCAACATTTTCAGCGACTCAGAACACGAAATTTCATTCGCAATGCAAATTTTTTTGTTCAATGTTTTTATCCAATATTAAAATCGCAAACAAAATCGAGCACTGTACACAAACTAAATGACAGATGGTGCTCAAACTTCGCGCCAATATAGAAAACAGTTGAGCAAACTCACAGACAAAAAAGAATGTTTGGTTTGAATTTGAAATTAGAATTAAATGAACAATTCCCGGTACTTTTTTTGCAGAGTAGTAGATAGTGTTCTATAAGTAGATACCTAATAGTGCACTTACAGTACTACGCACGGTTCTTTGCCGCTTTGAGATGCGCGCTTTGCGCAAGTATAAACGTGTGGGTAGCGATAGGTAGTAGTGGGAGAGGGACCAGACACCGCGCGCGAGCGAATGGCGCGAGCTATCCGCCCTCTCCTTTTTCTCTTTTTTGTGCTACTGCGACGTTTTCTATAAATAACTTCACAGCGGCAAAGATCCGTGCATAATACTATACGCTATCGCACACTTACGTCATCGAGCGGGGAAAGGGGGTCGAAGGAGGGCCTCGAAACACACTCCATGAATAGTCCTCTGCTCCATGCGACCGAAGAAATAGTCATAACTCCGCAACGGGAATTGTTAAACAAGATATTTGTGTGTCATAAATTATATATGGGATCATGAAAAACGTTTTCAAGTAAAAATTACGGTACTGTAGCGATACTACCCGCACTAAATTTTTTTTTTTGTGAATTTAGAACCCAATTGCTATTATTCGAAAAAAAATTTAAATCAAAAACTTTTACTATGCAGGTTTTATTTTCAAACAAAGTAGCCAGTAGCTATATCGGAAGTTTCATACATAAATTCCTAATATAAATAAATAATTGTAGTGAGGCGATACTTCAGTGGCTTCACAGTCGGCACAGAAAAGATTGTCTGTCGCTAGACCAATAGTGATTTTCACAAGTATTTCACTAATCATTAGTTACGGTATGCAGTTTTATTAAAAGTGTCATAGTTCACGTCAAATCCAAATGGAGTTTTATTAGATGTATGCAGATTTTATGTTTAATTATATTATATTTAATTTGTTTGTTCGGTCTTATATACTCTTGGATTTACAATTTCTGTGTTTAAGTTTTCGTTTCCCATTGGTTTTACATTTTACATGATGCTTATGAAAGTAGGTTCGTCTTCAAGGTGACCCTCTGTAGAAAAAAGTTATACCTATATTTAAGAGAGGATGAAGAGGAATGAATCTCCCCTTTAGGTACCCTATTATGAAAAAAATAAATAGTTATAGTATATGCAAACGTGTGGTTCAATTTTGGGCCAAATATTTATTACCAGTTTGTTGTGACCAATTAGGTAATTTAAATGGGGCTCAGCTTCACTCACAAATATTTGGTGAAGTAAGTAACCCATAAAGTATTTGATAACCAGATTGATTAATAAACATGGTTAATTTCGGAGTAAATAAACACCGCGTCCACCAATGTCAACTTATTAAACTAATATCGAAGCAATCGATGTCATTTTAAATTATTTATCCTTGCATTGAGCCGAACCAGTAACACGTGTCTGGTGTTTGAGATGTTTCTCATTACCATATACCTTCTAAATATCATATTTCGATTGGTCGACAAAAAATATAAGGTGTCAGTTTAAAGATCACCAGTTCGTTGTTCAAATGTCATGTTTTGCGGTCGCTGGTTCACATAAAATTATTACAAAAATACCTACTTTATTTGCACTAGAATTTTTTTCCTCAGTTTTTATGGTTCAAAAAACGTTTTAACAAAACATTTTGGACCATAAAAACTGGGAAAAAATTCTAGTCGTTGTAGTAGTTGTGGTCATTCTTCATGACCACAAAATGTGCAAATATTTTTGTTTTGATAAATGACCTAATACATACGGCGTGAGAGTGAAATTAAAAAAGTTAGAAAAGATTAAAAAACTCTGACTTTACGTATTATTAAATCCAGGGACATTAAAGGAATACGAATGTTTTTTCCTTATGAATGACTAGCGACCGCCCGCAGCTTCGCTTGCGTAGACTACAAATTCCTGTTATAGGTACTATTAACGTTCGAGATGGTTTATACGTACTTTTTGCTGGAACCAATTTTGGTCACACCCATTCAAACTTTCAATCTTCATTCCCCTTCCACACTTTAAAAAACCGATACAATTTTTCATCTCCCGTTTCCCATTCTTAAAATGTGAAAATCTAAAAACCCTGAAACACGTCATTATTTAAGTCCCTCCATTCCCATCTTTAAGTTTGAAATTTCTAAAAAAGCCTTTCTTAACTTTGTAATGCTCACGTTATAAAATAAACTTATGTTCCAAATTTAGCTTCCTAGACTTAGTACTTTCGGCTGTACATTGCTAGATCAATGAGGACAAACGACAGACAGATAGACAGACAGACAAACACAAAAAGTAGCTTATGACACTCTTGACAACCTTCTTTCACGTCTGCAAAGTTTCATTAAAATCTGTTCAGCCGTATTAGAAATTAGCTCGAATAGATAAAATTGAATTGAATAGACGTACAGACAAACAGACGGACAAAAAGTAGCTAATGTCAAATATCTTGACAACCTTCTTTCCCGTCTGCAAAGTTTCCTTAAAATCTGTTTAGCCGTTTTGGAGATTAGCTCAAATAGACAGATACACGTACAGACAGACAGACGGACAAAAAGCAACATTTGTTAGTTTTAACGACCTTCTTTTCATATTCATTGATGTTTCATTTAAATAGGTTTAGACATATGGACGTACAGACAGACATACAAAAAGTTCTGTATGTCACATATGGAAAGGGTGTAGTCAAAAGATTACATCCTGTTATATGTGTAAAGTTTCATCAAAATCGGTTAAGCCGTTTTGCCCGAAGCCGATTTGCTCGAATAGACAGACAGTTCGTTTTCATGTATATAGCCTATAACTCTCCGCTAGAATCAGGCTATCAAAGGCAAAAAGAATTTTTCAAATCCGACTGGTAATTTCAGAGATTAACAAATTCAAACAAACAAACAAACGAATGAACGAACGAACGAACGAACCAACCAACCAACAAACAAACAATCAATCAATCAGTCAATCAATCATTCAATCAATCAATCATCAAATCAATCAGCGCGTGCGACGGAAGCTCTCAAAAGGAATATTTTTTTCCGTTTTTGCAACATTTTTCATTGATGCTCCACTTCTATTGGTCGTAGCGTGATGTAGTATAGCCTATAGCCTTCCTCGATAAATGGACTATCCAACACAAAAATAATTTTTCAATTTGAACCAGTAGTTCCTGAGATTTGCGCGTTTAAACAAACAAACGAACGAACGAACCAACCAACCAACCAACCAACCAACAAACAAACAAACAAACAAACAATATATCAATCGAACAATCAACCAATCCATCAATCAATCAAAAAATCAATCAATCAATCAATAAATCCTTCAATCAAACAATCAATCGATCAATCAATCAATCTGTCTATCAAACAAACAAACAAACAAACAAACAAACTCTATAGTTTTTAAATTTCTATAAAAACTGTTTAGATATTAATTTAAATTGTATGATGTAAAGGGCAATTATAATATGCATGAAATGCTTAAGACAACTAACGTATTTAATTTGATAAGGATTAATATCACGTTTAAAAAACATCTTCGCAAATAGTACATTATGTTGAACAAATTTGATTGTCATAAAAAAGGTTATAGTAAGGTAACCTTAAAAGATACACATATGCTGTCGTGGACTTTTGGTTAGAACTTTTAAAGGCGTACAATTCCGTAATACATGATTTTTGCTTAACATCAACCGTTTACGCAGCGCGCGCGACGGAAGCTCTCAAAAGGAATAATTTTTCCCGTTTTTGCAACATTTTTCATTGACGCTCCACTCCTATTGGTCGTAGCGTGATGTAGTATAGCCTATAGCCTTCCTCGATAAATGTACTATCCAACAAAAAAATAATTTTTCAATTCGAACCAGTAGTTCCTGAGATTTGCGCGTTCAAACAAACAAACAAACAAACAAACAAACAAACAAACAAACAAACAAACAAACAAACAAACAAACAAACTCTTCAGCTTTATAATATTAGTATAGATTAAAAAGAATGAACATCAAACATTCTATCTTCGTGTTGTTTGTGTAACAAGTTTCTTATAAAAAGTATAAATTTACAATTATTTTTTTAAATAACGTGTACCGTCTTAATATCAGATGTTAATCGTGTTTTATGATAAGGGTGGATTGAAGATTATAAAAAAAAATTTAAAAAATCTTACATAAGTATTTTTGTTTTTTAATGATTTATAATAGTAGTTTTATTGTCCCATAACACAAAAAAGTTTTAGAATATAAATATATCTATTGCAATCAGTTATTGATAAAATTACGACAGACAAATAGTTCAAAGTTATTATTATTCGTTAAAGAACTTACTAGACCACATCTTTATGGACGAGTTTAATGAGTCTGGTCATTTGAGTTAAAATTTTCATACACGTGATTGACGACCGTTTAGCCTAGTGTGTAGCGACCTTGCCCATGGAGCTGGGGGCCCCGGGTTCGAATCCCAGGTCGGGTCAGTATTTTTATGATGAATATTGATACGGGCACCGGGTCTTGGTTGTTATATGTATGTGCTGTCTTCGCTTGGCACCCAAAAACACAAGCTAATGCTTCGTTTGGGGCCAAGACGTTGTTGTGACGTATACGTTATTGTTATTATTCAAATTAAAACGATTATTTATTGACTATAAATATTGGTGTGTTATTAATACATTCTTAAAATAATATAAATATCAGTTTTTAAGTATAAATAAAATTCATTTAACACGTAATAATTTTGGTAATTAATAATTATTCATAATAATTTTGTTAGATAAAATTTTCCTTAAGAAATTCAAAATACCCATGCGATACTAAAATTCGGTGCTAAAATTACTAATGGGTAATATAAAAGTAAAAAAAAAATTACTCATTTTTTAATTTTGTAAGTATGACGGGAAATCGTGATAACACTGTAATGCTCCCTAGTGACCTTAGTAATGTATTGCAACGTATTTGAAAACCATTTCCCAAAATTCGATAATTTGTTCTAGAGTTATAAAACTTACAAACAAAGCAACATAATTACATATAAACAAAGATATAAATTATATACCAGACTTAATTTTCCTTTCAATTAGATAATTTTATAAAAGAAATTGCATGGAGGTAATGCATTTCAGAATCGCCTTGCAACCCTTTATAAAAAAAATTTGGGTAATAAGGTCACTCTAGCAAAAAACGCAGGTTTCAGCAATAAGTACCTACTGAAATTTAATGAAAATTCCTGAGAGCGGACTTTACTTTTAATCGATGCAATATGGAAAGTTATAAATCGGTCGTCGGCTTTTGATGCATAACAAATTTAACGATTTTCTATTACGAAAAGCGAATGAAAGTTATACAGATTTTTTAGTTTCGTGACTTTAATTGTTTTTGCCAAGGAACCTCAACATTTACAGATGAATGACTAAGACTAAGTTTTCTCTATTAAGTGTAGGTGAAAAGGGTATTTCGCAAGCGAATTTAAAGTGAGGTAAATTTTCTAACTATAGCGTTATAAAAAGTTTGGATTGATCTTAATATAGATCGATCGGTTACGAAGCTATTTAAAAAATACTTTTTAAATCTTTGACTATTTTATATATTAAATATATTTTGCAGTCAAATTTACTGATTACTTGTTATATTTGAGGTAGTTTTTAGAAACGTGATTAATAAGAAATCAATTCCATAAATGGAAAGAAACAAGAATATTATTTAAACAATATATTTAAAATGGCTGAATATCCGTACGATCAATCAAAATCCAATTTTCAGGGAATCACAAACCAGATTTTAATCGGTTGATATTTTTTGAAGTTATTTCAAAAGATTGTTTTTTTTTTTGAATTTTTTGATCAAAGATATCTCTCAATTTTTATTATTTTGATGTGGTTCGTAGCAGTAAACGCAGTTTATTAAGGATTGATGTCGATTAGATTTTGAAATAATAGATAAATAATAACCTGGGATATCACACACAGGGCCATCTAATCCCAAAGTAAGTAGACAAGTATTATGCTTGTATTACGGGGAACTAAACAACTGGTATACATACGTTATTTTTTTAAATAATAGGTATATACATTTAACACCCAGACACGGAAGAAATAGACGTGTTCATGCACACAAATATTTGTCCTGGGCAGGAATCGAACCCACAACCTTTGGTTTCGCAGTTAGGATCTCTAATCACTCGGTCAGTCGTTATGATTGATGAATGGATCCATTATTATGGATTCGTTAAATCGAAAATGTATTGAAATAAAACAATTGGCAACCGCTTAGCCTAGTGGGTAGCGACCCTGCCTACGAAGCTGGATGTCCCGGGTTCGAATCCCAGGTCGGGTCAGTATTTATATGATGAATATTGATACTGGTACCGGGTCTTGGTTGTATATGTATGTGGTGTTTTCACTTGGTACCCAAAACCCAAGCTAATGCTTAGTTTGGGGCCTAGACGTTGTTGTCATGTATACGTTATTATTATTATTGATTTCCTAAATTTTTTGATCTGTTAGAAAGTAATTTGAAAAATAATAATATTTTATTAAATTTTTCTTCCAACGATATCCTTATCAAATTTACCGATTCTTATATGGTTTGCTACATTCGAAGATTGCGAAGCGATTTATTGGCGATTTCTGCTGAATACATTTTGGAATTGATCGATTTATTAAATCGAAAATTATTTAAAATATTTTTTGAATATTACACATTTATTGAAAGTTAAAACTAATTTTCCAAAATCGGACTGAAAACAATAACTTTCCGAATTTCCAAGTTCTTTTCGGCAAGTTAAAAAACACTTCCATAATGTTTAGACCGAGGCTTTCAACTAGAACATTCTTAGCAATTCAAGTGTACGGAAAAACCGAAAAATCCCATACATGATAGAAGCATTGAAATTTACAGGTTCCTTATAACTCGTATAGTTAACAAGATATTTGAACCTATCAGATGAATAAATAAATGGCTTATTTACATATTAATACATATACGTAATAAAAATAATCGCCGTGTGTTCGTCGTGCCTTCGAACAAGACTGAGGGGCTCAAGGAAATCAAACCTAGTAATTTAAAGTTTATATAAGATTTCAATATATATAAACACACAGGCTGTTGAGTGTTCAAATGTATTAATGCTCCGAGGAAATACTATAAATTATGATTAGCACACAAAATTCCATAAAGAAAACATGATGCATCAAAGAGGTAATAAGACTATTAAGTAAAAAAAATAATCTACGGGCACAGGCATGACCGAAACTATTTAGGAAATTGGCTGAGAAATGGCAGTTTAAGAGTGTTCAGCAATTGTGATGTACTCGTAGGTAGGCACTATAGTGCAATTTTGTGATAATCTTGTACGGTTAGGTACTGAAAATTCGATACAGACTTTGTTCGTTTATTATGTCTCAGGGAGGTAACATCACCGGGTAACATCAAAAATTTTTTTTTCAAACAAGCGACGACGACAGATTGCAACAACTTGCTCTTATACTGTCAAAACTACTATTTAAAAAAAAATCAGACACAAAAAATAACTGTATAAAGTCTGAGAATAATACATTTATATTCATTTAAATGGCTTTTAGGGTTTTGTGGTTAAATAAGCAAACCTTATAATATATTGATATGTGTAGAAATTCTGCGTTTGTCTTCAAAATAAAACACCTCTCCACACTTATAAACTCTTTATTCTTCTTATTTATTATAACTCAACACAACACGACATTTTTCTTCTTCCATTCAGTGATCTCGTGACGACAGACATGTGACAGCCAAACTTTTGGCGGCAGCACACACGCTACCATAGATTAGAAAGACTTACATTGCAACCTCTGACACCCTTCCTCAATGAAATACTTTCTAATCACATACAAAACATAAAACAAAAATTACTTCTAAAACAATAAATTCAACTCTAACAATTTCACAACTCTATGACAAAGTCACTTCTGATAATTACTCACTCTATAACAAACTACACATCTATCATGTTCATTACTTTAGAATATAGAATCATTTTCCTTAGATAGTTATTTCCACTCAAATCTATTGCAATACAAAAAAAAAAAAACAAGTTAAAACCTAAAATTAGTTACTTCACTAATAAAATGAAATCAATTTTGTTGTAAAAAATTAGATTATACAACCTTACAAAAAATAGCACAATTTCACTCATAGATATTATTTTAACTCTCTCAAACCTATCATAATACACAGTCTTTGAAATACTACTTTGCTCAAACCTTTAGTACAAATATCTGCTAATTGGTTTTCAGTTGGTATATAAATCAAACAAACAACCTTAGAAGCTACCTTATCTCTCAAAAAATGATATTTTAGGTCCACATGCTTTAGTCTCTTATGATGTTCTGGATTTTTAGAAATGTGAATTGTCGACTGATTATCTTCAAAAATTACAATTTCCTCACATTGTATACCTATTTCTTGTAAAAGATTTCTAATCCAACAACCTTCTGCTACTCCCTTTCCTAAAGCTATATACTCACTCTCTGTCGAAGATAACGCCACACACTGCTGTTTGTTAGAGCACCACGACACTGTATTACCATATAATTTCATAATATAACCCGATGTGGATTTTCTATCAATTTTATCTCCTCCCCAGTCAGCGTCAGTGAACCCTGTTAACACCTTATCCTCACTTGATTTATAAAGCAATTTATAGTTTGATGTTCCCCTCAAATACCGTAATATTCTCTTTAATGCTTTCCAAACTGCCATATTAGGACATGACTGAAATCTACTAACATAGCTTAACGCAAAACAAATATCCGGACGAGTACCCAACATTAGATACATAAGACTACCAATCAACTGTCTGCACATTTTTGCTAACTCTTTGTCTGGTGTATCGTTGTCTTTAGATATTTCTAGCCCAGGTTCTATAGGTGTGGCAATAGGCTTACAATTTTTCATTCCGTATTTTCTTAAAATCTCTTCTATGTAATCCTCTTGATCCAGTTCTATTTTATCTTCTGTTTGATTGATATTTATTCCCAAGTACTTCGATACTCTACCCATATCCTTCATATCAAAATTTTTACTTAAAGAGGCTTTATTTTTCTCCATTTCTGCTTGACCCTCCGACAATAAGAGTAAATCATCTACATAAAGCAATATATAAAACTTTCTTCCTTCTTTTTCCTTGAAAAATAGGCAGTAATCAGCCTTACTTCTCTGAAACCCTTCCTGAATAATAAAGTTATTAAATTTTTCGTTCCACATTTTCGGAGACCTCTTTAACCCGTACAGTGACTTCTGTAATTTTAAAACTTTTCCATTATCCTCTAACCCTGATGGTATTTTTAAGTACACCTCCTCTTCGATTTCGCCATTTAGAAAGGCGCTCTTCACGTCCATTTGGTGAACCTTCATTTTAAATTTATTTGCTATTGCTAACAAAATTCTCAAAGTTGCTAACTTTGCCACAGGCGCATATACTTCAGAATGATCAAATGACTCTTCTTGTTGGAAACCACGAACAACTAATCTTGCCTTATAGTTTATTTTTTCCTCTTCCGCTCCCTTCTTTTTGAATACCCACTTAGTTTCGATAGCCTTCTTACCATCTGGTAAATCTACCTCTATCCATGTTTTATTTTTCTTCAATGCTTCTAACTCATCTTCTATGGCTTTCTTCCATTGCTTGCTTTCTTCACTCTTCAATATATCATCATAATTCATCTGTGCTTCATTTGTTACTGTGAACCCAGTGTGATAATCTTGTAGCCATCCTGGTTTCTTTATTTCTCTAGTTCTAGTTCTCTTGCTCCTATCTTCTTCAGGTTCTTCTTCACTTTGTTCATCATTTTCTACTTCATGAAATTCCTCCATTGAACTTCCGTCTCCACTATTTTCTTCTCTGTCATATATCTCTTCTATTTTGCTACATGTATTAGGCTCTTCTTCATATCTCGTTTCAATTTCTGCTTCTTCACTATATTCTTCATTTTCATTTATATCCTCATCGTAGTTAAATATTTTTCCTGTTTTCAATGTGCTGGCTTGTCTTTTACTTTCATTATTTAGAAAAACTATATCTCTATAAGTCTCTACTTGTTTTTGATTTGGTATGTACACTCTATATCCCTTGCAATTAATGCCATACCCGACGAATATTCCCATTTTATTTTTAGCGTCCCACTTCAACCTTCGTTCTTTTGGAATGTGAACTGACACCTCATCTCCAAAAGTTTTTAATGTATTGATGTCATAGCTTTTCCCATAGAGTAACTGATAGGGTGACATTTTAGGTATTTTGCTGTTTCCAGTCCTATTGATAGTGAAAACTGCAGTGTTAACTGCCTCTGCCCAGAATTCTTTACTTAACTCTTTTGCTTGTAACATTGTTCGTGCCGATTCTACAATTGTGCGCATCTCCCTTTCTATCCTTCCGTTCTGCTCTGGTGTATAGCTTACTGTAGTCTGATGTATTATGCCTTTACTAAACAACAACTCCTTTACCTCTTTATTGATAAATTCTGTTCCATTGTCTGACCGCACTGACTTGATTGTATGTAATGTTTCTTTTTCAAAAGTTATTATAAAATTTTGTAAGCACCGCTTAGTTTCCCATTTATTTTTTAAGAAATAGACGAACCTAAAACTACTGAAATCATCTTTTAATAATAGAAAATATCTGGATCCCCCAAATGATTGAACTTCCATAGGCCCGCACAGGTCCATATGTATTAATTCTCCAGGAACAGTAGCTCTACTCTCACTTATGCTGAATGTTTGTCGATGTTGTTTGCCCTTCAAGCAAGCTATGCACTCTGGTGTGGTTTGACTATCATATTTAATATTATTTTGATTTAAAATGTCTTTAACATGCATAATATTTTGATGTGCAAGTCTCTGATGCCAATCTAATAATGTTGTAAAAGCTACTAAATTTTGAAACTTGAAACTCATAGAAAATAAGTTACAACAACGAATAGCTGTGCAGCAAACTTTGCCGTCATACAAAAATTCACATTTCTTATCCGATGAAACCATAGTGAAACCTTTATCAAGGGTGGACACAACAGAAAATAAATTTACAGTTAGTTCAGGAACAAATAACACGTCCTGCAAGTATGATGGGATGTACTCTGATCCATTAAAAGCTAATAAGTTAATTTTACCTATACCATGCACTTTCAATTTGCGACCATCACCTACTGTTACAAATTTTTCTTTAATATCTTGTAGTTCTGAAAATAAAAACTTATCTTTACACATGTGCTCACTAGCCCCTGTATCCATTACCCAACTATGTAACAAAGAATCATTTTGCAAACACAAAGCCTGAGCGCTGACAATATTTGCCTCAGATTTTTCTTTGTTGAATTTAATTTTACAGTCCTTAATTAAATGTCCAGGTTTATTACAGAAATGACATTTTCTTAATCGACAGTCTTTTTTTAAATGACCACTTTTACCACATTCGAAACACTTTCTATCACCTGCACTGTAATTTTGCTGATTTTGGTTTAATGACTTTCCAGTATTCGACGGTCTGGCTACTAAAGCAGAAGACGTTGAACTCTCTGCATTTCCATGTCTTTCCTCTTCAATTTGTAGTCTTGCAGTTAGTTCTCTGAGATTTTGGTTACTTGTCGGTACTGACTCCCATGCAGATACAAAATGTTTATACTTTTCCGGTAAGGTCATCAAGATTTTAGTTATAATCATGTTTTCCGACAATTTCTCATCCATTGTATTTAACTGGTTAGTAATTTCTTCGATTTTTGCAATAAAAACAGCAACAGGTTCCTCAAAATTTAGGTTATAAAATTTTTGTTGTATTAAATGCACACTTATTTTAGATTTTGGTTCGTACAATACCATGAGTTTTTGCCACATATCAGAGCTTGTTTGACAGCTTGTTAGGTATGTTAAAATATGCTCCTCAACTCTCGTAGCTATAACCTCTTGCGCTTTACAATCTCTGTCGATCCAATCATCGCTTGCCTTCGTATTTACTGTATCACTAGGTTTTTGCTCTGTTCCGCATACAATACTGAATAACCTCTTCGCTTTGAGTATTATCGAAATTTGGAAACGCCATGCCGGCCAATTCGCCGCTCCAGTGAGAAACACATTTTTATGTTTCTGCTCCATTTGTGTCTGGGCCCATAACCTGTAGAAATTCTGCGTTTGTCTTCAAAATAAAACACCTCTCCACACTTATAAACTCTTTATTCTTCTTATTTATTATAACTCAACACAACACGACATTTTTCTTCTTCCATTCAGTGATCTCGTGACGACAGACATGTGACAGCCAAACTTTTGGCGGCAGCACACACGCTACCATAGATTAGAAAGACTTACATTGCAACCTCTGACAATATGTCATACATTGCCATCTAGTCCCAGACAAAGCAAAGCCTGTTCTATGTGTACTGCATGATTGACTGTTGACTGATTGACTGGATAATTGATATAAATTCTTAATTTTTTTATAATACAATATATGAACGTTTTGCTCCCAGCTATGCAGGGATTAAATATAAATGTCCATGCACACAAATATTTTCATGGAGTTATGCTCGAACCAGTGATGGCATTTTTTTTTAAATTTACATTTTCGATTTAGTATATACGTATATAAAATATAATTTATACATAAGAAGTGAATTAATATTAAAATAAAAACTAATTAAAAACTAAAATTAACCACTTATAAAAATATACATTATAATTTACAAATATAAATTCTATAATATACAATCTTAAAAGCTAAAAATAACCAGTCCCTGGCGAACCCGATGCAAAGATACCCATAACGCTTGCGGCATTACCGCGTTGGATCGCTATGGCGAGCCTCTGCATCAGAAACGACCCCGAGCTGGGGTCACACGCCCTCTCTTTAAGTCGGCGACCGATTCTCTTAATTAAATTTCTGGCCTCGAGGCTCCAACAGGCCGTCGTCTCCACAGCAAAAGGAACGAAGATATAGGATAGATATAGAATAGTTATTTGAAAATTATTATGAGGATGTTTATTTTAGATTAGGTCTCGTTTACGAAACAATCAGGACAGGACACAAGAGCTATGAAGGGGGTTTTTCTTTGTATAAATTACATCCCTTGTCCTCCATTCTAACTGTAGCACCGCTGTTACGGAAAATCTGAAAAAGTCTTAATAATATTACATGATAAGAAATTGTTAGAAAATCGATACGACTGTCCGTATTTAAGTAATTCAAAAGGTATAGCTGATCAAGTTAACGAGTATTTCATCTTTGAACAAACTGAAGATTGTGGTATATGATAAGTTTTTGATACCTGCTACGTGCTTAACCCTATGCGACATTCCGCACTTTGGCAGGCACTTGACTGGTTTCTTATCCTCAAATACGTATTTTTCTAATGTACAGAATCAAATAATTATATTGGTTATAAAATTTGTGTAATATTTACAGGTTTCAAATAACATTATTATGGCAAAATACTACAAGGTTACATCCTAACATCGTTTTACTTTATTTTCTTGCTTGCTGCTGCTGGTTGCTTTTTCTTTCCTTTCAGTGATAATACCTTCTTATTGTTAAAACCTAGACCATAACCTGGGCCCAGTTTCTATGGTTCCTACCACAGTTCCGACCTATCATTATGTTATGACACAAGAAAACTTTATTACCCGTAAATACTTTGATTTTAACCTTTCCAATATTTTTTTAAATATTTGTATATACACTGAGAAAAATGTTATAGGTTTTTGTTCGTAAATACGGATAATATAAGCGTACTACTCATAAAAACGGACCAGGAGGCGTTACCAATGATTCGTCAGGAAAAAATATATTATAACCTTAATTAACCATATTTATTTATTACAGATTTGAAAAGTAACATTTTTAGACTAACTTCGGGACACATATAGAATATGCGAATAATGATCTGTTTACATTATGCCTAATATTATGCCATTACTGACAAAACCCATTTTTCTCAGTGTAGAGATTAATTTATTTTTATTTTTGTGTAGGTACCTACCATTCCCTTTAAAACCAGCTTTCAAAATTTCCCTCTTTTTATTCGGATAAACGAAGTACAAGCCATGACTGTGTGACACGTTCAGTGACGGATAGCGGATAGCAATTTTATTTACCCTGATTTACCTAAACAATTTCAGCGAAATAAATCCGCTAATATTCAGATGTCACTTTGACACTTACTGACAACTCATATCAGTCATATAGGTGGTTATATAAATGCAGATTATGTAGTTGTAGCTCAAGAGCATTGTAGGAAAATTTGAGAAATTATTAACATTTCTTTTGTAGTGTGTTTTATAACATTTTTGTGTTAAGGGCAGTTACTTAATATTGAATATAGTTAAGGTGTTATTTTTAACTGTGTCAAACTAATTTGAATAATTTTAAATTGTAAAATATGTTTAGTGACATCGATCGGTTTTACGTGAAAACGCGATAGTCAAGATTGACTGTGACCTTGGTTCTTAATATACCTAGTGATATTTGGTTTGTATCGAATTATGTAAAAATTATAGATATTATGTAATTTGGTGACAATATTTAAAGAATCATATATCAGATGGGACAGTTGGGACATATCTAATCAGATATTATAATTGAAAAAATTCACAATGAGACAGCTTAAAAATACGTAAATATTAGTAATTTCATTACCATGGAAAAAAATTATTTAGAAAGAAAGAAGAAAAAAAGAAAGAAAACCTACTCACGGCTACTACGGTACATACAAGTCAAACAGAAAAATGAAATAAAGTAAAAAACAAAAATAGAATGAAAATAAAATCATCTAAATTTAAAAAAAATCCCCCAATCAAAAAATTAACATTTCGGAAGTCTGACATAGTACAGGTTTATTAATTTTCAAATGATTTTTGATCCTTCAAAGCGTCGGGAATCGCTAAATAATGTTTCTACCGCAGTTTCTACCTTTTATTATGTTAAGTCACATCACATCACAGGGTGCCTAGGTACAAGGTTACTTACCGATTTGAGAAGGCTTTTAAGATCAAAAAACAGTTGGGGGTTCCATAAATTATAAATAAAATTTATCATTCAAGCTTCTTAAACTTAATTATAAACACTTAGCTTTAAATATTAAGTTTCAAGTTTTCGCTTATATAAACGTTGGTACATTTTCTCCACGAACATATTTTAATAAAAATACCATATAGTTGGACATAGTACTGTTTTTACAACAAAATAGAGAAATTGAGGTTACATCACCGCGATTTCAATCAGTGGCATACCACGGCTTGCAACTGGTGTTGGCCATTCAAAGAGTTTATCGCGTAAAACACATCAAAGGGCAAATTCAGAAGTAACCGGAAGGCCGTCAAGATAGTCAAATATGCACTGAGTTAGAATCTACCACGAGTACGTAGGTAAAAATATCTAATCATTGTAATAGTATTGTTAAGTGACATTAAAAAACATGTTACTCTGAGAGACAAATAAAGTATAGGTTAAAAAATATATATAATTTTACATTCTCTAGTCGTAGATTATTATTAGGAGACTGGTTAAGGTAGATTATTATTACGAGACAATGTGGTATGGTATAAAAGTCAAAGGATATAATTAGAACCTTCATTATTGTTTTGCTGGTACAACGGAACACCAATAAAAATGGTTCGTACAGATAGATTACTTAAATATAATTCAGTTACTCTCAATCATATATTTAAAAATACATACTAACATTATGTACCATTCAGAATAAATTCAGTTAATTTAATTTTTAAATTTTTACTTTATTTTGTCTTTAAACGTGTATTAGTATTATTTTTTGTGAAATCATAATTTACACTTTTAATCATTTTTTAAGTACTACTGAACTCAAACGATTTTAAGGTACTTTAAATCAAATAAATATCGTATAAATTTTAATAGAAATTGTTCAAAAAATTATCTTTTTTTATTGTAGGTCTCTATGCGTCTGCTTCTTTTTTATATTTTTTAATACATTTACCACGAAATTTAGTGCATTTTGTAATTACTATAAAAACAATTTTGGGTATAAAAAAACAAATTACTATACCAATTTCTATGATTTTCCATACAGAAATACCTGCTAGTTCTTGCCGCAATCGCATGCGCACGCGCCGACGTGTCGCATTTATTCGGCAAACAGCCCGCCCGCTCCGTCCACTCTGTCCACCCCGTCCACTCTGGAAGCGACGCCACCGCAGAAGTAGTCCGTAGAAGCTACGAAATCACTCCTGAGGGCAACTTCCAATACGCCTACGAGACAGGCAACGGTATATCCGCCCAAGCTGACGGCGTCGTCAAGAACGCTAACTCGGTTAGTTCTTTAGATAAATAATTACAGGCGTATCATTAAAGAAAATGCCCGAGCTTCCGTATTAAGATCATTTCATTTCATCAGTTTCAAACGTACCTTGCATGTATGCCACTAATATAGGCTGTAAGTTCAATCAAAAATGTGCCCCCCCAAGCTTGAATCCTGGATACGCCACTGGTGGAGACCTTGGGTACCTTGGGTATACCATTACAAATAAAAATACCGAAAGTTCACATTATGTATCTACATTATAGTAGCATTTGGTTCGCAAATTTCGTGCCCAACTGACCCAAGATTTCCGAAGACCCAGCGAGTATGACCGATGATGCTGAATTATATTCTATCACTCTGGTGCAGTTGAATAGTGCTACATCTTCGTGTGTTATTGTTTGGTAATTTGTCGGTTCAGCATTTGGTGCTCTAACGCATCTAAACGCTAGTAATTAGCATTTTCAAATGAGTTCAAGTACGGCAGTATATGGCAATCATACAGTATTCCTGTTAACACTCGTGAAATATTTTGTTTTAAAGGACGAAGGTAGGATTAATTTCAATTTACACATTTTTGAAAAAATATCGGCCAATAGGCGCTGTTGGTTGTTTTCCAGTGATTTCAATACTATTAAAAAAATAATAAATGTAAAATATTAAAACTAAACAAGGTTAAACCTTCAAGAATAATGAAAACCCGCTAAAGCGCGCGTGCTACGGATATTTTGTTTATAGGGTCTGTACTGAATATTGTATTTATTGTTCATTTACAAATACTAATGAAGTAAAAATACCTTCCTTCATGAAAATATTAAGTAATCATAACGTAAACGTAAAATTCGCGGTTATTACTATTATGTGTTTCAAACAAAACCAGAATATTTTAAGTTGTTATTTATATTATTCAAACTGATTAAAATTATTGACTTCCACGTAGGTACTTAAATTGTTTTAGTAAATCTATAGGTACTTCTTGAGGTTTTGAAATTTTTTTTTCTTTTGGCCTATTTTAGCATTTCCAAGGTATAACCTAGTATAAAGTAAAACCTATGTATATAACCTAAGTTTTACTTGGTTATTTGCGGAATCCTGAAAATTTTCAATTTTTTTACAAGACAAAGAAGTTTGTATTTTACAATGTTGCTCTGTTAACAGTAATAAAATCTATTTTATTGCGTAAACTTTTGCAACTTTTGAATATAAATAATGAAACATATGATATAGAGAATCTGATTATAAACAATTTTTTTTTAATCGCTTACTTAGAATCCAACATAATGTGCATAAAATAACAAATATTAAAAACGGTTCATTTGAAATATTACTGCATAATTATTTTATTTTTTTGTTAGGTTGATCTTGAACTGTATTAATATCAATAATCGAAAACAAATTTATAATGTATTCGATTTGCCTGTTTCACGTAAATTAATTCTCATCCGTTATTAATAATTACATAGAATAGGACCTTGAAATGATAAAGATAGTTACTTCGAAGTGGTTTAGAAAGGAACAGAGTTTGTTTTTTAGTTCAAAGGTCCTCGGTGGTTCCTGTTCAATTAATATATTTTTATTGTCAAAATAATACCACTTGTTTTGTTAATACGAAATTCGTATTTACGAATTAAATAATGTACAGATGCTCTTTGTAATCAACTTAATATTACGCTTTTAAATATTATGACTAAATCTATTCATATTGAACGATAAAAAATCCAGCTTTAGATAACAGAAATATTAAAATACGATTAAAGTTGAAATATGGTACTAGAATTTTATTATTATAACAGAAAAACTGGAAGCCACGTTAAAACATGCACTAAGTAACTATCTCTGTATGTGTGCATACGTATAATATAGAATGTAACTCTTACAACTTTTAGAATTGTGATTTCTTAGAAATGGTGATTCTTAGAAATAAAACTTACCATTTAAGAGATAAATTTTAAAACTGAAAATTTTGACATTCAACCTTACATAACTTTTTTAGCAGACATTAGATCAATTTGGACTTTTGGAATTTTTATTTGTAATGGTGTACGCAAGGTTTCCACCAGTGGCATATTCATAATTTAAGCTTGGGAGGGTTGGGGGGGGGGATATTTTTCATTGAACTTACAGCCATATTAGTGCTATACGTGCAAGGTACGTTTTACGATTTTAATACGGAAGCTCGGGCATTTTCGTTAATTCATAAAGACATCCGATATAATTAATTTCTGCAAACACAGCTAGCTCCAAGGGATCGTATATAGACATAAGTATTTGATACTTATTTCTACCTGATACCTACACGCGTTCCGGAGAAAAAGGGTCTAGGCAAACCGACAGACATACAGATGGACCATGAAGTGATTCTATGAGGGTTCCTTTTTAAGGTGCCGTACATCAAAGATGAAAAAAGGAACCCGTATAGGGTCATTCTGGTATCCGTCTGTCTGTCCAACTGCCACAGCCTACTTTCTGCAAATCTACTAGATGCAAAAGTTGAAATTCGATACATGTACAGAGTTTGATACCCAGTAACGAACGTATAGCGTAAGTGAAAGATTTCCATTTTAGAGAGCAAATTTGAAATGTCTGTATTGACCGTTTATAACCCATCATCGTTTCATGCATGCTTCTCGTTTTCGAACTTTCGAATGCTAGAAATTTTCAAAGTACATTGACCGTTCTCAAACTTCAAATGATTATTTTAAAAGAAAATGTATATAAAAATGTATAAAAGCAAAACAATTAAAAGAAATTAATTTTATTGGAACGGAAATTTGTGATGATTATTTTTTCCACATTTACAGGAGAATGCCGAACTTGAAGTGAAGGGTTCGGTCGCATATACCTCTCCCGAAGGAGTCCCTGTATCTTATACATATGTCGCCAACGCAGACGGTTACCAGCCTCAGGTAAATCTTGAATTTAATCTTGTATAACAAACTCAACTGACCCATAATCGTGGTGGATTAAGCTCCAAGCACCCTCATTCCGAGGGTAGGCTAATGCCCCAGCAGTGGGATATAAAGGACTGCTATGGATTTATCTCTATTCAGTGCTATAATATTTTTAAAAAGAAATCGTTTTGTACGATGCGAAATTTTTATATATGTAATATAATGTCTATCCCCCAGTCCCCAACCCGCAGTGGAGCAGCGTGGTGGACTTAAGCTCCAAGCCCCCTCTTCACCCTGGGGGAGGCCTAAGCCCCTGCAGTGGGGTAAAAATGGGATGATGATGATGATGATGAATATAATGTCTATAATATTGCAATGTAATTAATATATGCGTGTGACTCACTTTTATTATTTGCAAAGTACGAAGATAACGCATCTACATATGAACGTCATCAACATAAATCGAAGTTCCGATTAAGTTATCAAGGCAATTAACATCCTGTTAATATATTCTTTGGATTGAGCTTGAAACCTACTAGCTCACCTTAACATAATCTAGCTAAATATAACTTAACAACGTTATACACTAGAAATAATGAATGTCGTGTATGCAGAAATAACATTTTAAAATATAAATGCAATATAACTTGCTCGGCTTAACGTAGTTTCTAAACTTATTTTCAGTACACCTGCTGGAACGATTCGTTTTTATGAAGTACCTGTATGTATTTTTTCTAGGGTGACCACATACCAGTACCTCCTCCAATACCAGAACAGATTCTCCGCAGCTTGGAATATATCCGTCAACATCCCGCCAAAGAAGAACAACAATATGTTGTCCAAGCAGCAAGAAAGAACGTTTACGGCAAATGAGAATTTAATTTGAAAGCGACGTAGTAAATAAAAAGATAACACTGCCAGTCTTAGCAATAAAGAGTTGAATTTTAAGAAAACATTTTTTCTTGTTCCTGAACCCTTTAATTTAGTGATTTATATCGGAATACATACAGGAAAATTCTTTCATCATTTTCCATTTTTTTTTTCAAGGTTTAGTTTGTATATAAAGACATCATTTGTTAAATAAACAGGTAAGTCAAATCTTCACATTAAAATATATTCCGCGAAAGACTTATGTATCGATACAGCTTGTTTACTAAGTCAAGACGAAATTGTCAGTTGCCTGCGCATCTCCACGGTAATACGATTTTGTGATGCTATATCTCATTATTTTATATATGACGCCACTAAAACAAAAATTCTGTATCATTTTTAAAGACCTATTTACTACGAAAAGACCTGTTAATATTGCACAGCGCACATTAACCCCACGTTAATGTGTGCTGAAAATCCTTTTGCGTCCCTCAGCTACATGTATGGCGACCTATATCAAAAATTGTTTTTCATGATTACTCTACACATTGTATAGCGGTACATAGAATACACGTGCTTTCCAAATTTCATCTCAAGTTTCAGTCTCCGAATAAAATGGCTGTGTCAGACGGGCACACAGACATGCAGACCGACAGGACGAAAAGACTAGGTTGTATTTTTTGAATACACCTGCTTTCCAAATTTCATCTCAAGTTTCAGTCTCCGAATAAAATGGCTGTGTCAGACGGGCACACAGACATGCAGACCGACAGGACGAAAAGACTAGGTCGTATTTTTTGAATACACCTGCTTTCCAAATTTCATCTCAAGTTTCAGTCTCCGAATAAAATGGCTGTGTCAGACGGGCACACAGACATGCAGACCGACAGGACGAAAAGACTAGGTTGTATTTTTTGTTTTATATTTTTGGATGATTTATTAACCTTTACACTATAAAAACAATTTTTTTTCCGTATTGGGTTCTATGCCCAATGTGTAACGTCTACTTGTTTTGATTTGGTTTTACTATCCATCTAAAACCAAGTGTGGCCAATATGTTGGTATGTCTTAGGGCGAATATTGTGACTAGGTTACAGTATAGTCTATGGTTACAGACGACTCTATAAGTACCTACCTAAGTACCTTCTCGTTATTTGCTGTTTCACTTTTACTTATTTATTGCATTTGTTATTGTGAAAACGCTTTCATGAGGTTGATACATGTTTTCAACAGCAGCTAAAAGGATATATATATATAAATAAAATAAAAATTAGATGCAAAGCTTTAAGGAAAACATTAAATTCTGTAAATATTTATCTATGGTAGGTATACGCACTAAGTGAGATTTTTATGAGTTATATAATTTTTTTTTAGATATATTATTTAAATTCATACAATCATACATAACGCGTAAGCGTAACCGAGTTGCACCGATGGACTGAGTTTGACCGAGTCGGACCGAGCCATAACGAGTCAGACCGAGTTAAATCTTGTAGGTCGAGTTGGACTGAGTGATAAGAAATTTCAGTCATATGAATCAAGAGACAGCTATAAAATTAGCAGGCAGACGAAACCTTGCAGATATACTAGTCTGTCGCTCTTGTTCTTTCAAAATACATTAAACAGTTTGTTAGTTGATCGTTTTAGAACTTAGAATTCAATTTATGTTACCGAATTAATAGACTCTTAATTGATTCGAACACTATTTGACGGTGAAGTGGGAGAGAATGAACTATATTAGTAAAATATACATCTTTTGAATATTAATAGAGGCGTCAACCATCGATGTAACTATTAGTATGTGGTGAATTAACTTGTCCAGAGCTTTCATAAAACTACACCTATAACTTACATATCTTATGTTCATTGCAAAAGAATTAAAAATAATGCCAAAATCTTTTTATAATTTTAAGTTTGTGTTCAGGTTACTAAAAATAGTCATTTTCAATGACAAAACTTTATGTCGATAACTTGGTGTGTTTGTCGCTGCTAAAATGTACTTATTATAAATCGCTTATATTCTCATGCGTGTTCGATAAATCGTATAATTCGTGTGATTATTAACCAATATGAATCAAATTTTGTGTGTCGTGATAGCCCAGAGCGCAACGAACCTGTCTCAAATTTATAAGACCCCATAGGGCCATGGTTCGAATCCGGGTTGAGTTTTTCTGACTTAAGTACACAATATCACTGACACCGTGCTTCGGAGGGCACGTTAAGCAGTCGGTCCCGGACGCTGTCAATAGATGGCGGTCGTTACAGTTCCCAACCCACGGTGGAGCAGCGTAGTGGACTTAAGCTCCAAGCCCCTCTCCTCACTTTGGGAGAGGCCTAAGCCCCTACAGTGGGGTGAAAATGGGCTGATGATGATGATGATGATGAATCAAATTTGAAATTAATCAATATAATTCTGAGTGGCTCGTCGCGTCGCTCCGCTCTACTATGCTCCTCACATAGATATATTGTAACCTACAAAGAAAAAAGTAAAATCTGACGACGCCGCCGCACCGCGTTTGGTATCAGACGAATAATACGATTTGTCGACGACATAGATATTAGATGAAATCAAAGTTCCATATATATTAACCAGAACGGCACGAAGAAAATTATCATACAATGAAGAACAGAATCTTTATTTACAAAAATAATAGTAAACAAAAAACAAAATAATATAAAATTAAATCGACGGTGCCGAAAAAATAAACCTTTTTAGTGATAATAACTAAGTAAATGATTTTATTATATTTGAAATATATATAGAATGAAAGAATGAAGAAATAGAAATGATATATTAGAAAAAAAAATTAAAAAAGGGCTTAACATACAGGAAAACTTAAGCAATAAACGAATTATCAATTTGGGCGGACAAATCAGATAATTAAAAAAAAATTCGTGAGTGCATCTCGTGACATAGCAAATAATGAAAGTACTAGTTATAGGAAATGAAAAGACATTTTTTTATAATTTTAAAATGATTAGTTTACTAGATATTCAATAAAATATACGATAATAGACTATTAGCGCACTTATTTCACTCCGAAACTATTGAGCGTAAAATAAAAAGAAAATCATGAAATATAGAGCCTTACTCATAGTTTACAGAAAAACCAACACTAATAAACACCCACGGGAAACGGAAAATATTCGTGAAGAAAAAATCTAATGAAATTATTAACTTATAATTTTTAGTGAGAACTAAAAAGTTGTACAATTTTATTAGTCATTATTAAAGTGGTTACAATAATAGACTACTTAAAAGGAAGTCGGGTTCAACTGCTAACCTGAATTCGATGCAGATTAAAAAAAAAAGTGGGTAAAGTGTTGATTCATAGTCCTACTACACAAGGAGTTTTCGTATCCCATTAATCTTTCACATATCACACGTGCTAGTCAAGGTGACAAAGGTAATAATAATGAAAACAACAAATCACTGAACATTTAAAAAAAATTGATTCAGTATTATATAATTGACAGCAATTAAAATTAGTTCTAATTTCTACGAACAATGAAAAGTACCTATTCTAATTACAGCACAAGTTTTTTAATAAATGTTAACAAAAGCTCACTTTAATTTTAATTTTCTGTGAGATGTCTAGATAGAGTTATATGGTACTGTTTTCTCTTTAGTGTTACCGTATCATTAACCTGTCGATTAAAGGTCATGCTTTCACGTACGAATTGTTTTAAACAGGAGTGCACAACGTCAGCGGGACATTAAAATATTAATTTTTCCCTAAATTAATCTTTTAGTTACACACATATTTTCATGATTTTTAACTTTTCCTTCGGGACAAAAATCACCAACCAATACACTGCTCCAACAGTTGACTGTAAATGAATTACTTGGTCTTATAATAAATTCAGACGGTATGTCACATGAGTCTACACGAGGAACATTTATTTTAACTTCATCATCAGTTTTCTCTAACACGTAGCTTAACGATGCGTTGGAGATTTCACGTTTCCAGATGCCATCACTCTCTTTGGTATAACCGAAAAAATCTAAATAATCTATACAACCCAACGAGTCCACACTGCAGCACATAGGAAGACACAAAGTGCACGTCGCTGTGTCCTTCGGAGACCATGCAAAGCAACTTAATTCGAGTTTTTCAAATTCATATTTCAAATATTTCGGTCTACAATTGTTTACAGGCGTACAGTTATTTGTAGATGGCTCGGCGGGTGCCAAGCAATCGGGTGGGTCGCCGGCGGCGTCGGTAAAGGCAGTCCAAAAACTAGCCACTACCAGCCACTGTAGTCGTACACCAAACGTGCTCATCTTTACTGGACATCGATCCCAATCTTGGCAAGTTTATATAGGCTGGCATTTAGATAAAATTAATGCGCGCTCCAAAGTAGCGTAATAAGGTTCCCTAGGTGTTTCCTATTACAATAAATTATGGAAATCATCGCAATACCTATAGGACTGAACATGGAATGTCATAGTCTAACAGAACAACTGTCCTTAAACAGGATGTTTGGTACGGTGATAGGGATACTTTATTGTACATTGTATGATCCATTTCGGATCCATTAGGATCAACATGCCTCAGAGTGAAATCTTTTAGTTTTTTTAAAATCGCATGTTTAAGTGTTTTGGCTAAAAACTGATTATTACTTAGGGCGTGTCATAGAACACAAATGAAAGCAGCCAATCTTTTCAATTTAAAAAAAAAATTACATTTTAGCAAACTAATAGAAAAATATTGAATTAACTTCATGCCACGAAAAAAAATATATCAAATGTCAAAGTTGCGAGTTTGTGAGATGTAAAGAAAATTTTTCAATGGGAAATTTTTTGAGTTCATTTCTTCAAACTATCTGAAAAACTGCTTACATCCTCTTTTAAAAACGTAACTAAAAAGCCCATATTAATTTATTACTTTGAATATTAAACATTATTTTTTTCTCCAAAGGTCCTATTTTCATAGTAATAAACTGTATGAAAGGACAAACCTTGAAATATCCCTATAACGTCCAACAATCAAAGCTATCTATAAAAAAATATTGGAATTAATCCTTATTGTTGTATATGTTTTTGTATTATAAAATTATTGCAGTGAAGAATAGTAGATAAAAAGTATTGAAACGTGATGGAAACAATACCATAACAATACCAACACGACATTTTGGGCAGGCCGTATTTTTAAAATTAGTGTGAGCTGGATACAAATTCTTAGGCAACTTGATTATAATTTTCTTTTGTTTAATAAAGTATTTTATATTAAAATATATTCTATACTTATTTACGATGAATTATATGACAAATTTATGAGGTATTACGTATTTCTTGTTTTTTTTTGCTGATAAGTAAATTATATTTTGAGCTTGAATGATTGACATTATTTTGATATTCATTACGCCAGACGAGCGTAACGCAAACGTACTGGGACTATTTGTGGTTTATTTTACTTTGTGATTTTGGTACCTAAATAAATATTCTCAAATATATAAAAGAAAATGAATAAAAAGAACTCTGTGATTACAATATAATTAATTCTATGCTTACATTATAATTAACAAAATGACGTTTATTTTGGCAAATTTTGCATATTTTTAGTCTGTAATGAATATATTTTTAAAGGTAATTTTTTGGCAGTTACAAATCATTTTGTTGCCTATAATTAAATTCCCTAAGATTTTACCACTAAAGAATTTTGTGGTTGATTGGTAAATTAATAATATAAATAACATACAATAATATTCACTCTACGCGAAATATTTTAAGTTCAGGGTAAGTTCTTAGACCCTTGCCCGTCGTCGTACTTCTGGTGTCGGTATTTTTTTCTTCTGATTGACCCTTCAATGCGAGTGACATTTTGCAGATTAGTAAGATTAATGTGCTACTACTTCACATAAACTAAATAAGCCCAAACACGATTAATACAATACCTAAATACATTTCAATCAATTTTTTCAATATATAGGTTACAAAAAGTTTACAAATGTTAAATTATTCATAAGCCATTGATGCACTGAGTACTGTATTCAAATAAACTAAAGAAGTTAGAACTCAGCTAGGATATGTTGTTACAGATTTCCATCATCAAACCCCTAAAACTACTTATGGCCAGAGGGCATCATCTCAAAACGATTGCAACAATTCCAAATGCGGTTGTCCGTTATGAAGTTCTAGTGTTTACTTTCCGGATCCATCATCAGATAATTTCGATGCTATTATATTGTCACTACAACTATAAATCATTGCCAAGTTCGATGATGATACAACAGATACAAGTGGGTGAAATTCAGTTCCCCATATTCCATTTCATTTATACATATACCCGAATAAGATTGTATTAATGGTGTGGTTATGTTATGGTGTTAGTTAGTTAGTTATGGTGTTAGTTAGTTATGGTGTGTTGCCCATGTGGAATTACAGATTTAAAACGAAATTTTCTCAATGAAAATTGAGATAGCGTATTTTTAATTATTGTTTTCATGTAGCAGAAAATTAAGGACATTATACTCAATGGAACGAAAAAAAAAAAGATTTTTAAAGAAGTAGGCATGAAAATTGGATAGAAAAAGTGAGTGAGTGAAGATATAAATGTATTTTTGGACAATTTTAAATAATAATTATAAAAGTATAGGTTGTACACACGTTGTACATATAAAAATGTAACGATGCATCTGAATATTTTTTATATTCCATCCCTTCCCGTTGGAAAATCCGTTAGATGTTAAATATTGTTTTTTCCTGTCTTTCATCATCGTAGTCCGTTAGATCTGACAAGAAAACCGTTAGTTTGGCAACACTGCGATTGATGACAGTAGAGTGAATAAAGAGTTGCCATTGTGTAGGTAATCGCAGAAATATAACAATTCACACTATTGTTAGAAATCAGAAAATAATATAAGTTAATACAGAATAAAATATGTTAGCTTAAAAATAATGTTGGGTTACATTTTATAACATCGTGTTAATTGAAATACCTGTTTGAGTTTTTAAATTATAATACTTGTAAATTTTATTTGAAGTCTTAAAACTACTCAATAATAAAAATCTACTAAAAATTATTACACTGTGGTCCACAATGCAGCTGAACTACCAAACGTCCAATCTTAATAGCAACGTAACCGTAATAGAAACGTTTTAAAGAAGCTACGGTGAGTGTACTAAAAACGGTGTGCGGACCTCTAAAATGCTAACCAGTATTTTGAAGGTCATCTTTCGTCTCTATATAAAATAAGGCAAAAGCATTCGTCTATTAACCGTCTATGCCATTGGAATTACCCTAAGCATAAATAAAATCCATTGTATTGGTATTTTTTTTTTGCATGAATTCTTAATATGGGCCAGAATTATTAGGTTGTTTGGTACCTTTTTTAATTTACAAGTTGTTTCAGAATATGCGGATGTTATCGTGGTATAAGTTATAAGAAATATTAGGAAGTTAGGACCACTTATTATTTTTTCATTTATATTTAAGTAACATACCTGGCTAGAAATTTCTGTTAACTTCACTGACAGGGTGGGTGACTTCGGTCTTATTAGGTGTAATTGACTTATGAGACTTTTTTCCGGAATTTGATAGAATTCGGACCATTAAACAACACAAGGTGTCCCATAAATAGTAAAAATATTTTCACCTTTTGAAGATATTACTTTTGTTACTAAAGTCTTTTTTCAAATTGAAATACATTGTAAGTTTTTTTTTAAGTTCAGTAGTTGGTTTTGCAAAATTCTAGAAAGAAGTTCTTTCCCCGTTTGTTTTTTTTAACTTTACTCCACCCAACATTCATAACTACAGCATTCAGTACTGAAAAAAATGCATAAATTATCGCTTTCGCAAAAGCAAAAATTATCTAAAAATTGCACATTAACTTATTTTATAAAATAAATATAATTTGAAAAAACAAAGCCAACTCACACAAGGTAGTAGTGGTTTTAAATTTCATACAAGCCCTCAAAAACAATGAGGTTCTTACCAAGGTCACGTTTTGATATTCTGGTAGGTTGTGATGCAAGATGTCACTCCCTTGTATGGTTCACTATATATGGGACACCCAGTAATAACATTTCCAAGAGTGTACGTAACAGACGTACACTCTTGGAAATATTTTGTATGAAATTCAAGCTCAAGCAGTTCAAACCCTGAAGTCGGAAGAAATAAAGTAAAGCAAACTATGAAAGATGTCTGACCAAATTCGTTAACAGGTATTTTAGTGGAATGAATTTGAATTTATTATTAATTTATTCAGCGAATCTCATTTATATTTTCACGGACAAGAGCTTTTAGGGTGAACAAGGCTGTAGTGTAGACGATTATAAATATTTTCGCTAGAGAACTTGAAATTACATAATCTGAGGTCATTTTATGTTAGACTAAATGTCCGCTCTTCATAACTTCTTTGGTCGCCTTTACTTTTATCAAGTTTATGACTGCCGCGCCACTTTTTCATGCTTCTTATTTACTGTAACAATTATATCTGGGATGTCTTCCAATTCCACCTGTGCACTATGCCCCACTGCAGGGGCTTAGACCCCCCAGGGGAGGGGGTGCTGGTATATCTAACATACATTATTTCCGGTTTCTGCTGTCGTTTCTTTTTCCACTTTGACATTATATGTTAGATATGTTAAGTAAAACAAAGAACAATATTTGTAACTGAATGCAGGCGGTCTGTTTTAGGCAATGGATGATTTGCAGGTTTCCATAAGACTTTTCGTAAAGGTAGGCTAATATGTACAAATGTAATACAAAGGAATTATCATTAGAATAACTGTTAACCGTCGCACGAGGATAGTATTCATCATAGGCATGACATTAAAAAAACAAAAAAAAAAAATATTTTAAATAATATTCAAATTTATTTTTGTAACTCGTTGGCCGATATTTCTATCAAAGGTATCAATCAGAGGTACCGTCGCGCCATAAAATACAGCGTGTGTGTCCACAATAGGGATTAAAATTTAAACATACTTATAATTGAATCAATCGGAATCTTGATCAACCTATCGAAGGCCATCAACAATATTTAATCTCATTAAACCTAATTATCGTTTAAATTACGTTTAATATAAATATGTACCATATTTCCTTGTAAAGGACGAAGTTCAGAAAAAATATCAAGCTCGAGTCGCATTAGTCTCACAAATGTTCCGTACTAAACGTAATGAAACTAATTTTAACGATTTCAGATTTCAATTAGGTACGTTTTCTTTTAACTCGCAATTTACACATTTTCTTTAAATATTTTGTTTGGGGTTTATATGTGGGTGTTACTTGAAAAAATTCTTTTAAACTAAAAAAATGTTGTAAAAACATTTTTTTTTACTATTTAACCACCAACCAAATACAAACCTTATGGTTTGTCTATTTTTTTAGAATCTGAATATCGTCATACGTTAATTTTCGTTTTTATTTCAACTCAGTATCCCGACAGTGCATAAGCGATTGCCATTTACATACACAAAAGAACTCATTCTTGAGTAAAATATTAAAAAAAAACATTTGTTAAAAAAATACCAAGTTATTATTTATTTATTTTTTTATTTTTTTTTATCTAAGGAAAACCAACAGCTACACAATACTTAATCATTTTTTTTTCGTTTTCAAACGTTTTTTAGATTTTTTAAATTATCTTTTACGTTAATTTTTTTTTACGTTAAGTCTAGTTTAACTATCGTTTGTGATGATTTCAATATAAAATAATTTTTAAACATTTCTTCCTGTAAGCACATTTTATTATTTATAGACTGCATTTGATCCAATACAATGACGTCAACATCCAACTATTCAATTCAAAGACAAAAGAATGTGAAAGACAGGCAGCTGATACAAAAAACATTCCCTGTTACAAATTTTAGCAAGGAGCACTTATACAATGCAGGACAGATTAAATACGCGGATGTGATTTATCGAACCATCAATAAAATCGACGCTCACCTTGCTGGGAGAAGAGCTAAGAGACGACCTGAACGCCTTTGTTGCAAAACAACCCAAATGCCATTGGGTAAAACTCATACATGGGTGAAGCGGAACGAGTATATAACAGCGCACAGACAGTTGATAAGCACAGTATCACGTCGTCTGTTAACCAAGCAAAATGGTAAGTCGACTAGGGTTGCCAACATTAAAAATTAAAGTAATAAATTCTTGGAATAAACAAATATTTAAGTATTATATAATAATAGACTATCTTTATAAATTTGAAGATTTGCCTCCAAAATATTTTTTTTATTTATTGTAGTGAAATTGTTTTTAATTCAATTCAATAATTTAGTAATATAAAAATTCACTTGTCCCAAATTTTCGTTATCACTTATTTATTTTGTTTGGACACCACTGATTAATGTAGTTTAAAAAAACATATGATTCATGGCAATGTTTATAATAAAAATAAAGCATGATTGCATTCTTTACACTTAAAATACTGAAAAAACCATAACGTACGTCGATTAAAAATTAAATATTTTTTATGTCCTTGTGTGATAAACGCATAGAGTAAATAAATTTGACAGCAGCGTTTGATTTTAATAGAGTCAGAAATGTCACTTCACAGTATCGAAAATGTCAAACGCAATATCGCGGGGGTGAAGACCGGCGCGCGGGAATTTCGCGGACTGAAACTCGCCATCTTGCACCAGCTAGCTAGAGTATGAGTGGTTAGACGGTAAACGCAGAAGAGGGCCTTTAGTTAATTCGTTTTTTATAGGTAAACGTAACTTAGTTTGCCATTTGACATATTTTACGATCGCTGTTAAATTTAAAAGCTTTGTTAACGGTCAATTTATTAAAGTTATTAGCGAAATAAATTATATATATAGAACCGTTTTTAGAGTTCGTTAGGTAAGTTGAGAGTGCTAATCATAAGTGCAATAACTAAGTTTAATCTACTTTCGAGTAAAACGCGGTTAAAGTTTTTGTTTTGTTTGTATCTCCGCATGCTCATAAAGGTTTTCACTTGAAGCTTTCATTGATAACACATTAAAATTAAAACTGTTACGTACGTAGGCCCGAATACAGAGTTATTGCACTTTTGATGAGCATAGTAGAATAACAAATAGTTTGTTTTTTACGCACAAAGATAATGTATTATTTAACGAAAAAAAAGTATTTAAAGGCAGTTTCGATTGATAAATGCAGTGCGAAACATGAAACTTGAGGTCTGAACGACAGTGGTGGCGCATAAAACGCACATGTACACTTTTTCGGCCAACGTAAACTGGTGTCGCGCACCTATACTGGCCAATCGGTGAACGCAGGCGTGTCTAATGGCCAATCAGAAAACGATAAAATGTTTCAGTTGGTCTCGTGCGTTTCGTTGGTACGAAGTCTGTTCTCGGAACAGCTTGGCGGTTCAAACTCTCCTAAAAACAGACTTCAACGCGAATAACGTTGATACTTCAAGTTTTGTACCGAATCGTATTTATAGAGTTTTTGTTAAAATCCTTGTATAAGTATAGAAACTTACTTATACGTGTTTTTATTTTACTTATACCCGCGGATTCATAACAATGTGATAATTTTATTCTGAGTTATTTGTATTTTGAACATCCTATTTTATAGAAATAACTTTATTTACTTAAGCTATGAAAAAGAGCGTCCCTCAGTTTCTTGCGTATTTTTCTGAGAGGAACCAGCATTTTTGAATGCGCCTTTGTGGTGACGTCCTTCCACAAAGTAATAAAATTCACTCTTATGACGTATTTCAAGATTATGTTACATAACTACGAAATAAAGATATTTTGATTTGATTGATTTGATTTGATTTGATATGACTTGCTGAAAATATGTAACTTTGAAGCAACCACTTCTCTATAAATTTATACTTTTCTGTTGTAATTTCTCCGATTACGATGTCAGATTACCAACTTCGGGTAATATACGGATACTGTATTAGTATAGATTTGGGTACAGCTAACTCAAATCGCGACGAGCCGATTTTTAGTCTTTTGCTCCCGGCAAGACCAAAGGAGCCGCCAGATAAGAGTAGTCAACCTATAGCTGGCGCTTAAACACGTACGAGAGTACGTGTATTTGTTATCTGAAAAAGATCTTCAATATAGTCCTCGAAATGAAAATGTTGGATATCACTTCCTTCTGTAGCTCTATTATATACAGTAGCGGAAAATTTTCAAGTGTTGTTGATTCGTCGATGAGTTGCAAAAATTGGTTCAATTATTACAGAAATTCTTCGTTGCCGTATTAGCTTTGGCCGCAGTGGCCCACGCCGACGTATCGCATTTGGTTCGAGGCGGCGGTCCAGATGCTGACGCTCAGATTTTAAGGAGCGACGCTGATGTCGCCCCTGATGGCTACCAATACTCATATGAAACTAGCAACGGTATCGCGGGCCAGGAGACCGGCCAACTTAAGAACGCTGGGCGGGTGAGTTTGGTTATAATTTAAGTTAATCTGCATTGAGCAATCAAGTCCCAATAAAGTAGAACTAATACTTGTCAAAACGCTACCAGCACAGTTACCAGAATAGTGACTAACAACGTTGATAAGAAACACTGTACGAAACTGAAAAGTATAAAAATGAAATGAAAATAATAATACTACTCTAAAATATACTCCTCATAAAACCTAAATATATAAATTTTAATTTATTGCGATTAAATGATGTGAATCGTAACCGATTTATAGTAAAAAAAATAAATAAATATATATAATAAAATAAAATAAAATATTTCAAAGAGCAGTATTGAAAGTAAGTCTAAACCTACCTTTTTTCTTCGCGACCAAAGATTTTTATACTCTCAGCAATGTCCTAACTGTTCGGCAATTATTTATTCTTAACATTATTTTAAGAATACATTCCCAACTCAAGTATGATTCATTATTATTTGAAAACAAACGATTAATGCATAAAGCCTGCCCTTCTTCTAACATGTTGACTACTGCTTTCTCACGTAAATTCATTGGATTTCTAGGACCATATCTATATAATAAAATCAATGAAAAGACAGCAATATATTCACTCACCAAATATGAGTGTAAAAAAGTACTTACCACCTGGCTCCAGTCCCTCAACTATGAAAAAACGGAAAACCTCCTGAATGTCGTATCGTGATTGATTCCTCAAAAGTAACATAAGTATAATTATATACACACACAGTAATAGTCATACAGGCACAAACACACTAAGCCACCCTAAACACATCCCCACATACATACATACACACATATATACACAAATATACCTTTACAGCCATACATACACCCTCACATACCACAACACACGTATAAAGTCATACGCATAAACCCACACGCATCCACTCATATGTACTTAGATCATGATGGATCCTGGGAGTATTGCATATTGCATTTGTATTAGAAATAATCAAAGTTATTTTAAATCCTCCTGGTCCGGAGTATGCAGAGGCTGGTGTTCTGTCATACAGGCCTCCTAGTACGGACACCAGTCTCTCACATAGAGAATAAATTTTCTTGTACATAGATTACCTACATAGGTTACCTACTTGTATTTTATTATAAAAAATGAAATATATATATATATTTATATATATATATTATTGATGCAGTGGCAAAGAATTTACACACATACGTCAAAAATACAAAAACTTACAATACAGTTCTTTTAAAATATAATAGCTCTAAATTTATCAAACAAATTAACATTAATTTGTTGTATAAATTAATATTTATAAAATTTACTAGCGCTTGAATCGGAATCCATAAATATAATTTAACTGTTTCCTGATGGAATAAAATATATTTTATGTGACACATAATGGCAGAGGTCATCTTTTAACATTTGAAGTTGAAGGTTAGATGTTCTACAACAATCACTGAATGTTAATATTGTATCGTAATGACGTAAGGAAACTTGATACATAAAATACATGCTAAGAAAGGTTGGATCATTATTGATCGATCGATTGACCTTAAACATCTTCGACTCTGAAAGGATTCGATCATCGCGCGATTAAAACTGGGACTAAATGAAACATAATAATAAAGTTCTAAACATGTTCTAAATGATATTCATTTTGTATGTGACCCGAAAGACGTAACGACCTTTGAAATATCACGTGACCCGCAGATGGACGGACAGACCCGACATTATTATGTAAATGTTAAGACTTCATCGTCTGTTATAAGGTCAAATTTTACGTAACATCAGAAATAGAACGATTAATAAAACCATCGACCTTCGACTAAAAGCTTACCTACCTTTACATGTAATTAGTTTGGTCATCATTAATAATAGTTGTGACATTATTTGTTTTTTTTTTGTCTCGGCTTGATGGCCTGAACTACACTTATTTGTTTTTCGTATTCATAAATTATTTATATTAACATTGTACTAACAAAAAATATTGCTTTTGCCTCTGATATATATTATACATGACCCTACTGTGTAATTTGTTTACATCAAACGATTTGACATATTAGGACTTTGTTTAGAATAAAATTGGTTATTATACCATATGTCTAATTTATTCAGACGATGTTAATAAATTCGCGACAAGCATATTTATATATATTTTAGTACAAATGGATAGTCAAGTTTATTTCATTATTAATCCGTACCAGCCCCTTATGCACCACTGCAGTGGCTTAGGCCTCCCCGCGGGATGAGGGTGCTTGGAGTTTTATCCGCCACGCTGATTCAGTGCGGGTTGGTGGATTTTAACGACTGCCATCTGATGCTGGCAATCATAATTAATATATTACATCTGAAAATCTACTTAAATTAAATTTAATACAAATCGTGATTCGCTTAGCTACATACTTAACTAATTTTCTTAAAAGGTAGACTAATTTACAATTTTTTAAACTACACTCCTAAATTTAATGTTAGATAACTCACTAATCGTTAATCAATTTAATTTAGAAGAGTACAATTTCAGCCTTCATTTGTCTCTTGTTGAACATAGACCTCTCCTAGGTCTTCGCGACACACGGTTTCGGGTCACCAATAACCAACAGCGGCCCACCAACTTTATAGATCATAAGTTTACGTAAAGTGCACCGTTCCTCGCCAGTAGCTAGTTTCACCCGAGAACTTTTCTTCTCCTCCAAACATAGCTTTTTCCAATGCATGTTGAGTGTTATTTTAATTTATTAATTTTTTTTTATTCAATCAACAGGAAGACGAAGCCATCTCAGTCCAGGGGTCTAACCAGTACACCGCCCCAGACGGCACACCCATCCAGATCTCCTACGTAGCTGATGAATTCGGATACCAGCCCCAGGTAAATATAACACGAAGTTTTGAGTTTTTTTTGTACAGGTCATTTTAAGTATTAAATTTTTTTATTTATTTAATTGTTATTCTAATTAATATAAGTATTACGAAGATTTTAATGAAGACTACACTAACAACATTTTGTCTGGATGTACAACTTGAAAATTTGCATACTGTGCATGGCATGTCAACAAAGTGTTCCTCAACCGGTTCGTTTTGAAAGTTGATTCTGTGGTATCCTAGGTTAACGTTCCAATATTCAATCTATTATGAATATTAAATAACTTACTGATAAAGCATTTTAGCCTTCGCTTTCGGTAGAATTCCTTACTGTTGTGAAAACTTCCTCTATAGCGAAGTCAGCTCGCACGTGTCACCAGATTCAATGAATTCATTTAATCACAAGTGGATTAAAAACAAACCGTTTTGCCATTAAACTAAATGTTCTGAGCATACACTTTTTGTTCCGTATCTAAATATGAAACGTCTACAAGCATATGTACGTGTTTGTCATGAAAGGACGAAAAAGAAGCGTATTTTTTCTATTACATGAACATCAGTTTGGGACTCGATGTCTCAGATATTATTAGTACTAACGATTTCTTTATTTTGTTTAACAGGGTGCTCATTTGCCCACACCGCCGCCAACTCAACCCATCCCCGAATACATATTGAGGGCGATCAAATACATCGAAGCTCATCCTCCAAGGGAAGAGCCGATCAGACGTGCATTCTAAACGTCGCATTAATAGCAGCAAAACGAAGATAATTAAAATGAATGTAGCTTAGTGAAACGCTGTCTTGTATATACACTGCCATAAAATGACATAAATGTCTAGTCGTTACTCGGTGAACATCGAGAGAAATAAAAAAAAAATCGTTATATATACATTGTTGTCGTTATTTACAAACCTTGCACCTGTGTTTGCTTATCATAAATGCTTCCGGTATGGATTTAAATAGTCTTATTCTTGAAAAGCAATGAATTGACTACTTTCGCAAAGTAGGATTTTTTCGTAAGTTGGATGTATTGAAAAGCGGATGTAGTAATAAAATCATCCTTTTTTTATGGATATGCTTCCTTTTTCACGACAGACGACGCATCGTCGACATGGCCATTGAGAACTGTCAGTTCCGTACATTTTGCAACTTATTACTTGTTAAATTGTGTTTATTATGTACATTTATTTCCCAAGAATCTAAAATTTAAAAAAAGTGGGTTATGGCTATACGCCGTAAAATTTTTATGCCGACGCAGCATAATAGGTTATGTCGGGAATATTTTCGAGAATCTGATTATGTAGGTGAATCAGCGTATGCAGGTGAGTTATGATGTGATTAATTCATAGAAATGAAATATGAAACTGTAACTGAACATATACGTGGCAATATAGGTACTGCAGTGCTAAAGGGGCCATCCATTAATCACGTGATCTTTTTTTAAGCATTTTTAACCCCCCCTCCCCCTTGGTGATACATGGTGAGGTTTAAGACTACCCCCCACCCCCCACCCAGCATCACGTGTATTTTTAGTATCTACAAAAAATCCTTAATTTTTAAGAATATTTTAGAATATTATCTTAAATACAGGTATAAAGTATAATCTTATTTTGTTCTGAAATTAAGGACCATGATAAAAATGTTTAAAAAGAAAGGTTGCAGGTTGTTTTTGATTGGCAAAAAAATAATAATAAACGAATAGTGTACACTACACGCCGCTTTTTGATTTAAAAACCGCGCGTTTGAAAAAATAGTGAAAAAATAAATACACGTGATATCTGACTACACCCCCCTCCCCCCTTGTGATATTTCGTGATTTTTGTCAAACTCCTCCCCGCCCCCCTTGCAAGCCTCACGTGATTAATGGACGGCCCTAAAGATAAAAGTCGTATCTAGCAAGTTTAGGTATTTTCGTTTTTTGAATATTTAGATACCTGGTAACCCTATACATCTTCCCACAAAACGATATTGCCGTATCTACATGTTTAGATACTTTAAAACGTCTATTTTATTAGTCTTATCTACAACTAAGTACCCTATTCCATAATGATTAAATCCTATCCAACGAATTCAACAAATAAAAATCGTATCTGTACAAAATAGTACAGACATAACTTTTTGCTGTAGTATTTATTATACATGAATGAAAAACGCATTTACGTATGGTAACTCCAGAAACGGGAATCACCCAAAGCCGTAAACCCACATACAATAAAATCATAAATTAAATTTTAGACAGTTCGTTACGGCTTGTCGCGGTGCGTGTGGTGTATTAAAAGCTTAAAAGTCTATACATATTTACTATTTTAGGGTTATCATAAATAATACCGTATTATGTCTACTTTATTCTCGGTTTTTAAAGTTACTTAGTATTGTCTAGAAGTAGAATTAGTAAAATTATGTAAATGGTACTTCAAAAAAATGACGAAAGTAAGTATTTACCCTTAGTTTCCATGTTAATATTTAATTGAAATTTTGAAAGAGGAAAAAATAGTTTTACGTACAAAAATAACATTGTAGATGATTTTATTATTGTACACATTTTAACTGCTGCTATTCGAAAAAATGGCATAGGTAAACCGTTAGTCCGTCTACAACCAAAAGGCTTAGGAAAAGACAGAAAAGAAACTTTGATCAAAAAATTAACTGAGATATTGCCAGATAGTAGACTAGAATTTTGGAGAAATCTCCCTGTAACCGAAGTTGAAACAGATATTGACAAGCAATGTGTTTTGTTTTAGCCGATTTTATTAAAAAATATTGTGTAATTTTTGTATTTAAAATTATGCGGAACGACGAAATTCAAATTACATGCATAAAGATTATTTTACTTGCGGCCAAAAAGTTACTCACTGCAACTAAATGTATTAAAACTTGGCCAGACCATAGTAAAAAGAATTATGTAAATCAGACCACTGGTTCTCGAGTATACAAACGGATAGACAGACAAAAATAGATTGTATTTATTTTATATATGGACAATACATTTACCGACTCATATTTAGTTACAACCTGTAAAAAGCTTCATTTGGTTAAAGATTCGTAAGGTACACTCGCCCAAAATTGTGTACGTCACGCGAAATGCTCATCAGCAAAAATACAATTTAAATCGGTCATTCTGTTTTTTAGGTTTTACCATAAATATTAATGGCTTTAATGAAGTTGTTAGTCAAATAAATACTAATAAAAGGGATGCAATCAAATTGCTATTATGTTAAATTGTGTAATGTTTCATAAAAATAAAATCTATATTGTAATAAAATTAAAACTAAGCGAAACCAAGATGTGAAGGCACTGACATTTAATGACACAAATTATAAAAAGAATTAATAATTCTAACCAGGTAGAGACAAATTATGAAGACCCATAGAAAGGATTGGAAAGAAGTTGAAGAGCCAGAACCTGGCCCGGATACAGTGTGAAGGCAATGAGTGCAATTGCTTCCTCCGGTTCACGACCGAACCTCACTCGTCAAAAGGACATTTTTTGCAATAGGCATGATGACAGTAATTGAAAATCACTGAAATTATATATTTATTTAATGAAACTTGAGTCATGGAATACGAAACACGCATTTATTTCTCTATTAATAGCGAGATTAATAATTATTTTGATAAAATAAAACTACGAAATACGAAAGTCCGCCATGATATGTTGAACACCAATCAGAGCGAATGACGTCACTTTTGAGTAAAGAAGTAAATGAACTCGAACGAACTCTGTGTTTTTTTTCATTTAATGTTCAATTTTGTTTGTTCCGTCCGTATTATTTAAACCAAACGAAAGTGAAATAATCGCGTTATTTCACTTTCAACGATCAACAAGGATTTACTAAGGCAAACAGTGACAATTTGCCTAAAATTGATGTGTTAATGTGTTTGAATTTTTAGCATCAAATAAAGATTTTTGTTCAGCAGAATTTAAAAACGTCAAAACATTTATGTACGTTATTATTTAACAAACATACCGAATAATTTAAATTTTAAATAAAATACCTATGAAGACAACAGTAGTGGTGCAAGATTAAACCTAACCTCGAAAAAGATTGTGTTTAATTTAATTTTAGGCCTCAAACAAGATATATACTATTTTAGAATCTTCAAAGTAAATGAAATACGTCGTAATGACCATCACAAAAATAAAGGTGAGTACCTACTAGGCAACATTGCTGTTGGATCTCGCCTTGCCAGTTTAAGCCACTTGTATTATCTCGTATCGTTTTCTTTTGTGGAACGAACAGGAATAACTTATCAGGCGTTTTTATTGATATGTTATCACACTGAGGGACCACATACCACCTATACACTTAAGAATTCATATTTAATAAACTAAATTATTCAATGAGCGTATAAGGAACGTCAGTGTTTACAAATACGTTTTGTTTGGTTTTATTTACTCGAAGTTTACTCAAACGTGACGTCATTAGCGACGCCATGACACTGACAAGCGTTTTGGCGCGAATTTTAAATCTAAAAACTAAAATGTGATTTTTTCCTCCTAAATCTTTATTATAAGTAGAAATATGTTATTCATTGTAAGTACTATACGTTTCCGAACACTTTGGAACAGTTTTTCAAAATCTGTCATCATGCCTATTATATTGAATTGGAATGATTACAGTTAGTAATATTAACATTGGGGTCTTAAAAACGACGATTATTTCCCCCTTAAAACATTAAGCCATACAGATGCATAAAAACCATTAGCAATGCCGCCTGGCATATAAGTAGAGTTTGAGGTGAAATGCAGGTAAATATATTATTTGTGCGTTGCCAGTGGTTCCCTTTAACAGTGAGTTGCGTAATTAATTTTATGATTCTGAGTTCATTCGAGTTCACGCAAGTGTAATAATTATTCTCGCATGTTAATTAAATAAATACGCCAGTAAAATATATACGCAATACGCAAATAAATATCCACCAACCCGCATTGGAGCAGCGTGGTAGATTTAAACTCCAAATTCCCTTATCTTGAAGGGAGGCCTAAGCCCCTGCAGTGGGGTATAAGAAGGGCTGATGGAATGAAAATAATATAAAGAATACAATATTTTTTAAATTTGATAAATTGAAAATGAAAGCGGATAAAATCACTAATTACACAATGACACTTTTGTTTGGTTAATAATAAATAACTAGTTTTAATAAACAAGTATTTTAAGAAATTAGTAATTGTATAATTTGAACAACAATTGTTGTTCTGACTAGAAAATGGTCGAATAATATTGTTGTTATGCTACGCCCAGACCTACTCTATAGTCACGGAGATTCATTTATTGTCGCGATAAACGCAGATGTTAGGAAACTTTATGAGAATGCCGTTACGGGTTATAGCCCTGCAATATTGTCAATCGGTGGGCGGTTTTCCCATTGCACATGTGAGTAAACCAAAAACGTATGGTATGTTCTTTAGTCATGTTTCCTTCACATTCAACATTAATATTTTGAGCTGAATTTGCTGTGTGGGTGCCATGACAGAACTCGTATTCGTAAATCATTAAATTTTATTGAGTATAACGTGATTTTTATTTGTAAAATGTGCCAAAATAGGTATATATTTTTTTTAAATTTAAAGTGGCCATTAGCTGCAACGGCAATTTAATATTTAAACCATTATTGGTTTTAAAGGCCTTATTAAGAACTTAGGCGCATAACAGGTGCGCCAACCATGTTCTCGCAGAGGCACATGGAAAATTGAATATATATACATCTTAACAACGCTCAAGCAACAAAATAACTTTAAAATTGGAAAACTCACTAAGTTGAAGCCTCACGAAATGATGCTACGTTTGAGTTTCATTTGAATTTTACTTAATAATTATTAAAACATTTTTTGATTGGTTTACAAGTTAGCGTCTTTTTAAATTTCTATTAATAATTATATATAATATTCTATATCTGATATTCTATATAAACTACATTTTATATTTTTGTTTAAGATAAAAAAGAGTGAGATAGTTTTCCTTAACGTATTATTATAACAGCAGTAATGTACTTATACTAGTATTAATAATCGTCTGTGGATATGCGCTCGCGTGGACTACACTGTTGTATTATTTCGACTTCAACACAAATAATTTTGCACATGCTTATTGTATTTGAACTTTTTTCCATATTTTTGTAAAATAATTAAATTTTAATGTTTTTTAAATGAAGACATGAAAAAAGAAATAGAAAAAAGGGGAGTTAAAAAATATATTTGAAAAAACCGTGTTTAAAATAAGCTTTCTAATCTAATCTAAGAAACAAAGTAAAAAAAAATTATCATCAGCGCTGAAATCTCAAAAAAAAAACAGCCTTAAAAATTTTAAATATGACGGAAATGTATTTTAAAAGCCTGAGGCTTCGTTCTAAATATAAATATTCAGATTTGTATTTGTTACATAATATGACGTACGACGCCTCGAGCTTTTAAAATATATATTTAATTTTTTAATGGCAGCACTTTGGAAATTTAAAAGCTAATTAATAATTTTTAGTACATAGTTTCTCAAATAAAAGCTTGTTTTTAACAAAGTTTTTAATATATACCTATTTTATTTAAGACTTTTCAGTGCAAGACAAGGTACCTAAACATCATATTTACATACCAAGTATACCATGTTTGCTACACCTGATAATTTAACTCATCTACTTGTCTCGGGCGGGAATAGAACCCGCGACCCTTGGCCTCGCTCTTAGGGTCTTTAACCACTCAGCCAATCGGTCAGTTTTCACGGTCAGTCGTCACAAATTCTCTGTGAAAATCATGGTTCACTATGTAAACAGATTGTATACACAAAATTGTCCGTTTTACTAACCGTTCAAGAGCGCCTTAGCGACAAGACAATTCTTTCTGCAACGTTAGGTCGTGGTAAAAATCATGGTTAACTAACGAAATGAAATGTATGTACAAAGTTTCGTAACCGTGCTACTAACCGTTGAGAAGAGCCCTCGTGAGGAGACAATACTGGCTGCAGCATCAGGTAATGCTTATCATTTTAGTGTATTGTCATCGAAGGTACATGTCTTCTAAATTTCAGCTCAATTGCACACCGGTAAGTTGGTCAAATTTAACTTGCAAAATTTGATTACAGGCAGAGAGACACCGGGGCAGGTGAAACTAAATAAAAGCTTGTAAGATCTAAAAGTTCTTCTAAATCGTTCATCTAAAAGTCGTCTTCTGCGTTTATCGTCTAATTACTCATACTCTGACTAACTCGTGTAAGACGGCGACTTCCAGTTCTAGTTTCAGTGCGTGAGGTCCCTGCGCGCCGGTTTTCAACCCCGCAAAATTGCGGGGTTGCAAAGTTACTTCGATACTGTGAAGTGACATTTATGCGTCATCTATGACTCTATTAAAACCAAACGCTGCTGTCAAATTAATTCACTCTATGCACTCAAAGCTAGTTTTTGAACATAGCTCTCGCCTTAGATAGAACTAAATGAGAATTTAGCATCACGGTTGACCGTCAGACCGTTATGTCGTAGCAAATGTCATAGATCGTGATAAATTCTAAACAGTCAATCGATTTCGGCGAACTTTTAATAAATAAATAAAATTAGGAAGGGCTGCCAGGATTCGAACCCAGATATTTGTGCTTAGCGGACGAGCCTATTTGTATTTAAAGTTAAAAATTTAAAATACAAGAAGGAAAAGATCTAGTAAAGTTTTCAAGAGCTGTGGCCGTACTCTGGTAAATTAACGCAGCGCCGAGTTAGCGCCGAATACGCGCCATTTAAAAAATCCGTATTCTCGCTCAAGTCCTAGCGACCGGATTTTTGAAACGGAACGTATTCGGCGCTACTTCGGTATGGTGTTAAAAGTCAGAGTAGACCCACGGACCTTATTGGATCTTTTTCTTCTTGTATATAAAATTCTTAACTTTTCTTACATACATAATTTTCAATCCGATGTTAAAAACTTTCACATATTATTATTTTGTTACATTTATTCGTATACAAAGTGTGGATATTATAAACTATTCATTGTGAATTTTGATTTTTAATATTTTTTTTTCGATTTTACGATACTTTTTTTTACATTGAATTCACTTTTTAATAATTCCATTTATTCAAAGTTTCTCGATTAAAATATGTTTTACAATATTGTTTTTTAAATATGTGTAACTTCTAAAAAAATTATAATTTTCATAAAACCAGTCAAATTCAGAGAAGCCAGAAATTTTCCAGCAATACGTAGGTAGAACGTTATTTCTAAAGTCAGTTATTTTAACTGCTTTTGATAACGATCTAAGATTAAGGAAAATTTCCTCTCATTTGAACGTAAGGAGCTTGAAATTTGTCCGTAAATATTTGCAACCGTCTCGGAAGCCAAATTAAATTGTATAATTAATTGAAATATGCTCGAGCTCTTTTATTCTATTATAATAGAATAAATAAGGTATTATCAATGCAACATGATATATAAATGAAGACTATTAATGAAGTCTATAAACAAACCGGTCCCATGCGCTAGAAGTTATAATTAAAAAATAAGATTTTTTTTTTAAGTAAAGTGGAGAAATTAATAATGTTCAAGCAAGTTTGTCTGTATCAAAAAGTCAATTATCTTTTGAAAAATAGATCAAGATAATTACTGAATAGTATCCAAGAGAAAGTAAAAAAAAGGTATGCCATAAAGGAAGTGGGATGACGATTTAACACAGGTTACCGGAAAAAAATGGCACGGCAAGAGACAGACAAGAGTATAGAAGCAAGATTACTCACTACTAACTACTACATTTAATTTACTACTCACCATCTTTAAAAATTCTTTCTTAAATTGACGCTCAAAAGATTTTTTTTTAATTTTTTTTTCTAAATCGTTTGTTGTTCGTCATTTGTTCTTGATTGTTCGATCAAATTCATTGTTTGTTCGTTTTTCAATTTTTCATAAAAATATTTTAAAAAATTCTCTTAGGTGATTAGCGTTCCATTTTTAATTTTTTCTTTTTCCTAATTTGTTTGTTTTTGATTAAGGAGGTCTTCCACCAAGTATCAGTTATCATTTAGTTAACTAAACTGTAGATATCTTTAACAGAAGGATGAACGTCACTTTTATACCGATGCGATGCTTTTCCACCAATAACATACTGTTATATTTAACCTACAGTTAGTAAACTAGAGCTCAGTGTTGCTTGTACCATAAATTATGTCAATCAAATATTTCAATCGTTGTAATTTTGTGTATTTACTTACATATTCATTTTTATTTAAATATCAATATACGTTATTAAAAACTTCGTGATTGAAGTTAATGTTCTTGAAACTATTACAATGTATAAGTGAATATTACTTTGTTTTTTATAAGTTGCAACCCTGAATTCGCCAATGAGGAGAAACTGCAAATTACTCCTACTAGATGGCGTTTTGTCGCGGGTAGGTAAATACACGCGCGAAAAGACGACAGAAATAATATATTAAATATAAATGAACGTATTAATTAAATATAAGTAGGTAACGCAACCACAAATTATACGAAAGTAGACAACGAGCTGCTTCGATCATAAAATCGATAGATTATACGCCATATTGCTTTTATTTATCTGTCAGTTAAGAGTTGTCATAGTTATACGCCCGTTCGACCGGCTGATGATTCGACCGTATCCGTATGTCGTGGAAACCAAATCTGCCAGATAACTGGTAAATTGGATAACTGACGCTTTATCTGGAGGTGGTGGAAGACCCCTAAGACTTAAAAATATATTTTTTTTAATCTTGTATTTAAATTTAAAAATTTTCGCAATCAAACTTTACCTAGGTATTCCTAACAGAAAATTAAAACTACAAAGAAAACATTTAACGGGTATATAGGCAGATAGATATATGACGAGTCGGCCCCCATAAGGGAACCTATATCGAAACTTCTGTGTTAATATCGGTTTGATCGGCCAAAGTAATAAATCTCGAAAACTAAATAGGTAAGCTAGAGAAGTGAGACCAACGCGAGCCTTTAGGATACATTGTAGAGTATATCATTTATACTTTTTTAAACTTAAAAAATAACTTTTAATACAGATTTTCTTTTATGTTCTCTGAGACATACAATCACGAAAATAATACATAATGCTTCTTTATATTCACTATTAATCATAAAAATTGCGTGACGAAAAAGGTTATGCAACACTTAGAAAAAAAAATTAAATGTGATTCACGCCCATTGATTTCGCGCCTTATAGTATACCGTTGTAATTACAGTTGTAATATAAGGAAAACATCACTTTTTTTTCCAACTCGTTTTAGAACAAAGGTAATAATTTTTCAGAATTGGAATAATTGTTCAAAAAGAAAAGAAACACAACCAGTGTTCAATATTTATTATTATCACCACCTTCATTACTTTTCGTATTAACTAATGAAAATAACACTCGTCATATACTTGGCTACCTTTTAAATGTTTTCTTTGTAGCGAAAATTTTGAAATTTTTAAATATTGTCTAAAATTTTTAAGTAGGTATCCTATAAAAAATTAAAAAACGCGCAAACATTGAATTTGATCGAACAATCAAGAACAAACGAATTAGAAAAGAAAAAAAATTTAAAAATGAAACGCCAATTACATAAGAGAGAATTTTTAAATATTGTTTATAAAAATTGAAGAACGAACCAACAATGAATTCGATCGAACAATCAAGAACAAACGACGAACAAACGAATATGTAAAAAAAAAGACGTGTGGCACTCGAGGACTTCCGCGGTAAAGCTATTGCACATTTTGTATCAACTTATGCAATTATAATTATTTATTTATTTTATTTATGCAGTATTTCTTTTTCTTTGTTTTTGAAGTAAAACTTCTTTAGGCGCGACTAGGAGTAACTCAGATTTAATACTGCATAAATAAAATAAATAAATAATTATAATTGCATAAGTTGATACAAAATGTATGCAATAGCTTTACCGCGGCAGTCCTCGAGTGCCACACGTCTTTTTTTTTATTAAATTCTTGTCGTTGGGCAGCAAGTAACGATGCAAACATCCCACGCATTTCTTCCTTAAATGCGGACAACTCATTGTTACCAGTACTAGTGCTAGGCTGCGATAAATCAGAGGGACTGTCGTGTTCTTTTCTCTTTTTCGCACGAACGAAGACAGAGTTTGGTGGAGTAATAGTTGGTTCAAGCATAATCGAGTCGTTCAAGTTTGATTCGGACAAAGACTTATTCATATTGCCACCTTGTACTAGGAGAACAACAAGCACGTGGAGATTATAGTTAAGTAGGTCACAATGGAAGTATATTATTTGACGTTAATAAATTATGTGGGTCCCAGTCACAGACAATTTTGTCTGTGGTCAAGCGCGACAATGGCGCGATTCCGTGCGTAGTGGTATTATAAACGCAGTACCAGGATCGCATAAATTAGAGGTAGTTCGGTCAAAGCACACTCACGGAAGTAGGAGACGCACACGACGACGAGGCGGCGATAGGCGTATGCACACGCACCGAGCACGAAGTGACGTAATCACTCTTAACGATTTATGCACTCCTATTTTCTTGCACTGATTATGAGCGTGAGGTTTTTTTCGTTACGGAATTTTTCGATTCGGTCGCCGCGCTCAAAGGCCCGCGATAGAAGCTATGCAATAGCTTAAAAAAACATTTTTTGACCGCCAATTCAAGAGACCCGGCAGAATGGGGTACTTCTTTTGGTGTGGAGAGCAGAGAAAATATTTAAAATGGTTTGTTATATCGAATTTCATATCACATAAAAATACAATAAACATGTAAGAAAAAAAATTATTATCATTATTATTAGATTAGTATGGGCACAGTATAGTAATCCCCATACAGTCACTCATCGGAGGCGTGTAAACCACATTGTCTAAACAGAGCAATTGTGCGGTGCGGTGGGGGGAAGCATGTTCCGCACGGCATACTGTGACGATGTTAGTAGTTCGGTACTATTTGATAGGGTTTACGTGTCCAGCCGATTATAAAATATTAAAATTGGTAAGTACCACTTGTGCGGTGGCAAACTGAGGATCATCTTCGTATATAAACAAGGAATTGAAGTTTCACCAATTTCCACGGTCGGAAGAACGGTAAGATGTTTATTATTATTGTATTTTTAATGTTATTTTTAATTCCAATTATTTTCGTGATGGACGACGGAACAAAATGGCGGCTGCGCCTTGTTTGTAATTTTTAGGTATTGGTGTCACGTCTGAGGTTTTTAAGTGTGCTTAGTACGATTTTGATGTAATGTTTGGAATTCAAAATGGCGGCTGCGCTGTTTGTAATTTTTCGATATTGGTGTCAGGTAAGTTAATGAATGTAGCTCAGAAAATATATTAAAACCGGCCAAGTGCAAGTCGGACTCGTGGACCGATTGCTTTCTAAATCGGTATCTAAGGGATAAAAATTTTTCCGTAAGGATACGTTTTGCTACTTAGTTTAAAATCGAACTGTAAAGCTTAAAATAAATCTGTAATGCTCATGAATCAATCAGAATATTATGATCTTATATAGTCTTAGATAAAATTAGATAAAACAAGCAATAAATATCTGTCCATGTGATGTCACAGGGATATTTTATTAATCATATTAAAAAAATACTGAAAAATACTTATTAGGGTCCCGTAGCCAAATGGCAAAAAAAGAACAGTAATAGTTTCGCCATGTCCGTCCGTCCATCTGTCTATCTCTCTGCCTGTCTGTGGTTTTTCTCGGAAACTATTGGCAATATATAGATGAAATTTGAAAGGTAGGTGTAATATATGAACCGCCTACACAACGATGTAATGAAATTAAGAAATTTTTTTTTTGGGATAGGTCGCCATACATGTAACTGAAGTACGAAAAAAAAAAATCGTATATTAACGCGAGAGGTACCAAACGGTAGTTCTTAAAAAATGATATCAAGGTTTCAAACAATTTTTTTTTATTTAAGTCAACAGTTGTTGAGATATGGCCTCCTAAAGTCCTAATTTTTGTTAGAGTCACGTGTCCCCCCTCTCTACCAGCTAAACCGTTGTTTTTGGATATGTGGGAAAAGTTGGTGACAGGAGTATATATAATGTAGTTAATAGGAAAACTATCACAGCTAACTAGACTGTATTATTTAATGAGTAATAGATTAATTTATAAAATGTACTTTTATAAGTAAAAATTTTGTTAAAATTCCATAGAAAATGACAGATAGCGTTTAGCCAATAAGCGAAAACTAGATGAATTTTATCTTTGTGATGTTATTGTAAAAGATAATTTAAAAAAAAAAAATTTATGATGAAAACTATTTTGTATTACTAGGTACCTACTGTAAATTTACGCTTTCCTTTGCAGAGTTTATTCCCTTCATAATCGATACTAAAAGTCAAAGGTTCACTGTATTAAAATAAGTAATAAAAATTATCTCTAGCTATCAGTGCACTCATGTTATTACTTTTCGGATTAGCCAGAGAGGATCGAGCGCCTTCTAAATAACTAACGAAACAAAAATGAAATATATTCATACAATATTTCTTAAATTATATAATAAAAACGATTAATGGTTAAGTTCAATTAACATCGCGCTTGTTTTTTTATATAGTATGGTGGTACGGAACCTTTCGTGTGTGAGTCCGATTCGCACTTTGTCTTATTTGATTGGTCTATATTTTCGGAAGAAAAATAATAATGAAATATCAAAAATTTTGGTGCAAGCGTGTCAAATAATTATAAGTTGATACGACAAACCGTTTAGTAGTTGTAGCAAAAAAAAAAACAGAATTTTAGTTTATATAAATATTTTTAAAAAATACGATACATAAATGAATCGATTCAAGAAATCTTTGAACAAGGTTTTTCGCTTATGTAAATATTTCAGGGACATAATCTATTTGAATTTGTGACTTGCTGTCTGCGGGTTCTGCGTTGAAGTAAGTAAACCTATGGCTTGATTTCTCAAGCTTATTTTCCTTTTCCAATAATTTACAGCGAAATAATTCCACTCTAATAAAATTGGTATGTCATCTGACACTGAAAAACTTATTATTCAAATTTGACGTTCGTTATCATGCAATTCCTAAACCATAATCTATCTTATAAAACGTTGTTTGTCCAATGTACTGATTTATATATTCGAAGGTTTACACGTTCTGGCGCTTTCGAAAAAACTATCACCGCCTAAATTTGGTCATTGTCTGTTCTTTGTCGCACTTTCTAAAACACAACTAATGATGGCAAAGATCCGAGAATTTGCCTGTAACCCTATTTGGGATTACGCCCAACCGCACCTAGTGAAATCTGGTCTATGATCCATCAAATTAGGGGATACGATAAAGTCTATCGCTTGCATTGATGATAGAACCCAATAAATATGATATCAGATGTATTTTCTATAATCCCGATATTTCACATGTCAATTCACACGGGATTTGATCGAGTGCGTATTACTGGCGCAAATTGAAATCGATCTGCAGACGTCTTGGCAATTGAACTATTAATCCAGCTCTAAGCGGTACCATCTGCCATCTGGGTAAATCTATCGAGAAACGACACTCTCGTGTTCTATGATTTTTCATTTTGTTGGCGGATAAGTTTTAGAGAAAATGGTCGGTAACTATACAAAGATGCTTAGACGAGTGTCAGAGCGAGAACACCTTTCACCTATATACTGAAGAAATAATTTAAAAAGCTTATGACCTAGTTTTGAATGATATAGGAATAGACCTGCTATAGGTACGTTTTAAAGTTGAAACTCTAAATATTTCTATTGGTAGAGTTTAATCAAATTCATTGAATGGACGAGTATTCACGGAAGTTTGTTTCTGCACGCTGTACCTAGAATGTTAACAGACAAGAAATTATGAGGAAAATTTGGACATCTAAAAATGCACACTTATTGAAACATTGGGAACGTTTTCAAAATGTAGTCGCCTGTTCTTCGCGTCATCAATAATCATAACCAATTTTTATGACATAATAGCGGTCGTACCCGGCTTCGCCCGGGTGGACTACGGAAACGGTCCTCTTCCCGTTCGGTTCCACGCATTAGCACATTGCACCCGTTCGAGGTCGGGGTGGGTCGCTATTTCAACCATATAGTATCATTACACTATGGTATTACGGTCATGCTCCAAACAAATTAATTATCTGGCGCGCCTAGCAATAAATTTGATTGCCATAAAAAACAAGGTTATAGTAAGTCAACCTTATAAGATACACATAAGCTGTTCTGTTACAGACTTTTGGTTAGAACTTTAAAACGGGAATAATTCCGTAATACATGATTTTTGCTTAACATCAGCCGTTTACGCAGCGCGCGTAACGGAAGCTCTCAAAAGGAATAATTTTTCCCGTTTTTGCAACATTTTTCATTGATGCTCCACTCCTATTGGTCGTAGCGTGATGTAGTATAGCCTATAGCTTTTCTCAATAAATGGACTATCAAACACAAAAAGAATTTCTCAATTCAAACCAGTAGTTCCTGAGATTTGTGCGTTCAAACAAGCAAACAAACATAAAGCGATATAAGATTAGTATAGATATTTTGTTTTACTATTGTAACTTTGGAAAGCATGCTGAAAAGCGTACTGCAATATTTTTTTCGTTTATTCAAATTGTCTAAGTACGTCACTAAAAATACGTAAAATATACAAGTTCTACGAAGACGACCATAGATTTATTTTCTGTCAAATTAAAAGTGAACAAAGTACATTTGTTATGCTCACTTTTTGATACTATTGTTTATGAGGAACTTACTAATAGTTCAGTCTAAAACATTATAGCAATGAAATTTAATTCTGGAACGACATCCCGCCTACGTTATTCCACACTAAATTTATTGCTCAAATACAGTCGAATTATGCGATTTATGATTTTATTATTATTAATATATAAATTTGTTTATTTAGTTTCGTCTTCGTGGCAGTCATATAAGTTTCGTCGCGGGCATAGGCTGTCGTCTGAGAGAAAGGGTGTTCGACCCCCGTTCCGGCGATGAGCATCATGGACACCTTTGCGTCGGGGGTGACGTGGGGTGGATTATTGGATTAGTTTTATTTGTTTACATATAGACATTGTATTAAAATGAAATCAAAATACTTTTAGATAATTTATTTATGTATAGAATAAGTGAGTACTTTATGAATTACGAAGAAAAATCAACTAACAGCTGTTGAGTAAAATCACCAATGACATAAAATTTTAATTATAGTTACAATCATTAGTGGTTAGAACGAACTCAATTGCTAAAAGTAAATATTTATGTAAAATTTCTGTAACCAATATTACGGAAATAAATTGCGTAGGTAATTTAAGCTATATTTGTGACACAATTTCTTAAGCAATAACGTAGGCGACGCTGCATCTTAATCTTATTCCCCCACTTTACGGCCTAAAACGAGGGACTTAGATTAAAGTTAGGAAACTATGTACGCTGGAAAATCGAGCGTTTTGGGAAATATCAACATTCTTGTGGGTTGATTCTGCATCACTTAAAGTTAAATGCTATAGTGCTGATTTCCATACAAAATTCATTTGATTTGAAGTAAAAAAACTACACATGATTACATAATTTTGCGATCTTAATAAGTAAAGTGTATTATAAAATAGACGTCAAATTAAAAAAAATATCGTTTTCGTGTAACGAAAACGTTCCGTTTGATTTTGGGATGTGTGTGTGTGTGTGTGTTTTATGTTTGTAGGCTGTTTGTGAGAGGGTATGTGGGCATTTGTTTATGTGCATGTGTGTCGGTTTAAAAAAATTAAATAAATTGAACTATGCATTTTTTACTTGAGATTTTAAAGTAGTTTTGAGGTTCGGGCCGCACGGCATTAGACGGAGTTTTAGGCATAGTTTGTTTTGACATTGGGCGCACGTAAAGTATTGGCGTGTGCCGTGTTGAAAAAGCTGATAGTTGTATCGCTATGCTTGCAAACAATTCACGGCAGTCTAAGTGGGCTGTTAATATTTCATTGAGTAATACGATGTAATGCTAACACTAATGAATCATTAAATAAAAATCAGACTAATAAATCAGTACCGAAATATTTACAGACTTCACTGTGAGTATCGAAGTTTTTTGAGCTTTTATAGCTTAGGGACTATATAAATTTACCTTGTATTTTCTCTAGCTTTTGGTTTTAGATACTATAACATGCAGACCAGATGCTACGTGCATATTACAATAAACTTCGCACATGAGTAAAGAACAATACACGCTTAATAAATCCGAGCCGTTCGTGGCCTTTATCTATTACTAGCGGTCGTACCCGGCTTCGCCCGGGTGGACTACGGAAACGTTCCTCTTCCCGTTCCACGCATTGCACCCGTTCGAAGTCGGGGTGGGTCGCTATTCCAACCATATAGTATCATTACACTGTGGTATTATCGTCATCATCCAAACAAATAAATTCTCTGGCGCGTCTACCAACAAATTTGATTGCCATAAAAAAGGTTATAGTAAGTCAACTTTAAAAGATACACATATGCTGTCGCGGACTTTTGGTTAGGACTTTCAAGCGGGAACAATTCCGTAATACATGACTTTTGCTTAAAATCAACCGTTTACCCAGCGCGCGTAACGGAAGCTCTCAAAAAGGATAATTTTTCCCGTTTTTGCAACATTTTTCATTGATGCCCCGCTCCTATTGATCGTAGCGTGATGTAATAATAGCCTATAGCTTTTCTCGATAAATAGATTATCTAAGACAAAAAGAATTTTTCAGTTCGAATGGGTAGTTCCTGTGATTAGCGCGTTCAAACAAACAAAAAATATAACCTATAGCTTTCCTCAATAAATGGACTATCCAACACAAAAAGAATTTCTCAATTCGAAACAGTAGTTCCTGAGATTTGCGTGTTCAAACAAACAAGCAAACTCTTCAGCTTTATAATATTATAGTATAGATACTATCAATATGCTTTACTGACATCATTTTCGAGTCCAGTTTAATACCCAAGCCAAGCACCGAACCAGTTTATTTATAGCAGTATTATTTATGTAATAAACACGAAAGTTATATGAAGACATTTAGCTGTATTGACAGATATCCTATTTCTTTCGTAAAACTCGCAAAGACTGCTCAGATAGTTTTGGATTTTATGACTTCTCTTTTATTTATTATTTAGATATTTTTTTTCTATTCATGTCTTTGTATAATACCCGTCACAACTTGCTGCATATATTGAACGAAAGGCGAATACTGATAAACAAAGAATTCAAAGTAAATATAAACAAAATTTGTCAGCTTCGAGTCGTTGATTTTTGTAAGCGCGTCTTCTAGTTTGCTACATTTAAAGTTCGGTGATGCATGCTCTTTCTAGTACATGAGAACGTGTCGTGAGTCGTGGCCAGCAGATTGTTCATTCATAGGTCGGCCACTGACGACCATTCCATTCGGACGAGAATCGAAATTGCCTGATCAAAATATCACACCTCGTGGGTCGCACCGTCACTCTCGTGGCATGAGGTGGAATATATTTTCGGTGAACAATGAAAAGTAGATACATAAATACTTGGTATTTAAACGGATCTCATAGTAAACGAAATTCCAGTTCATAACATTTCTTGCAAACGTGTCTCCTCTCGGAAAACTAAAATTCATAGACGATTTCTAAAATAAAATCTGCTTCACATACCTATATGTAGTGACCTTCAAAGAAAACAATTAATTTCTCGTTGACGATTAAAAATATGACGTTGTCAAATATGTACATAAAATGCAAACGAAAGCACTCAATTAATTTCAAATCAATTAACTAGAGAGCGACGAAACGTTAATGGACAGCTGCCGGTTAATCAAATAAACGCTTTCTTTATTAGCCAAATTAATGTCGTTTCGCCACTAAGTCTTACTGTATTATCACCGATTATTGAAGGGATCGACACTTCTTTGTATGTGTGCTACGAAGGTTAGTCGGTTCCTGAGATTACACACTTTTCAGAGTGTACACCAATCAAACAATATCAAGTGTCAGAGCCACTTTATTACCTTCGTGCAACGCAATTCAGCGATTTGGCGCTAAATCGTTTTAACTTTCTTAGACGCGACGCTTAGTATGGAAATAGCTTTTCAGCGGCTGCATCGCTCGAGCTTTATCGATTTAGTGTTGGTTGATATTTTGGGTCACGCGAAGTGGCAATAAAGCAGAAAGGGCAATGCCCATTGCGCCATATACGCTTGACCCACGTTATGATTATGTGACTATACGAGTGCGTCAGAATGAAATATATATCATTGTAAAGCTCGCATTTTTCGAAAAATAAAAATGAATCATGGAACATTCAAGAAAGTGGGGTTTTTTTTCGTATTTATATATCAAAATACATGTGGCGCCATCTAATAACATATAACCGAAAACACATATTTGTAATTTCAGTGAGTATAATTATTTCCATGGATATTTTACATTTAAAAGAATAGACGTTTTAATAAAAAATATTTTTATTATTAGTTTAAGTTCTACGACAGGGAATAGAGATACATGTCGTGACAGAAAAATGCAACAATTATTTACATTGACGACAATAAAAATGCTATAATAATTCAATTTTTATTTATGTACATTATACTTAAAATTAATGTAATGTTTATATTATAAATAACTTAATAATAAAAAATGCAATGAATAGTATTCATTTCTGTGCTATTGTGCTAAAGCTGCACCATCTATTAAAAATATATAACAATCCGTTTTCTATACTGTTTTAAAATTGATGTATCTTAATCAGGCATGTATGTCAGTGTTGCATTTAATAAAAATGCTTAATTCTTGTAGTAGGAAGGAAACAATTTTATAAAACAATGTTTTTTACTTTTTGTGATAAAAATATTGGTTATTATTTTTATGCACAATAGTTAAAAACAGTCATAAACAGTGCATCCAACAAACTACTGTGTTTATTTTATTTATATTTTTTTTTCTGTGTGGGTCCTTTGTTTCATCTGGGCGTAATCACTACATATTATAAAACAAAGTCCCCTGCCGCGTTTGTTGCTTGTCTGTCTGAACACGATAAACTCAAAAACTATCGAACGGATTGCCATGCTGTTGACACCAATAAACGGAGTGATCTAAGAGGTGTATAATTCATTAGTGTTTTGTATTAATTGGTTGAAATACGATGATGATTGTGGAAGATGTTAGAAAAATCAAGCCGATGAGAGCTCTCATCGAAAACGCTGCCTAATTAATCTCTTTGAGATATAACAAAACAATGTATGGAGGAATTGTTTCTCTTTTATAGGTCTATAGGAAAGTCCGTGGTGTGTGTGTGTGTTTCTATCTTTTAAGGATAGTTTATTATACTTATTTTGATGTTTGAAAAAAGTGTCGCATATACTGTGGTAATTGGAAACCTATTTACAATCATACAATATTTATTAAGCCTTATCATATTAAATAAATTAGTTTACATCCCTAAATAAATCATTTTGAATTATAAGATTTGTCTCTGCTTCATTTTGTGCAGTCATATGAGCTAAGCCTAAATGCCCCGGCAAATATTATATGGTCAAACAATCATCTACAGTATTCATTTTACACTCCAATGTAGCCCTATGTATATTAACGAGACTAGTCTATTGTTGCTGTCCGAGGTACGAGCTTTGCTAAACTAAATAGAAATAAATAACTAAACCTAGTTTAGGCTCCTTCGATTGCTGCCTGATTGAAGGTGTTTGATTTAATATTACATCGAATAGTGCAGATTTCATGCCGAACCAATAGTGACACAAGTAAAGCCTTATATTTTTAATATTATTAAAATCAAGTGTTCTATTAGCACAACTTGATGGATTAGACATCATGTCTTCCACTTGTTCACAAATTAAGTGGGCATTGACATCATGTCATACAATTCATCCACTCATTACATTCATTACTGTTGTGAGCAAATGTGACAAAGCGATGGAACATATAATTTAGCTTAAAGCTAATTAGCTTTCCGCGGCTTCGCCCGCGTGCACTAAACAGTTGTACCCGGACAGCTAAAAGGACGCGTTGCTCCAGGACATTGTGACACTTTCTAGAACATTCTGAAACTTAACTACCTAAGAAATCTCTATTAATCAAATCAAAATCCATTAGCCACTTTAGCATGAAGAATAGTTATCCCACAGGTCGGTCTCAAGATCAGTATGCCGTTTTGAAGATTAATCGGAAGAAACAGACAAACAGACACTACGATTTTTTATATACGCATAAAAAAATTGAATTTACGTATTATATAAAAAAAAAAGCCAGGACAAACCGAAAGACAGACAACCTATATCACTCCTGACAACCTATTTTTAACGTCTGCATAGTTTCATTAAAGTCGGTTTAACATTTTTGGAGTTTAACTCGAACAGACAGACAGATAAACAAAAAGTAGCTTATGTTACTTCTTACACCCTTCTTTTCACGACTGCAAAAGTCCATTAAAATCGGTTCTGCCGTTTCGGAGATCAGCTTGAACAGACAGACGAACAAACAGACAGACAAAATGTAGACTATGTCACCCCCGATAATGCCCTCTGCACGTCTGCAATGTTTCATTGAAATCGGTTCAGCCGCTTCGGAGATTAGCTGGAACAGACAGACACTACAATTTTATTAATATAGATATCATAGATATAAATGTAGGCATCGGTGGAGGTCTCGGTTGAGGAATCTGTGGCAGCTTTGGTGGAGGCACCAGCGAAGGAAGGCATCGGCGGAGATCTTGGAGGTAGAGATGGTTGACAGGTAGTCAGCACAGGTAGAGATGATGATAGTCAGCACTCCAACATCTGCATGAGTCTTTTCCACAGGAGATGGCATTGCCTGAAAAATTAAAATACTCATACATATATTCGCAAAATAATATTATAAAAACGATAAAGATAGATTTTGTACCCGATGAAGACAATGTCAAAAGAAGGGTAATATATTTTGTACATACATATGTGATAGATGTAGTATGTACAAATACATGTACTTTGCCCAGGAAATTATTACTATGAAATTGTAAAATTGATTTATTAACAAAAAAAAACTTAAAACTGTAGTATAAAACCAGGTAAGTGCGAGTGATGTGAAGACGGGGCGGGTCGCTAGAATATATTAATAATAATAATAAAATATACAACACAATAAAGTCTAGGTCCCGAACTAAGCATTAGCTTGTGTTTTGGGTACCAAGCGAAGACACCACATACATATAACAACCAAGACCTGATACCAGTAACAATATTTATCATATAAATACTGACCGACCTGGGATTCCAACTCAGGACCTCCAGCTTCTTAGGCAGGGTCGCTACCCACTAGGCTAAGCGGTCGTTAGTTATTATATTATATACTCAGTCGGAAGTGTGCCTTGCAAGTTAAGCTATAATTTACGTTTATTAAGTGATAGCAAAAGCATATTATACTCACATCAGGATGATCTTGTACATTCTGTACTACCGCATTGTCAGAAGGACTCTGGTATACATACGCATGAGCACACGAGATGCCCATCTAAAACACGGCATGCATGCTTTTTCCCTTTGTCTTATCTGAAACATTTAAATACTTTAAATAAGATATATAAAAACAGTAGGTAATATTAAAAAAAAACCTGAATGTAAAAAAAAAATATTAACTGGAAAGAGAAAAATAAGTTTCATAATCTACAGAAATTGAATTTTGTTTGACCAAGTTATAATGCACTATGCAATGTAGTTTTGTTTAGAATCTAATCACACAAAAATTAAATATAATTGCTGAAGGGACAAACCAATAACCAAATATGGCAAATAGGTCTTTAAGTGAAAATCTATTTTAATTTTTCTAACAAATATGTTTTGTTATTTTTATTTGTCCGCGCATGCAATACCTACAGCATGTAAGTCATATTTATATTATATTTGTTAATATCCATAATGGGATAATATCCACAAGAGACCGATCTAGAAAGGTTATTTGTAAATTGTAAGCGTTTACAGTATACTATTCTTGCGTTTGAAAGTACTTTTTTGTACTTTGTATCATAAAAGTGATATAACATAAATATATTCCATTCCATCAGCCCTTTGTATCTCCAACTGCAGGGGCTTAGGCCTCCTGTCAAGATGAGGGGGCTTGGAGCTTAAATCCACCATGCTGCTCCCACGCAGGCTGGTGGATTGTAACGACCGCCATCTCAATAGACAGCAACCGACTGCTTAACGTGCTCTCCGAGGCACGGAGTCAGTGATAGTTAATGTACTTAAGTCAGAAAAAACTCATTGATACACGCCCGGATTCGAACCACGGCCACATAGCATTATAGATTTCAAACAGGTTCGCTGCGTTCGGGCTATCACGATAGCATAAATATATATATAATAATATTTAAATATTCCGTAGATCAAAAAAAGAAAGTGAATGAAAAAACATAGTTATAATAATATGTATGGGTAAAACCAAATAATTAAATATTTCCAAATATATATATTTGGAATTATTTATTATAATATATATATATTTGGCAATATATATGAACTAGCTAGCTACAAATCCACATAATTTAACAATTTTATTTTTTCATCTTCTCTTTTTTGATCTACATAGGACATATTTTAATATTATATCTTATTTCACTCCCAAATTAATACAAATGTAACGACACCTCACATAGTTAAATTCATCATCTGTTTAGGCTGCAGATTGTACCACAGAAATAGAAAACATACATACAGTAAAAAATATTACCCTTTGCAGTCCCGTGATAAGAATGTTATTTTATATTATAAATTATCATATATTTAATTACCTCATAGTTAAGACACCAAGATGGTATGATTTCTTGTTAATTTGTATCTGCGATATGGGCACTTCTTAGCCTCAGAATTGAAGATCCACAACCAGAACAGACAAATTCAGGTCTGAACTCTCTTCGACCTGCAGAAGTTCTAACTTGTCTTCTTAGAATATCAACACATTCTTGACACAGAACACATGATGAAGATATCTAAAATAATACATAATAAAAATCAAAGTCCTGATCAATTGATTGAGTGGTTAGTGACACTTACTACAGAAATCAGAAGTCATGGGTTGGAACCTGACCCGGACAAGTATTTATGTGCATGGACATGCCTGTTTATTTATGCTGTGAATGAACGTAATGTATCTATGTAACTATGTAAAAAAATATTTAAGCGTACCAGCTACATGTTAATAATAATACATGGGACTTCCCGCACAGCGTCATCTAGTCCCAAAGTAAGTAAAGTAAGCAAGTATTATGCTTGTGTTATGGGTTACTAGACAACCGATATACATACTTAAATATTCTTTATAATATATACATTTATAAATATTTTTGCCAAGACACCACACACATACAACAACCAAGACCCGGTACCCGTATCAATATTCATCATATTAATACTGACCCGACCTGGGATTCGAACCCAGGACCTCCAGCTTCGTAGGCAGGGCTACTACCCACTAGGCTAAGCAGTCGTCGTCGTCATATTACACTTGAATGTAATGTCATGATTGCGATGAAATAGTCAAGTGTGAGATGTCCCAGATATTATACTATTATTAAAAAGTTTAGATTGGAATATCTGCTTAAATATAAATAATACATTAGAATGTGAAATGAATATCAATTGAATGTTATTTAGAATAAAATAAAATACTCACAGGATGATTATGCATCCAGCACTAAAAACTTCCTGTTCTTCTACATCAAGGTCTTGTAAAATCACTCGAGGGATGCAAAAATTATTCAAGCATATCATGCAATTAACACACCTTAAAAACACATTAATTCATTTAAAACAAATAAAACGGTCTTTAAAAATATGTCATATTACAGCAAATTAAAAAATTATTATGGTGTAGTCACAAGCTGCATAAACCTTGCGAAGTCAGTGTCAAGTCATTAAAAATAAATCACTCTTAGCATTGATAATGTTTAGCCTGTTCTAGTCTCTCTATTTCAAAATGGTGGACCATCTACATATCTTGGACGAATTCAGAATGGATCAAAAAGCTTGCGGGTGACTTGTCAAATTCTCCTAATTACAAAACCTAAACAATAGATATTTAAACAGATAGGTAGTTTTTGGGAACACAACTTGATACACGGCACAGAAAAATATATGGGACCACCTCGGAATCTTCCTAATACAGTATAACTATCAAAATCGATTAAGAGATTTTCGAGAAATCAATGAACATAAACAAAAAACATTATTCTTTTTGAGAGTAATGTTTCCCTTGAAACCTTCTACTTTTTGAAGTTGGTCAAAAATGCCCTCACATCAACTAGGATTTTTTTGGTTTTATGTGATTGGGAGATTCTCGATCTTAATCTACCAACAATAGACAGTGTGCCTTGTACAAATCTTATTTAACTGTGTAGATACCTACTTGAAATTATTAAATATAATAACATGGATTTAATTTATTTTCTCATTTTATTTAATTCACGGCATTAGCAGTTGTGCTATTAGCCAAAACAGTTGTTACTTAGTTTTATTTAATTCACAGCATAGGCAGGTGTGCCATTAGCCAAAACAGTTTATAATTCAGTCTAGAGGTTAATATGAAGCTGGATGGAGAATTGATGGATGAAGGATGAGCTATGGAGAACATGTCGCCAGAAACTATGAGCTCCACGTGCGCCATTTTGAAAATAAACTCCATGGATTTAACAATGTTATTTACGTGTTATTTACTTAGATAAATGATTTATAGCAATCATTTATCTAAGTTTATTTATTTAATTGTAAAAGAAGCAACATTTTCAACTAACAATAAATACCAAAAAATAACCTACCTCGAATACTCCATGTTTTATATAAATATGAAAAATCGACTTGTCGTGAGAGGTTGTTTGATCACTTAATCATAAACTTAGGAAATTACACATAAACCAACAGTTAGCCTAAAATGAGCTGGAATAATCAATCAACAATCACCAACAATAAACTCACGCGCAATTGACCAGGGTTGCCATTATTATTAAAGAATTTGCACATATTTCAAAATCTACGCCAGCGTGATTCCCGATAGTTTGTTTTATAAGTAGGTAAATAGAAAATGTATTGCTTTATTTTATTTTTCGACTCCTTACGAAAAAACAAAATTATTAAAAAAATCAAAAGCTGACTGATATACTTAACTGGAAAAGGTGTTTTATCACTCTACCTATATATTAAATGTTGTCTGTTTAATCTACTGATTTTTGAGAAAATATTTATCATTTAACGAGTTCTTCAAGTAAGTATTAGTAAGTAATAATGTCTACAATAAAGTAAGGTTAACAAGATAGGAATTAGAAAAAAACATTTCTTAGGCGATCCACGTGATTCATTTCTTTTTCCCAATCTGTAGCAGTATTACTTTTAATTGACTCTCGTGATAAGTTTTCTATTTCTTTTTCTGATTGGTTAATTTTTTATCAGCTACTTTTTGTTTCAAAATATTTCAAATATATTCTATTAGATTGAAATAGCACTGATACGGCAGTAAGCTCATTACTTCGTGGCCTTTGCTTGTAAATAATACGTACTAAAGTGTAAACCGTCTCGTTCTAATTAAATACTTTAACCCTTTTTGGCGTTTGTGGTTCAAAACGAATATTATTTCCTGTTAACTATTCCTGCATTATAGTTTTCGATGAGCCATAGTTACAAGTTTATTTTTTTATTTGGAATCATCATTCTCTGTCCACTGCCTAACATTACATTTTTACGTATAGTGGTAAAAAGTGAAACTAACAACACAATATTAATAACAGAAAGTTAAAACAACGTAAAAATACAATAAATAATTCAACAATGTAACAATACAATAGCAAAATCATTAACAATGTCCCAAAAAACAACTTTAAGATTTTGACAACCGAGTTGCTAACGGTACTGATGCTTGAGTAGAGACGGATATACGAAGGGCTTGCGGCTGAAAACGGGATAGGGCGTCACATCCAAGCCGTTGGTCTAGTAACTCAGCCAATGTTTTTATTTGGTTAAGAGACTAAGAGCTTTGTAAGCTTATCCCTTTGCAAAGATATGTGACCTGAGGTCCGCAGCGGACCGATATTGTAGGCAGTTACAACCCTACAAAAAATGAACGTATTTATTTTATGTTAAACATATTTTTTCGAAGTTGACCTAAAACAATTGCATTAAAATGGTAAAAAAAAAATATTTTTTATTTGTAACCGACTAATTACTAGTATTCATTTGGTAGGTACTAATATTGTTATAATAATCACTCTATTTTTAATTCTTCTTCTTTTTATTTTTTGATCAGCAGAAGCAATATTTTTAAATATTATACTGTTATACCTACAATTAAAACAAATCTAACGAAACCTTGTATATTAAAACCCATCAAGCCGTTCAGGCTGCACATCGTGCCAGGAAAATGGACATACACTCGAAAAATATTATTCTACTTCTTAAGCAATTGAAAAAAAAGATACTTTTTCCGTATAAATCTTTTGTTATAAATAACTATTTATATTTATCTTTAGCATTAAAGTCGAAATGACTTTCATCGTCATTTGTGTTATTGTGGTAGCTAAGTTTTGCAGGGTGGAATTAAGAATTCCTGTTTGTCTACTGTATTATATTAAGATACATAAGCAAGGAAGTTGTGTAATAAACTAGTCATCATTTACTTTTTGAGTTATTTATTAAATGTTTTTTAAAGCATCTTGTATTTGTGCATGTCATGGTTTCATACAAAGCATCATGTAATAAGTAAATCGTTCAAACAGAAAGAAATTCCCCGTCTTCAACGGATTTTCACATGTACTGACAACCCTGCCGTATGTGCTCTTTGCTGCTCGCCAGTGCTCGCTCGCCGTGCACAGGCTGCAATAAACTTAGCCTACTTGTTCCGATTTGCATTTTTTTATGAAATACTTTGTCATTGTTATTGTTTTATCACATAAAATAAAAAATCACATTACCAATTCTACACTTTAGTAACATCGTAATGACGTTTATACAAATGTGCAGTATTCTGAGGCAAATGAAAGTAGGATTCTTATGAATACTATAAAATATACCTATAATTCATTTAAAAATGTTACAGTTAAATAATATTTCGGAACACACATACCTACTTCATTGTCATCATTGGAATGTACTTGATCTCGACTTAACTATTTTTAAAAGTGCTTTGGGACTCCCACTTTCATTAAACTCTCAAAATCGAAGTTAAAAGTATTTTTTCGTCATTTAATTTTTAGTATTCGCTTTCTACGGGGCTCTCCTGTTATTTTTATACAAATAGTCAATAGGATGGGCCGATAATGAGCGATCCCCTTTGTACGAGTGGACTAAAAGCAACAGTAAGGGCCGCGTCTCTGGAGAGATGTTCATGCATGTCACAGTGGGTAAGGATGATATTCTGTGAGCATTTCGCATATTATCTTAATACATATCTAAATGAAATTGGAGTGCTTGTTTGTAATTTAGGAACGAAAGGTTATTTTCTAAATTAATTAATTTTTACGTAGGAATATTTATTTTACGTCGTGTAAAAAATCACTAAAATATGATTGTACAATCAAATGCTTTTGATATGTACTAAGAAGAGGTATTCACAAAAGTCCCAAAATAAAGTGAGTCAAGAGTAAATATTAACGAGAAAAAATATGAGAACAGGTCTATTATTACGTATCACTATATATCACTACATATTATAAAATACAGTCCCCCGCGCGCGACAAGCAACCGAGCGCCGCCGCGCGCCGCACCGCGCCGGCCGGCCATACCGGAATAATACTCCAAAATACATTTAAACATTACATTTAAATTACTTTCCGTTACATTTAAATCTAATTAAATCCAAGCCACATTCGACGCAACAAGCTGATACACTACGACAGAAAATCATTACGGCTTATATACTGCTATTATCCGTGCGAAGCCGGGGCGGGTCGCTAGTAATTATATACATAAATCCACGTTCTCTCATTGAAGCACGATTATTTCAGAAACACGAAGAAACGCTATTCATGTTCTACATATTTGAATGCAATAAATATGATTTTTCATACCATTACGCTTAGTTAATAGTCCACTGGAGTGCGGGCTTTAGGAGTTCAAATCGGGAGTCGGGTCAAGTCAATTAGTCCGAGAGCTCGACTCGATTAAAGCCAACGTAAACAGTAATGGACGCGCACGAGATTGGATATTGACATCCCTTAATGCGACCTGAAACAGGTAAATAACGACCTATCAATAATAGAACCTGTATTCTATGCTATGTACTTTCGAGAATTGAATTTGATTTGATGTATTATATTGGCTGTGATGCGTAATTTGTGATATGAATATATTTTTTAAAATTAATTTATTATATTATGCCGGGCGGTAATATATACCATGCTTTTAAAATAAAAAAAAATCATTGTATATTTCAATGCTAATAATTTACCCTTTCAAATGGATTACTCCATTTGAAAAGGTTATTATTAGCATATAGATAAGTATAATTATTGGAGTAAGTTCACCATCATTTTTGTGTGCGTTCAATACCATTTAAAAAAAAAACTGTCTTGTAAAAAAATTGTATGAAATTGTTTTCAATTTTGATTATAACATGTTAGTAAGAAGTAGAACTATAAATAATTTAATTATTAATTTTCAGTTTGCTTGTTGTATTTTGAAATTATTTTATTGAATTTTTGCTAGTTCCATGTCGGAATGACATACAAAAATTATCTACAGCTAAGTCGTGGGCGGACTCTAGTTATTATCTGTATAAATTAATAACTTAGCCAACATAATTTAAGTTAAAAATACTTTTTGGAATTGGATTAATACAGTAATTGGTTCGTAAACATCTATCCCGATTGGCTTGGCCTGCGGTCGTACCGAAATCACGATGAGGCAAGACAATCAAGCTCCGATAAAGCTGTTGACACTTTGAATCTGCAATAAACTTCGGGATTAACCAGATAAATAAATAAATAGGGTTGATGCAACACAGAAACCAGATTATTTGTATTTACCTAAATTTTTCAATAGATTGACAGTGTAAATATTAGGTAAGTGTATTTATTAAGAAAAACTTATTATAGGTTTAATACTATGACCAAAGAATCGGTTGAAAAATATAGAAATTATACGAATAAGCGGTCACACGTTTTCTGCCTCTTTTGTGAGAACAAAATTCTACATGTAGGTACCTTATTTTTGTCACAGCGAGGTACTGTTTTTCCTGTCCAATGGGAAATTTAAAACTTTGGTTATTTTTGTATGTATAAAAAAATTGTATCAGCATTATTAATATACTGAGTAAACTCTTTAATTTAAACTAATTAAAAATATATGTTTAATACCTCCCCTAATTTAAAGAAAAATCACCATTTCAGCTCATTATACAGGGGCTTAGCTTCATCCCCTTGGGATGAATGTGGTAGGAGCTTAAGTCATCATGCTGCTTCAGTGCGACTTGGTGAATTCAAAAAATTCAGTAGTAAAATTATTTGTAAAGAGAAAATTAATTGCTTCTTTACTTGAGAGACACACTCAAATGTTGCGCTGTTAAATCAAATCTACTCGTCTTGTTACTTTCAAGTTGAATTAATTACGCTAGGTTTCCTCGCAAAATATGCGTAAAAGGTAGAATAAATCTTACTTAAAGTCATTTCTTAATTGGAAAAAAGTAGCTTTTAATGAAACTTAATGTTTTGGAGCTGGGAAAGATTTAAAGTGTAGGGGAGGAAGATTACACCGCATTATCCCCGACAGGGCGATTCCCAACCTGAGTTTTTCTGAATTTAATTAAAAACTTCGTAATTTGTTACGTTCATTTCACTGCGTGCTCTGAAGTGTAATAGCATGTTTCAATCTCATGACTTATTATGTTCAGTTGTATGAACTCACCTTGCAGGTGAATACGAAAAAGAAAAGAAAATAAGAAAATTAAAACCTGTAGGTATTAGAAGATGCTATTATATAAACACTACGTGATTAATACGTGCGAGACTAATTTTTGTACCTACATGATTTTTTACCGTTGCCGCCATACTTGTTATAATTACAAGTAATGTCACGATATGTATAACACCTCGATTCCACCAAGTATAATACACTGTATGATACAGTGATACAGTATGGATATGACAGTATAATACAGTGTATTATACGTAACGGAAACGATGTGTAATAGCTACTAAAACCTTGTATAATACTTGCAATTTAGTGGAAACGAAACAAGCAATACATGTATGGGACATTTATAATACAGTGTATTATACTTGGTAGAAAAATCAATGTGGTAGAAACGAGGTGACAGTGCCGCGCGTACAGATTTTGTTCATGCCGTCTGTTCTACTATTTATTTCAGTGTTTTCAGGTCATAAATTGTATCTATGCAAAAAATCACGTCAATGCGTTGTTCTGTTGCTGCATGATTCACTGCGAAACATCCAATCCGCGTGGACTACACAGATATACCGGGACTGCTAAATGGACGCCACCCTCTAGGACATGTGAAACGTTCTAGGAAATTATGAAACTAAACTACCTCAGAAATCTCATTTTATCAAAACCCTTAGCCATTTTAAAATGAATAATAGCCTGAAGAATAGCCGTTCCCTTCTCCGGGCCTAGCCTATGTTATTCTTCAGCTCTATCTAAACTATATCTATGCAAAGAATCACGTCGATTCGTTACTCCGTTGCGTGAAAGAATAACAAGTCAACTAACACATACTAACACACACACTAATAGTGACGTGACCATAACTTTATTTACATACATATACACTCTACCCACTGCATGGTACATTGCATCCACTTTTACCGTGCTTTACTGACTTGTATCCATTTCCTTCTCCCATAAAATGTCATAATGAACTGCACATGCGCTCAGAGAAAAACCGCCAAACGCATGCGTTCTCACCATGGCGTCGAACAAATGACAGTTTTGACAACAAACCATTCTCGGCAGCTGTGTTTTCCTGTTATTTTACAAATTCCGCGATTATTTTAATATAATGAACTTTGGTAGTTACGCTAAAAAACAACAGCATTTGGTTTCATTCGGACGCTAAATAATTATTGTTTCGTGTTACACGATAAAATAAAGCTAGGTTACAGAGAGTAATTGTTAGTGTTTATGTTTTAGTAGTGGACAACCTTCAGTTAATGTCAAATTTTACTTTTACGTGATTAAAATAAATGGAAATTAATTAATTACTCGAATTTCATGTAGGTAAGCGTGGTCGTTTGCGACAGTTAAGGATAAATTGTTGGATAATGCCTTTGCCTGTTTGATGCTAACGAGGACCATATATCAAGCGAGAAAATATAAAGGTAAGTTCGCATAAGTTCATAGACTTAGTTTTAAGTTACTTTATTAGATTTTTGTGCCACGAAATTTAAGGACAATGTCGTATGCTTGAGATATTTTTCCCTTTATAATTTTTTTTAGTTTATAGATATTTCATTTCATTTCATCGAAAAACTAGAAGACATTTCAATAAAGTCCCTATTTCTGCTAGGGTAAAATTACGTTCTTTTGATTGTGTTGAAGCATAATAATTGTTGAACTAACACGGGAAAAGTTAGTAAAATTTTACCAGGCGTTTTCAATTATACTTCGGCTAAGCGGCAAGTGATTATAACACTTGTTTAGTAACAGATACAACGGAAAACACAATTTTTATTATAAAATACTCTTTTATATAAATAGTCACCTAAAACTAAAGTAAGAAAATATTTGATATCACGCAAAAGTTTATAACGTAGAAAATACTAATTTATTGCACTGTGCAGGGTGCAGTAGTGTTTTTGTCTATTTTAAATACAATACACATATGATTTAGATGCAATTTTATATGCAATAATTTTAGGTTACTATATTAATTTTTTTAAATTTTTTTTATGTGTTATACAGGTCTAAAATATGTCTAAAAACTTAAACTTAGGTCTAAAAATACAATTTAGGTCTAAAATATGTCTAAAAACTTAAATTTTGTAAACTCTTGCCTGTGTTTAGTGTGAAATATCGGATATTCGGCCTCGACACGGATTAACAACTCAGCTAAAGTAGTGAGGTCGGTTGACGCCTGATACTTTGTTTTCTGCAAAACGGAAATTTCAATACGTTTATTGCTGATATCTTATGTTAGAGGTTTTAAACTAACGAAATCAATCGTACAAATTAGAATGTTTTGTTTTCTCGATATTTTTTAAAGTAGTGAAACACACAAAAAATATTAAAAAATATCGAAAGATCTATTAACTTTGCCGCCAAGAACTTTGAATTCTTAGAGTTACCAATGGCGTCATTGAAACTTTTTTTAAATAAGACCAATATTAGAAACACGCACAATAGGTTAACTTAATACAAAATCAGGGAGCTACACACAAATAATTTTTTTTTTATTCTGAATGTTATTGTTGTTGCTCACAATAACATTTGTAATTCATTCATAATTATTTATAATTATGACCCGTTCTGAAATTCACAATAATTCATTTATCCTAAGGGCTATTCGACGCGTACAAGTGGGAATAATATTTTATGGGTGACTATTATTTTTTAATTTATTTAACCGTTAGCTTACCAGTTTCATTCATACCTATCTATACTATATTGCATATAAGTAAATAAATTTCTTTCTTAAATTTTAAATAAATTTTATCGAAATATATATCCCAAATTGTCATATAAGTATTTATTTGTGATAATTTTGTAAGTATGTGAATTGACTGCTTATTTATTAATGGGATCAAATATGACTCGAAATATAAATTTAAAGTATACGACAGACTTTTTAAATTTTTTTTTAATGAGAATAATTTCATAATTTTTCATTCCTTTCATGAAATGATCTTCAAACTCCAAATGTTTAAACGATAGCTTTTTTAAAGGTACTATACAGATTCGTTTCAAGTACTATATCTAAAACGTCCGAAAAAATTCATCTAAATCGGTCCCGTTTACATAAGCTTTTCATTTCTTGTTATACAAACGATGAATACAACGAACGTCGGTTTTCTTCCCTGAACGCTTTTTTGCACGTCCCGGTCCTGTTTTCACTCAAAGTCATTAATTACGAATTATGAATTCCGCCCACGGACCATCAGGCATATAGCGACCCTTGAAAAGCCATAGACTTTACGACACTCCGGAAAATAGGCGTAAAAACTTGGTAACGCATCTCATGGGCTCATAGTTCGCCATAAGCGAATGCGAGTGGCGTAATGCGTCCCTGTAACTACGGTGGATGCGGTATATCGTTGTAGAATATTCAAGTTTATTTCACGGTATACATTATACAGAAGTAAAGAATTTGTAATTTATCCGACTACGGCGAAGCCAAAAGGAGGGTAATGCATTTGGCAACGGTAATAAATCTATTGATGTAGGTATATTTGTATATTGTTATGCTGTCAACGAATTGAAGTCACCAATTAAACATTTAACCAATTAAATCTTTGTTTTATTGTTATAAAATCTATAGTTACATTAAATCACCTGAGGCCTGAGACAGTTTATATGTGATAGCAAGCTTAGCTAGAAAATCTAGGAATTATAAAAACGGTATAGGATCTATTTCTCGAATGAACCGTAGTACCTACGTTGATTTTAAAGTTTGTGGTATTTTTGATATTTATATGTTCATTTGTTTGAAAAAAAATTAGAAAAAGTGAGTAATAATAAGACTTGTTTAATTTAAACAAATGCTATCAGATTCGATCGCACTATCTCATTATTAAAATATTGGTAATGAATCGATTTATGATAGTTAAAATTCAGTAGTTTCACATCCCTATCTTAATATATACTCTCAATCGAGAAATGTCACAGGATCTTTAAGATCACGAGCCATCACTGTAACAACCAGCAGCTCCATCATACATACCCTACATAACCACGATTTTATCTATTTTTAAATTTAAAAGTTTTATCATAATTGGCCAAGTGTTAGTTTTTGAGTTAAATGAGCTTAAATATCACTCCGTTAGAAAATGTAAGGCTGTTTATGTCCTGAACTGTGCTATAATTAAAGGACCAGAAATTAATAGTACATTATGATGCAAATACGGTAAGCTAAATATTATAGTCGAGGTGTTTATAGGCACGAGGCGAAGCCGAATGCTCATAATAAACCGATGATTATAATAGCCAGCTTACTGCGTACGAGCATCTTACGATGTTTTTCAATGCATTTGCGATTAAAATAATACTTCAAAGGTAATAAAGGCGGGAACTAAGGGCGCGAGCGAGTTTACTTTTCGCAGTTTACGCATGCGTCACAAACAGAACGCTCGTTTGTGATTGGTGTAAAGTAAAAAGGCTTAGTATTGTATAATAAAACATACAAACGGTACAAGTTTCGATGTCATGAAGACCGTATTAATAGCAAATGTATTGATACTTATTATATATAACTATACGATAGTAAATTTTTTGAGGTTAAATATAATGTATTTACTGTTTATAATATTACGTGGAATATTATTCAGTATTGTTACTTCATAGCTTTATATCGTTACTATGGCTTCGCTGCCCAGGCGGGGGGTGGCGAAGGTTTCGTTCGTAAGCCGCGTGTTATGACTTCCGAGCCTTCAATGTGTTTAGCACTTGCATTATTTACTTTTTATTGAAAAGGATATTATTATATTTTCACAGAAATTTTTGCCTCAATATTTAACTTAACATATGGGTTTAAAACGTTCAAACGTTCGAGTGAGTGTTACTTGAAAGGGGAAAATAAACGTTACGGTATATTAAAATAAAATTTAAATAATTGCATTATGGTATATTTTTATCACTTCAATTCAAAATTCAAGAGTATAGGAACGTCCCAAGAAATTCAATAGATTGTCTCCCTAAAAATATTGTCAACATTAGTCAGTATATTACATAAATAGATATAAGGAGTGAAAAAAGTTAACAGCATCTGAATGTTATTATAATGAAATTGTGATGCCACTGTCAACGTACCGGCCCAGATATTTTTGACACAGGAGAAAGGAGCGGAAAGGAAAAATCAATGATGTTTACATGTATATAGATAGATGTAGATGCATTCCCATCGTGATTCACTAATGAAAAAAGATGTCACATGCACACATTATTTGCATCAGATTGTTACACAATTTAATTAATTTATATTATTATAAACATTAATTATATAACACTATTGCACAGTTTAATTACAGTACATTTTACACACATTAATTTAATTACTTTAATTAAATTAGGTTATACATACTTCAATAATAATACATTATTACGCACATTGATTACATTACTTTAATCACACTTTATACTATATACCCAATTATACTATATATCACACTATATACCCAAGACGGCATTTTTTAATAGGAGCAATATCGCTCTGAACGGGCAACTACTACACAAAACTCATTCACTAGCTGAGGACAACTCAGTTAACTCTTATGGCATGGTTTCTGAGCTGTATAGACCTATCTACTTGCCTTAGTTTAATAGTGGGCAAAATACGAAACACAAAAATATATACAACACGTCGGATAACGTGACACCAAGTTTTGTAGTTTTCTCTTCATACAAGTATAATAAGGGGCGGCCTTCCGCGTTTCGTCCATCAAAAAGCTAGCCGAGCCGAAGGACCGCGGTGGGCCGAGCGAACGTCCGACCCCATTAGTCAATTCGCCGGCCGTGTGAATTATTTGGGTTAATGCCGGCTCGAGTGCGGTGTCAGCCGTATCGCTAATGAATAATTAATACGACGCTACGAATTAGAGACGCTAGTTTGGCGACCTCTGTCGTCGGCGGAGAAGAAGTTAGAGGTTTCGTATTGGAAACGGAGTTTAATCTCCATTGATGTTTATACATAAAGTTTATACGCGTGGAGGCGTTACCATTGCACTTCTTTAATGAAAAACAAAGAACCGGTTGGTTAAGTGCAAGTCGGACTCGGGTTGAGTAGAGAGGGTTCGATATTATAAACCATCATCGTATTATGTCTTAATGTAAAAATGTCTAGTCGCTCGTTACTGTAATAGATAGTCAAATGTGTGACGAAATACCGTACGAATTGAATCGCTAATAACTACGAGACTAATTCATGCGTAAAGAATGGTTGAGCTTAAAACATATAGATCATGTCTTTGATCATCTTTATGATTTGGCTAGAATTTGAACCTGATTTTTTCGTTTAGATTAGTAGGCTATTATGTACCAGGTATTATTATTATTATACAATGGATAATTTGAATAATTCCCCGTCAATTATTAAAAAAAAAAACGAATATCTTATATACTTTCAAACCTAATAGAATAATTATGAAAAATACTCGACAAACTAAAGTAACGAAAAACATTACGATTAATAGATTATTAGAGTCCGTCTAATAATCTATTAATAGAGTCCGTCTGATTAATGAAATCTGTCAAAGAACCAAAGTTGTCGGCATAGCCTAAGCGATCAGCAAGCTGAAGTGGCAATGGGCCGATCACATTTGCCGTAGAACTGATAACCGATGGGGTAAACGAGTTCTCGAATGGAGGCCACGTACCGGAGAGCGAAGCGTTGGACGCTCCCGGCCAGGTGGACAGATGACCTGAAGCACCATACCGGGGGTAGTTGGATGCAAAAGGCGGAGGACCGTGTGTGGTGGCGAGCCTTGGGAGAAGCCTATATCCTGCAGTGGAGAGACACGGGCTGATGATGGTGATGATGAGATTAAGAGAGCACCTTCCCTCAACTGTCATTTACGAAACTTTTAAGATTACTTATCTCAGTTTAAATTAAATGGGGCGACATGTATACGCGTATCAACATATCAAATTTACTAATTGAAAGCTCAAAGCTCCCGCATATTAAACAGGACTGTTGCGTTGCGTGCGTCGTCGCTCAACAAATAGTTTACATTTCAACATTACACGGTTTGTTGACTTTAACTGAAACAAAAACATAAAAAAATAAATAAAAAATAGTAAATTTCTAAATCGTTAAAATTAGCATTTGATTTTCTACGCAATAAATATTTTTTCGAATTTTTTTCGTAAGGGTGTGCCGGTGACGTTTCTTAAAATTAAAAAAGTTTTGTCGATTGTTGAATTTTAGGCCCCATTTCACGAAATAATGGGATCGTTCGAATAATCGAAAATTGGGTAGGTGCCGAGATATATTTGGTGTCAAAAGGCGCGTAAGGATGAGGGCTATCGTACGGTATAAGATTTGTTGAAATCGGACCAATAGGTTTTTTGAAAAATATCCAGGGCGAAAAAGGTCTGACTTTTTTACTTCCAATTTGATATTTCAGATAACTGGGAGTAGATAAGAAGAAAATGTGCCTACAGCGAGGCTGGTTTATTTTAGCTACTTTCATAGCATAATGTTATATGGCATTCTGCTATGGGTCAAACAATATTTGTTCTGCAAAAAAGGGCTATTCAGCTATATATAAATTAAACTCTAGAGATAGTGTTAAGGCTCATTTCAGAGAAAGTAACATTTTGACAGTCCCTTCTCAGTACATTTATGAAAATATAATTTATGTACATAAAAACATAAATGCTTTCTCTAGGACGATGATGGCCATAACTTAAATACAAGACATAAGCATATGTTATCGATTCCCAGTTTCAGACTCAAAGGTTAATAATTCTTTTATTAGAAATTCTAACTGTTTTTGTAATAAAATTCCAAAAGAAATGTTAGACTTGAATTCCAATCAATTTTTAAAACGAGTTAAAGTCCAACTCATGAAAAAAGCTTACTATTGTATTAGCGAGTATTTAAATGATAAGTGCGCATGGACATCATTGTAATAGTTGTAAGCACTTTATTCGTCATCGTCGTCGTTTGTTCATAACTTTTAATTTTGTTTTTTGTTTTAAACTTTTTAGAGAATACCTATGTTACTAACTAATCTGTTTATTTGTCTGTGCTCCCGTATCTTTAATGTCTTACATTATAAATTTTATTCTATTTGTTATTAGATTTTATGGAAAAAAAAGTTGAAACCTGGTTTACTACGTGCTTTCACATAGTTTCCGATGATAGGTATTCTTCTGCTGTATCATCAAATCCTCAGATGTACAAAATCAATAAAAAAATGTGGCGTCCTCTGGCGAGTTAACACCGCAACACCTATCTAAGAACCATCTCTGATGAATCACAAACATTTTACAGAAAACCGTATCTAAATCGTTCAATTCGTTTTGAACATTTTTTTTTTCATTAGGTTTTTTTGCAACACAAGCAACCTCTCGCCCTAAACGCATCAACATTCTCCGTTCCGGGTTTGGCTCAATATTGGCACATTTTGGCGATTTTTGGGGCGAACGTCAATAATATAACTAGTAGGTATTTTATTTGGTAACTTAGGGCAACCTATCCCTCTTATTCATTGTAGATTTCATCTATTAACTTTCGTAGCGCGCTTGAAAGTTGAAATCATATGAACGTAGCAGTCGTCAGTTATAACAAATTAATTCAACAATCTTATCGCATTGTGTTAAAGTTTACTTTTGAATAACTACATTTAAAATCTTGAATCCTGTCGCGTCGTAAGTGTTTCCCCCCACTGGAAATCGGTGAAGCATCTTCCTGTACATTTAGCGGCCGGTTTAAGAATACTGACCTTAACACCCTGAGAAAAGTGTTATCATCAGTCGAGAAATGTATGACCCCCATAATAAAAGACGAGGAATATGAAGAGGAAAAAAATATTCGTCAGCGGAAATTATGGTACCTGTAACGTCATTATGATGAAGCGTAGTTCTTTTCCTCGGTTTCCTCGTATTTATGACGAGCTCCATCATCAATTGCTCTACTCATAGTGAAACTATTATAATTAAATCTGAATACCTACACTAAGTATAGTACTTTCCTAAGTGCACGCGCAGTCGATTATTTAGTTTCTGTTTGGTGGTGAGGAGTGCGGTGTGACGGATGGAGAAACTATTGCGATCATGATATTAATTTATCATAGCTTCATTTCTTACTGCCTGCCAGAACCGAAGATAACAACATGCACCTGTTTAGGATAGCATTTTTAACTCGTACTGTTTGTTGTATAATAAAACTACTCTATTCTTAACTCGTGCTGTTTATTGTATAAATAAGGCAAGTAGACTTATCTAGTATTCTTTGCCATCGGATCTAAGGATCAATTATAGAGAAGATTGGATATATGTATTCCACTTTTTCGAGCTAGCTAAGTGTTTGTTTGATAGAATGAAACATACTACGTTTAGGATGCATAACAAATTATATATATATATATATATTACCGAGGTATATAATCGCGTACTTATTCTCTCCTCAATCGAAAGACATACTGACTGTGGACATGAACTAGCTATAATTTCAAATTTAATGATGAAATGTAAAGTTTACATACTTTACTTCATTTTTTATTTTTGTGGCTTGGGCCCATAAAAATACGAATTTATTAAAAACCCTCACCACCCTACTCTAGCTAGCTGGTGTAGCCATTTGGCGAGATGGCGACTTTCAATCCGCGAAGTCTCCGCATGCCGACCTTCATCCCCGCGAAATCGCGTCTGACAGTTTCGATAGGGTAAAGTGACATTTCTGACTCTATTACAACCAAACGCTACTGTCGTATTTACTTTATGCTTGGGCTACTCTTCCGTTGAGCGACTCAAATATGTTTCACGACATAGAAAAATATATGAGATTTACATATATTTAAAAGATACATCTGTTGCCATGATTAGTATTGAGACTGTCAAAACAATAACGCAACGATATTATCGCTTGGTACAATGTTATTTCATTGGAGGTAATTAGCATCGATACATCGAATCTGACATAAATTACCGCGTGGTATATTCCAAATGTAATTATTGGACGGCCGGTGTGTTTACGCGGACAAATTGCGCTGGCCAATCTGAATATAAATTGAAATGAAATTCGCTGAAGTACCGATAATTTTTTTGCGATCGTATCTGCAACGACCGCGGGGTATCGAGTGAAAACTATTCGATTGGTCATATAGTTCGCGTTGTGGTGTAAAACGGGAGGCAAAGGGCATTGTTTAAAATTTTGTAACAATATATTTATAAGAATTCCTTATTCAACAGAAAAAATATGACTTTTTTAAAAGCTTAATAACAGAGAGATAAAAAGAAAACGTGAAACATTAATGTGACAGCACTATTACAGAACTCTTAACTAGAGTTGCACCGAAATTCGGTTCACATTCGGTATTGCCGAAGTTCGGCAGGTTTTACCGAACTTCGTCTTCGGCCGAATTTCGGTTAGATATGCCAGGACATACCGAATGTGGGTAACTCCAATTATTAGCATAACTACATTTAAATACTCAGTTCTACTTGTTTAGTTACCATTTTACAAATGTAGTATTGCATTTTGGAAATAAAAAGAGTGAAAACAATCAATTTCTACGCTTTATTTAAAAATTGAAATTTATATAAAAAAAAAATTCATTTAAAAATTATGATATCAAAACGTCAAATGAGAAGCGACAGGCTGATCACAGGTGACGGGCGGGACGCGCGCGGGTGGCATTGCAAGCGACGACGGAACGAACACGAACCGACAAGTTCATTTGATAAAAGCGCGCTTATTTGAACCGAACTTCGGCTTCGGCACATGTTTAAACCGAACATTCGGCCGAAGCCGAACTTCGCCAGAGCCCACATTCGGTGCATCTCTACTCTTAACATAATTTATTAGTGGTAACACTGATTGGTTTGTAGTGACGTTATCGACTATAATTTTTAACAATTCCGTTAATCCTTGAAAATCCATGCATAAAATCAAAAAATATATGTACTACAGTACTCCAGATTGTCTATATTTTCATAAAATGCATTCAAATGTAATGTGAAATTTTTGGTCAATGCCCATTAGTTTAAAATCGGCTAAATGCATAGTGTGTGTCTGACTTCGCGCATCGTAAGATTCCGTAGTTAGTGACTATAAGCAGACAGTCGCCTTCAATATTTTTTATTTACTTTTTGCTTTTGGTATTTACTGTGGGAAGCAGCGCAATATTTTCGACCAGCTAGATGACGTCACAAGGACGATTTGAACGTCAAGTGAATTGTCATAAATATTTGGTAAATTCGTAAATAAATAGGTAAAAATTAGAAAACGATTGAAAAATTTTAGGGGGTTCCATACACGAAAAAGAAGCCAAAAAATTCTATCGTCTTCTAAAGATTCTAACTTTTTTAACTCTGTCACGGGGGGTGTCCTTGTGTAGAAACAAAAATATTTTTCACTTTGCAATAACTCGAAAAGCAGGCCATTGTTCTTTAAGACCAATGAGCAAAAGTTAATTTTGATCAGTCAGTGCATGAAAGTGCTTTGAATTTAAAAAGCTATGAATTGAAATTTTTAATATCATTAGCTCACGAGGCGTTCAGCAAATTGTTTTCGTATTTCGTACGTATTATTTTTATATGCTGTAATATTTATTAAAAACTATTAAGTTGTTTATCGATTTGTAATTATCAAAACTTAATTTTTTTAAAAAACATCGTTTAATCAAATGACATATACACTATACATCATAAAAAAATTAATTGCTTAATTAAATTTTCATTTAAATATTATGTAATATCGATTTCTTCAGACGCACAAAAAAAACCTGCGGAAAAGAAGCAAATCCTTCTATTACATTAACAATTTTTTTGTTTATTGCTGTGAAAGTCTACTTATATAAATACTTTGAATAATGAATGCACTTAGCAACGAAGATTATAAATAATACCATTAAAGTCAAAGGAACAAGTTTCTAATGCTAACTGAATTTTTTTCCGGAAAAATCACATAAAAAATTCTGAAAGCCTGTGAATTATCTATATTAATAAAATTGGAGTGTCTGTCTGTCTGTCTGTCTGTCTGTCTGTCTGTTCCGGGTAATCTCCGAAACGGCTGAACCGATTTCAATGAAACTTTGCAGACGTGCAGAGGGCATTACCGCGGGTGACATAGGCTACTTTTTGTTTGTCTGTCTGTCCATCTGTCTGTCTGTTTGAGCTGATCTCAGAAACGGCTGAACCGATTTCAATGAAACTTGGCAGACGTAGCATTACCGGGGGTGACATAGGCTACTATTTGTCTGTCTGTCCGTCTGTTGCGGCTAATCTCCGAAACGACTAAATCGATTTCAATGAAATTTTGCATTTTGCATCAACATTTTGAAACACACTTTTTGAAATGCTTACATTTTTGAAACCATCAATCGCAGACCTATGGTCTTGGTACTCAAACTTGATGTTTTGACGAGATCTATGTGACCACGTGACCACATTTTTAAATGCTTATATTTTCGAAACCATCAATCGTAGACCTATTGTGTTGGTACTCAAACTTGATGTTTTGACGAGATCAATGTGACTACGTGACCACATTTTTAAATGCTTATATTTTCGAAACCATCCATCCCAGACCTATCGTGTTGGTAATCAAACTTGATGTTTTGACGAGATCTATGTGACCATGTGACCAAATTTTTAAAAGCTGATATTTTCGAAACCATCAATCGCAGACCTATCGTGTTTGTACTCAAACGTGATGTTTTGACGAGATGTATGTGACCACGTGACCCAATTTTTAAAAGCTTATATTTTCGAAACCATCAATCGCAGTGTCACGTTAGGAATAGAATAAAGAAAGACTCAGGGGTTGTGACATAAAAAAAAAGAGATAAAGGAAAAATGAGACGAAATTTAGGTCAGTCATTTACTACAGTAATTTAACGCACATTTAGATACAGACAGACAGAAGATACAGACACTAATTAAAATATTAATTACGACCATGATACGACCTCTTAAGACGTAGATTTAGCTTCGTGTCCGAGTTGAATTTCCTCTCTCTTCTCAATTTTCAAGCTCTTCATATATTATACATGATCTAGCTGCTAGATTTCGCTGTGAGGCGTCTTTATTACTCCTTGTCTGAAGATACCATCTCGCTCACCCACTCCCTCAAAAGTAACACAATATTTCATTTGGTGAAATCTTCGTTTTACCTACTTCAGACATAAAATTTTGTGTAAATTATATACTTCTTCTAAATAATCGATTTAGTTTTCTTCGTCCCCAGATTCCCCAGATCATTCATGTTCTTCAGTTCCACTCTCGTCTACTCCACCCATGTACAGAGGCCAGTTATTTTTAGATGCCAAGAGTAATTTCAACTCCAAACTCATTTTACTCATTAAATATATACTTATTTAAATTTTCTCAAAATAAATGTTTTAAATAAATTAAAACATATAAAATTCAACATTTCCGTCAAACGTCATCCCAAAATTCTTCTTCCGACAACTGTCAAATCCTCTCCAATTTTCCTCCTTCCAATTTTAAAATTCCAGACAATAATAAGCTACTCCATAGAGGTCGAACAGCCCGTACATATACAGTAAACAAAGAGAACAAAAACAGGAACATGTACAGGAGTAGTGTGACAGCAGACCTATCGTGTTTGTACTCAAACTTGATGTTTTGATTAGATCTATGTGACCACGTGACCAAATTTTAAAAAGCTTATATTTTCGAAACTATCAATCGCAGACTTATCGTGTCTGTACTCAAACTTGATGTTTCGACGGGATCTATGTGACTACGTGGCCAAATTTTTGAAAGCTTATATTTCCGAATCTATCAATCGCAGACGTATCGTGCTGGTACCGTGGAAGCGTATTACTTGATACAGTATGTTAACATGAGACATAATCAACCGTTTGTAAAAATATTTTTCCTAAAATTTGCAATGGCACCACTGTAGTAGTTTGTGTCCCATGTGTTAGTGGTTAGAGCTGTGTTCTAGATTTTAACTGGAGAAATTTGATAAACGTAAGCATTTTCTTATAATTATGACTAAATGTTATGGTACTAAATAGATAACAATAAAAGGTGGTTGAAACTTAGATCGGGAATTCAAAATTTACGAACATTTTTTTCCCTATCTGCAATTAACGTATCTTCAAGTTAATCAAGATTAGTTTAAAGTGTTTTTCATAAATATTAGTACTTTCGTGATGTTATTATTTTTGTTTTTTGTAAATAATTGTATTTTGTTGGTAACTACAGACATGTGTCTCAAGTTACAATCAGTGTCTCAAGTTTTATGATGTCTCATCTTACAATCGCTGTCTCATTTTTGATTCATATTATGAAAGATAATAATAAGAAATAATATTAAAAGCAAAAACGTATATGTTTTTCCTGGTGTAGATGACATTATGGTCCTTAAGAGACATAACGTAATAAAATGTGTTCGACCCATACAGGAAAAAAGGGGCCGTTACATGTTCTAACTCTTTTTTTATACTTAAATTTAATTTGTAATAACTAAATTAACCCAATTTGATATAAGTGTTTGAATAAACGCTTTAAATTCTAACGGACCGACTTAAAAGACTGTACTGATACTGTGAAATTAGGTAAAAATGTGTAGCATACTCGAGACTGAATGATAACATGAGAATCGTCTCAAGTTTGCCCCGTATTGATAAACTTTATTATTATTAATTTTTTTTTAAATAGAGTTTTGGATTTGTAATCACTTTGATATGCTGTTTTTAATTACAATAAAACTTGAAATTTATATGAATATATTAGTTACGTTTTTACGACAATTTCAGATATTTTTTTTTGTTAACGAAAAATTATTCGTTTTTATCTTTATAATTCCCTATCAGATTACAAATGCTTGTGATCCCTACTGTGACAACCTTTGATTATGCCAATAAAAGTTACTTATTCGCCCTACAGACTTTTATTCAAGGGTTTCTTATTATTTAATTTTATTACGAAAATTACCTTGAATATTAATTTTTTTTTTAATTTAATTAAAAGTATATTTAATTTGATTTTGTCTCAAGTAGAACCAGTAATGGCTAACTTGGTATAGTACGTGTTTTGAACCATTTCTCAAGTATACCACTGTATATTGGTAACATGAGACAAAAATATTTTGAAAAAAATTTCATGACAAACTTTTATTAACAATAGTTACGTTCAAATATATCCTTAAAGAATAACAAGACCTGTTTCTTGTCAAAGTTTTACGTAAATTATATGTGTTTATGTGGAGATTTTTATTCTTAAACTTTAAAACTGTCTCAAGTAATACGCTTCCACGGTACTCAAACTTAATGTTTTGACGAGATCTATGTGACCACGTGACTAAATTTTAAAAAGCTTATATTTTCGAAACTATCAATCGCAGACCTATCGTGTCTATACTCAAACTTGATGTTTGACGAAATCTATGTGACCATGTCATATTACCTAATTTCATAAAAATTTCATAAGATTTCTTAGGCAGTTAAATTTCAGAACGTTCTAGAAAGTGTTACAATGTTCTAGAGCGTCGCGTTCCTTTAACTGTCCCAGTACAACTGTGCTCAACGCGAGCAAAGCCCGCGGGCGGAAAGCTAGTTATTAAATAAATTAATTTAAATATGTAAAGACTTGCTGAAGGCGCAAAAACCTGAAAAATACAAGCGCTCTCTAGTTATTAATGTTGTCTTTACGGCCCCTCTCCAAAGTGTATATTCAACGCCATTGAAAGGGGTGGTATACTTTTATCTGTGATCGACTTTAAACTTGCGAACGTTACGTTCCGTAATGAAGTCAAACACGAAGTCATATTTTCAGGTTGCCATAGCTGAATTATTTACATTTGTTTATTCTTTTGGGAAATATCGAACGACTATAAAATCTGCGCTTTCAAAGAAGAACAGCATCGAGAAGGAGAAAAACTGAAAAAAATAAATTTTTGTTTAAAATAAAATTGCTTTAGAGCTTAAAAAGCGTTAAGACAATTAAAAATACGACATGGAAATCCATATACCATCGTTTTTTAATCATAAAAACAAAATGGCGTCGAAAACCCATATGAATCATTTCTTTTATCGGATGTGTCAAAATGAAATTTAAACTTGGTATAACTGAATTAACGTGGCTATAACGAAACCGCCTCCGGGCCGTTAAAATTTCGCCAAATCGAATATTGCTCATCAGATATTTTTTTAGAGCCTTTGTTTTCGGTAGCAGGGCTTCATGCGTAACAAGTGCCTTTTGTAATGTACGGAAATATACCTGAATGGAAAATAAAAAAAAATTCTATAGAGAAATACAGTTGATCATTTTCACGTTTTGTGATCTATCATTAAAGACAATCCTATGTAAGTGAAAAATTGATTATAATTGCTAGAATATAAAACCCATAAGGTTTTTGCGATTAGTTTAAAACCTGGAATCATGAAATTTGGTAATAAGCAAGGTCAAGTCAGAGAAAAATTGAGAAAATCGTTATTTTGTACCCATAACACCAATTAAATTTAAATAACACGTCGTATAACCCTTTTAAGGCCGGTTTTTTTTAATGATATCAATGTTTTTTCGTGTTGTTCCTTGCTAATTTACAAAAATATAACTTTTAACAATATCATTCCATAAAATATTTTATAAATAAAAATCAGTTTTGTGAAATAACATCCGTGAATAGTTTTATTCCGAAATTCACCTTAACGTTATTATTAAAAATACTGACAGTAATTTTTAAATATTTAGAGATAAGGTATCACAAAATGTAAAAACGGCAATGAAGTCGTGGGTACAAAAACAAAGTGGGTATTAAAATTATTTTATTATCTTTATTTGACCTACATTTTCATTGAAGAGAATATTAAAATAAAATATTATTAAACTTCGGACAATATTAGGTAGGTATCGAGTACATTTTACGAGAACAATCGATTTTCATCATCGATATTTCAATAAGTAATTTCGTATCGTTTACGTTTCTCCTAAAAGTCGTCGACTTTGTTCGTTAAATACTTTACTCACTTCTCTTGACTGAGGCCCTTGTCCGGGGTATCTTGAACGTTTGATGGAGTCGGTCTATTAAAATTGTAAATTATTTTCGAGCGAGATACGAACCATTCTTGTGCCTTGCCTTAATAGTATCGAAATGTGAGATCAATAAACAATGAATTTTATTATCAGATGTCAATTGTTTATAATTAGATATTAAAGGAGCATTACTTGAAGAAAAGTTTAAATTCGGTACATATCTATACAGAGTTAGGTAACCCATCTCGCGATCTCGGACTTTTGACGTTAATGAACAAATTCATGTCATGGAGGTTGATTTTTGAGCACAAATAGGAGAACATTAAAAAAGATGAACGTGTTCTTTTATAACAAATACAAAAATATATTTTTATTAATTTTGAAATGCATAGTTTAATAAATACTTTTAAAAAATTACGAAATTTGACCACGGTCAAATTAAAAAAAAAAAAAACATAAAAATGAGGTTCTATGTTCTGTATTTTCTTTTAAAATTTTACGCATAGTTTATAGAAAAACCCAAGCGATAATCTAAGTATTGAAATTTTCACGGGAAATCAAAAATATTAGTAGAGCAAATTTGTATAAATCATATTGCTGAATTTCACCGAGGTCTAATAAATCAAATTGGTCTAGTAGTCACTACGGTTACTAGTAATCACACTGATATACTTCAACAAAGGATTCGGGTTCAACGTACAGCCTAAATTTAAGTCCGAATTAAATAACATAGTATAACTAATGCGCTTTTTTATAGTACAGTATCCTTTTTATGTGAGTCTGACTCGCACTTGACCGGTTTTTTTAAAATATATTATTAGTGAAGCTTTAGAAATTTTCAACAAGAAAACTGTCTCTAGTGTAATAAGTCGCGTTGTTATTTGACGGTTGAACAAGAAAAGATATGAAAAAAACACCTTATGAAAAGAAAAAGCACTTTGTAAGTATTTACTTCTATCTACACACATACGTTGTATTTTAATGGTTCTTGTCTTGTGTTTTTTATCAGTACGTATAATGTTTCGGAAAACAGATATGCTAAATACCTTGAGTGATCAGCAAATCCTCATTACATTTATACGACTGTCAGCCTCTAAAATGACAAAAGGATTATATACTAGGTACAACGTGATCGGCTGAATGTAGTATTTAAATTACTATTTTTTATTTTAAACTATTATTCGTCTGTTCTTCACGAATTAAGTATAGTAAAAAAGACATGATTTTTTTCATAACCGTAATATTGAAAATAAATGCTTGTAAACTTTTGAAACAGACGAAACTGATACCCGGGTCTTTAGTGACACCTCTTTGCGCTAACGTCATTTATTTTACAGTTACTGACAGTTGCCAGTAGTAGCCCTCACATTCAACTTATCGTGTTCAAGTCATCTTAGATTTTCTTAATGATTGATAATTGAGTATAACAAAATGTGCCCTATTTTACTTTATGTATATTATTAGTTTTCTGGTATTGTAACAGCAAAAACTTAATCGCAACCAGTACGGAAAAAAATTACTATGGATTTTATAAGGTTGTGCTTGTGTAAATTATTATTTGTATTGGTATTGGACTAAATACAAGTAGCTGACAGGTCAGATCTATCTATAATGCAGTGTCAATGGCGTAACGCTTGAGGACAGATAAATAGAGCGCAATTAGTTGGTAATTGACGGCCGCCCGTCGGTGCCTGTCGGATGAATGCGTAATGAAGCGATCGCGCCGTGAATACGCGAAATGCTGCAATGTAGCTTCTCTTTTAGGACATTGACAGGGAAAATGTTCATGATAGTAGATCTACAATTTTTCGTCATCAAAAACACTGACGTCTATGGATGTGTAGGATTTTAATTTGCAGTTTTAGTTTCCCTCCGGGAACCAGGCGATTACATGAATGCGTGCGGTGTCTGAATAATAAGAAAAAATTTAAAATAAAATCCCGAAATAGTAAAAAGGAATACAAAAATTCTAAACTTTATAAACAAAAATTCAGGATATGACATTTCTTTTGAAATTACTTTTTTTCTTATACAAATTTCAAGTCAGAGTCAAGTGTAATTAATCCCCAAATCTATACTAATATTATAAAGCTGAAGAGTTTGTTTGTTTGTTTGTTTGTTTGTTTGAACGCGCAAATCTCAGGAACTACTGGTTCGAATTGAAAAATTCTTTTTGTGTTGGATAGTCTATTTATTGAGGAAGGCTATAGACTATATGTACAAAATAATACTATCTGTCTGTCTGTCTGTCCGAGCAAATCCCCAAAACAGCTTGACCGATTTTGATGAAACTTTACAGATGTGGAAAGGAAGTGGTCAAAAATGACATACATTACTTTTTGTATGTCTGTATGTACGTCCATTTGTCTATTCCAGCTAATCTCTAAGACGGCTAAATCGATTTTAATGAAATTTCACGGGTATGAAAAGGAGGTGGTCAAAAGTGACATACGCTACTTTTTGTCCGTCTGTCTGTCTGTACGTCTATGTCTCTATTCGAGCTTATCTCCAAAACGGCTGAATAGATTTTAATGAAACTTTGCAGACGTGAAAGAAGGTTGTCAAGAGTGACATCAGTTACTTTTTGTGGCTGTCTGTCGTTTGTCCTCACTGATCTATCAGCGTAAAGCCGAAACTACTAAATCTAGGAAGCCGAAATTTGGAACAGTGGTTTATTTTATAACGTGAGTATTAATTTTTTAAGAAAGGAATATTTTGAAATTTTGAAATTTCAAATTTAAGGAGGGAGGGATGGAGGGGCTTCGTATGAGAGTTTTTGTTCTTTAAAGTTAGAAACATAAAATTTTTAACATAAATAAATAATGACGTCTTTCAGGGTTTTTGGATATCAAGAGTGGGAAACGGGAGGGAAAAGTATGGGAGTATCGGTTTTCTTAAAGGAGTGGGGAGAATGAAGATCGAAAGTTTGAATGGGTGTGTGTACCCAATATTAGTTTTAGCAAAAAGTACCTACGTATTAACCATTTCGAATGTTAATACTACCTAAAACAGGAATGTGTAATCTACGCAAGCGAAGCTGCGGGCGGTCGCTAGTCAAGTATAACTGTATAAGGTATGTTAAACCGGTATCAATGTTGTGGGCGTCTTAGACTTAGTTTTATAAAAGAAAAGAAAGCTGTTTCCGAAGAAATGCGTTTTGATTTCTTGTTTTTAACTTTTTTATTTTTAGAGTTCCATACCTCAATAGGAAAAAGGAACTTTTATAGGAAGGATCACTGCATTGTCATTCTATCAATCCGTCCAGACCCTTTTTCGCAGGAACGCGTAAAAGTATCAAGTCGAAATTAATGTCAAATAATTAGGTCTACCTACGGTACTTGATAATTGTGTTGATATACTGTCTCGTACCTAATATCTCCAATTGGAAACTCTAAGTCTTGTATACGATATAAATGCAACCTAGAAGTCTAGTTTGAGTATCAGCCGAAACCATATACAATATGTTAATATGTGTCTGCTTTTTAGTGTGAAGTTTTGTTTTTAAGGCGAAAATAACAATGCTTTTAAAATTTGAAATATAGTAATTTTATTATACTAATTTATATATCGTTGCTAAAACAAAACTAACAGAGAGATGATAGGGTAAAATAAGGCCTTAGGGATTTTATTTTATAAATGGTTTTTACCGTAGTCGGGTTTAATTTTTTTTTTGTATTATCAGTTTTATTACATGGCCTTTTTAGCCATAGTTTTATTTTTTAATTATCACAATTTAACTAATAAATTTTAAAGCAGTACCTGTGTATTACATATTTATGATGTAGGTATATGTTTTAATTAACAAACATCGGTTGTTTTAACTAACTTTTGCTGCTTAGATTTTTTTGATTACGTACACTGATTTTACTGTACTTACAGAAAACTAGAGTAAAAAAAGCAATAAAATTATTTTAAATAATATTTTTTTGAGTTACCATCGTATTTAACCAAAAAATTTACTGTTTATCAAAAAAGGCGGAAGTTCCAAAAGAAAGTTTTAGCACTTATGGTATATGTAATATGTTGCAATAGAGTTCCGTTTAAATAATCCTCTCTGTATGTACAGTATTAAACGCTTGAACTTCTTTAATTAATAAACCGCTGAAAATTCTGGTTTTTATTCGTTTTAATTAAAACTCATTTACAACACTAGCAGCGTTAACATCTGATTTCGCTTATAACTCGCCAAATTCGAGTGGAGTGCATTCAGGTGTAGTTAAGAAAGTTCGTCTGAATCGATTTCCAGGTGTTCTTCCGTGGGCTTTACCAGCGGATTCACTCTCAGCACACAACACTATTACGAATCGAACCTGTTTTGGTATGGATATAATAAATCTAACACAATCAATTGATTTATTGAATCGATGATGACAGTATAAAAGCCGATTTCACCACGCAATAGTTTTAACAGGCAGTAATTGTCTATGGTGGAATGTAAAATCTCATTTGTCCACCAATGCTTAAAAGTTGATTAACTGTCTAACCATATGTTAAATTATAACAGACCAGACTGTGGCCTGCTAAATTTTAACGGTTGATATCGTGAAAACGGAGAGTGCATATAACTTCATTTTTGATTATATGAGTACTTGCAAAAATAGAAAATATTGAAGATATTAAAATGCACAAAATGCAGAGACGCAGATAATAAATTGATAATTATTTTAAAAGCTTATTATTGTAATAAAAAATATTTATTATTTGTCAAATAAAAGTTACAAAAGTGTACAATTGATAAATAGTAAAATTGCTGTACTAGATCCATTAGAATACTTATATGTTTAAAAATTAGGTACACGAACATTATTCACAATTTGAGACAATGTGATATGAACCAAATGCATAATTGAAAAAAAAAACATTAATTTTTAACTATAAACATAAAACAAAGTACCAGGACATTGCTGACTTTAAAAGGCCTAGCTAACATACACATGTCAGAATCAGCCAGGATACATTATTGTCCGTACAATTATTATTAATGTTGACGTCATAATATTTTCAAAACATCTTGCCAAACGTTGTGGGAAATATTTCACTGCACAATTGTGATACATTTCCCGTACAGGAAGATGGACAGGAGCGCATGAGAAATGAAGAGAAATTTGGAAAAGTCCTCATCGATCATCAATAGGTATAATTGTCAGAATACGATTTATAGGAAGTTGTAAAAACTTCCAATAACAAATTAAATTAATCTACGTATTAATACTATGGAAGCTACATCACTAAAAGTTATGTTTGAAATATTTATGTATTTAGGTAACATTCGTAATGCCTCCAATATAGTCATTACTTACGTTTTTGTTAAAAATAATTTAAAAATGCGTATGAAAATTCGTTCTCACAAAATAAAATATTGAAAGTTTCAAAGTTTCTATTTGGTATATATTTATTAGAAAGTGATAAGCCGGTGATATAACAAAATTTCAATTTAGTGTAATTATAAAATTTTCTGCACGTAATATAAAAATACAATGGAATCGAGTGCTGAGAGTAGGGCTCTGCAAAACATTTATGAAGCTAGAATAGAGGCGTTTGGAAGTTGCACTCGCGTCAGTTGCACAGGCATCGAAAACGTGGCTCCTCCGCTCCGGTACGTGAGAGTTTCTTGGTTGATAGCCAAACGATAGTCTGTAACTTTGTCCGTCCTTCCGTCCGTTTGTGAATCGATTGGATTCGTAATAAATCAGAAATGCATGTATGTGTTGCAGTCAATTAGTAACATTAGTGAAATGTGTGATTTTACTATTTAATAAAATTGTCATCGTTAATGTTATTGCTATTTCGAAATTTGGCTCTTGCGATAAGATCAATACTAATTGTAAAATGAGTAAATAACTGCGAGGCTCGTTGGAATTGCCACGATTTTCTCATCAATCAAGGCCCAAATTGGGTTTGCCTGTAGTGTAACCATAAATTAGAAACTCATTGCATATATAAAAACTATCTTGTTAAATTAAATTATTATATATTATTCCTTTTAGAACCAATATTTGACACTTCATAATTTCTTCCCTATATACATAAGTTTGTTATTAAGGTCAGGAAATCAACAGTAATTAAATGTTATTAACAGCAAGTAACATTCGATTAACCTTAATACAAACCTACTCATTCTTTACTAAAAAAGTATATATTCACATAAATTCATAAAACTAATGTTAACAATGTCCGTTTACGTAAATAAACTGTGTATCTGTGAAATTAAACTTATATTTCATACATAGATACCATATATATTTTTCCTCACATTTTTGTGGTCACAACACGGTATCTCTATGTAGGTATACATCCAGCATGTATACATGTAAAAGTTATGTCGTAAAGTTTCGTCCAATAGCGATGGTACTAAAAAAAATCGTTAGCCATAGACAATAAAGATACTGTCGGAATACAAGCGATTTTAACAATTTAGGAAAAAATAACAATTGTAATTAACTATAAAACATTTTTTAAATTAAATTAGGAACAGCGGCTGTACTCTGGTAAATTAACGCAGTGCTGAGTTAGCGTCGAATACCCGCCATTTCAAAAATCCGTACTCTCCCCCATAGTCCTAGCGACCGGATTTTTGAAACGGAACGTATTCGGCGCTACTTCGGTGTCGTATTAAAAGTCAGAGTAGGGCCACAGGTCAGTCTATTTTCTTCATCGTTTTCTTTTTCGTCCGATACATCATGATCTCTTTTATCACTTTCTTCATGTAAAGAAATTATAAACGGATCGTCGAGCACTTGATTATTGATGATTTCACGGTAGATAAGCCTTTGAATGTCTTCAGGTTAAGTAAGCTAGAGTGACATATATACATATGCACTTTAATGTGACGTTCTGTTCTAGATGTGATACAAATCCTGATGAGTTTGTTGTATTATTGAAAAGAATATGTGAGTTTTGAGTTTAAGAAGTAATTCAAAACTGACGTGTAACTATGACTTTGTTGTTTATCGTCGAATCATTTTATTCTATATAGAATATATCTATTTCTAGGATATTTAAAAAAGTTATAATAATTGTTTGTAAATTATTAAGTGTTATTTTCCATTCAATCATGTACATAATCTTTGAAAAAAATAAATGTATATTGCAACGTATACCACAAAGTTTTGGTATTGTTTTTTTCTTTTAAGCGGAAGAAAACAAGTTCCCTTAATTGCAAATAATTGCTTGCCAGCCTGCATTCTGGTTCACAAGAGTTTTTCTTATTAATTTCGCGCAAGTGACTACGTAGATTGCGCGTGGTAAGATTAACTCACGTCGACAATCGATATTGTTCTGAGGTTGTGTAACGATCGTCAACAATGATTACATTGTGTGGCGCGTGCATATAAGTCAGAATTTTTTTTCGCGGTTTCCAGCAAAGATTGCATAAGATTGTCGTGTGCAAGCTTATCGAGACAAATTTTATATGTAAGATTAAAATAGAGGTACAATTTTCTTACGAACTTGAACCGACACCCGTTCGCAATGATTGTGTTGTTAAATAACATAACATTTCCAGTGTCTGTCAGTTTATCTGCTCGTCCGTTATAACCTGAGAACAGTTCTGTTTACGTAGTTGGATTTTTCTTAGTTTTAATTTTAAAAAAGTATTTAGAAATGTTTCGCGACATTTACGTACCATGACCCGTTGTTAATGGCACTCCAAAATCAGAATGCAGAATTGTGAATAAAAGTTTCGAAATGATAAAAGTAATTTTTACGTAGTCAATAGTTACAATTATAATTTCTTTATACCTTTTTGTCCAGTCGTATGTGTAACTTTAAGTTCAATTATTTTGCTGGTATTCGTTTCAAGGATAGTTAATACTGTTAATTTAAACACAGTTATTTTCTGTGTTTTGCAGTTTTTTTTTACAATAGTCAATGTACTCTGTATCTGGACAAAACTGAAATACGTTCACTGATGTTTTGAGTGAGATTTTAAATACTTAAAAGGATTATGCTCCTTTCTATTCTGCGGCTCATATTTGGTGTTCTGAATTGAACGTATCTGGTAACCACGAACTCTTGGATAATAGCATTTTTCTCCCGATTTACAATGTGAAACCGCCAGCTTGACGTTAAGCTGTCGGTGTACTAATTTCTTTTTAAATGGCTAGAGCAACGAAATGAATTTTGCCGTAACGAATGAGCAACAAATTCTTGCCTTCTTCAAATTTGATTCCGCTATGTTGACACCGCCAGCTTATCGGACGTGTTTTCTGAGACCCATATGAACGAGATTCTTTCCTGCGAAAATAAAAATTTTGAAAGCTGTGCAATGATATATTATCAAGTCAATGTGTATAATAAATGTATTAAAATTGACAAAGAAAATAATAAAAAAAAGTTAATATTACATATTGAACTTTCAGTGTTTCATATTTTGAAATTATTTAATGGATCCTTTTATACTTTTCAGTAAGAATCTTGAAACAGCCAATAAGTCAGATATTTATTTTTAATCATGTCGTACACAACTTGATGGATAAATTATGAGCTACAGTTCGCATAACTTTTTATTTTTCCAAAATTGTAAACTAGTGTTAGCTCCTTTCATATTTAAATTGCAAAGTTCCTGCTTCATAATATTAATTACTGGCGTGACAGCGTTTTCAAATATGGACTATATAAGGATTTTTTATAAAAAAATCCTTTGTAGGTTTTTTTACATCATTGATGGTCAAAGTCAAATAATCACGAAACGGTCCAGTCGAAACGTAAAAAAAACTTAATAATTTCTCAGATACAATTACCTACCAATTACTAAGAAGTACTGATTTCAATTTATATAGTAAAACTTTGATGAATGAGAAGTTCGCGGTTGTATAATATGTTCATTATAGTAACAAAGCTTCCTATATTATGTTCGTTACTTGACAGGTAAGGTTTATTTTTTCATAGTGGGCATCAAGGTTTATATAGGCTATATCTTTGAATATCGAAGTTATTGACGACGACGACCGCTTAGCCTAGTGGGTAGCGACCCTGCCTATGAAGCTGGAGGTCCCGGGTTCGAATCCCAGGTCGGATCAGTATTTATATGATAATTGATACTGGTTATACTGGGTCTTGGTTGTTATAAGTATGTGTTGTCTTCGCTTGATACCCAAAACACTAGCTAATGCTTAGTTTGGGGCCTAGACGTTGTTGTGATGTATACGTTATTATTATTGGACCGAAATTATAAATTGGAATAAATTTAAAAAAAATGGAAGGTAAATTCACACGCTTTAGCTTAAGAATTTCAGACAAGCATCGTGATCGCGTGAGAGTATGCTATTGTAAAATGCGTACATTTTTTTACGGATTCGATTGTAGCGAAGGTTTAATTAAGATTTTAGTCTAATTGACGCCTCGTAGTCATAATTGTTCGATAGAAATAATAACTATAATGAGTGTGATGATAAAAAACTAAAATGAGACGTAACGAAATAAGGATAAATACCCACGATGATTTATTTGCGTTTTATCTACTAATTATTTGTTAATTTTAAATACTTGTGTCTATGTATGTTTCATAATGTTTTGTCTCGGGACTTTGTCATAGCAAGCTTTGTGAAATCATTTTTTCGTTAAAAACTATATCGTTTATATTATTAATTGTTTCCGAATAAATTATTCATCATACATTCCTTAAAGATGAAATTATGCTGTACTGCTGTATATATATATACCTTTTACAATAATGTTTCGACACGAGCTTTTAGTTTCTAGTATTGGTTGTGTGGTATTGTAGACTAACCGCGTTGTTTAGTTTATCTGCATTTAATTAAGTTTTGGTGTACTATAGTTATATGGTTTCAGAAATTAAGTTGATATTTTCCTATTCAGAAAATTGAGGTCGACGAGCAGCGTATGTGGATTAATTAGAAAAGCCAAGAGCGTCGAGTCAGTACGTCTATAGGTGTTCACAAGTTTACAATTTTCGTATCGTTTATATATCGAAAATGTTAATGAATAAATACGTTTTGGCCAACTCAAGTACGGATTCTGGTAACAAACAACAGTTATTCGACTTATAATACAGGTGCCAATAAGAAATACTTTAGCGAAAGATGCCTTTTAAATACATAAAGAAAAATTTAGTTTTCACGTAAGATACTCTTATCTCTATAACAGTTAAGTAAAGTGACAATCGAGAAATAGATCGTTCGTAAAAACTTGTGTTGGACGATGTTTTGGAATGTGACCTTCAAGAGGGTAAAAAAGGGAAAATCGTTTTCGTTAGATACTTGCATCGCAATGAACAATGTGATATTCGGGAACATATAAAACTTAAACTGATTATGGCATTATGAAAATTAGATTTTGACGAGACTGTGAAACGGAGGCTTATGGTTTTTTTATATAGTGTTTTTGTAAAATAGAACACAATGAAATGATAAATTAAGGTCAGACGAAAACGAGATGGTAGTATAATTCTTCTACAATCTCTTTTAGTCTAATAATAGCTTAAATAAGTTTGTCTAGATTGAAATAAAATAAATGGAATGAAATACAAACGAACATGCAAACAAAAAACAATATGGAAAAAGCTGAACACACCAAGATTTAAATTACATAATAAATATTATGTAATGAAAAGAACAAACAAAAAAATTTACTATACTTGCATGCAAGTTGAATGTTAAATACAAGAAGTAAGATAAATTCAGAATTACGACTGAATTATAGATTTTAATAATTTCATGTACATATATAGATCAGTCCCCCCCTCCCTTCCATTATCATATATGCGCAATATCGCTCCTCTATGTATCAGTCGTGATAGCCCAGAGCGCAACGAACCTGTCTCAAATATATAAGGCCATAGGGCCATGGTTCGAATCCGGGCGTGTACCAATGAGTTTTTCTAACTTAAGTACATTAACTATCACTGACTCCGTGCCTCGGAGAGCACGTTAAACAGTCGGTCCTGGACGCTGTCAATAGATGGCGGTCGTTACAATCCCCAACCCGCAGTGGAGTAGCGTGGTGGATTTAAGCTCCAAACCCCCTCCTCACCTTGGGAGAGGCCTAAGCCCCTGCAGTGGGGTAAAATGGGTTAATGATGATGATGATGTATCAGTAATTATTTACGTTTGTGAAAACGTAACGTAAAAGAATGCGATAGCTTCTCCCTGTCAAATTCACTTTGAATCTGCAATTTCGTTTTAATCTCGCCAGTTACTTTGCAATTCGGGAAATTCAAAAGCTTGACTGTTACCCAAAATCTTAAACAACATCATTAAAAAATAGTGAATCTTCCGTGCAATATTCGAAATATGAAAGAGTTGACAGACAAACAACAAACCAACAAATCGTGATTGTTATATTTTATACATTATGTTGTGCGGTAGGAAAAAGGCACAACTGACTAAAATCTTATTTCGAGATGTTGTCGTTTAAAGATTGTTAGGTGCATATCTTTAATCCGTATCAGCCCATTATGCCCCACTGCACTATTCCACCCTGCAGTGGGGCCTCCCGTCGTGATGAGGGTGCTTGGAGCTTAATCCACCACGTTGCTCTAAAGCGATTTATCGGTTTTTAACAACTGCCATCTGGGGATGGTAACCCGGACCTACGACCCAACGTATTCTCTGAAGCACGGAGCCAGTGATAGTTATGTAATTAAGTAAAAAAAAGTCATTGCTACATGCCGGTTTCTAAGATTCGAACCCACGACCTTCTCAACAAGGAGCGGGCTTATCACCACTCGGCTATCACGACACATCTTTAATATCGGTTCTGGATTTTTTCCTCTTTAAGTAATTTTCCCCATCATTAAATACATGCCAGAATATTACACGAAAAACCAACAATGGTAATGAAATCATCCAATTATCTACGTTATCTTGAATTTTAGCACATCAATGAACATAAACAAGCTTTCAGAGAATGAAATTAAATACAGAAGTTTATGATTTTTTTAATACTATTAATGTAAAAAACAAAAAAAAACAAATGTAAATGTAAATAAAAATAAAATGTAAATAACCGATACAGGCTAGGCCTAGTGGTGGAGTTATTGTAACTTCGATAATGTATATAATATTTTTTGGTAAATGAACGTTATTATTATTATTATAAATAAATATTTTCATTTTTGGACGGTAGAGTCATGTTACGTCATCACCCCTCTTATCTTCCAGTTCTTACCATTTCTTATCTTATACCATACCATACCATATACTATACTATACCGCACATCGTCACTGGCGCTCTAGTAGGTACCTACTGGACGTGACGTCTTAAGCGAGTTGGTGCTTGCTTAACTATAAGTTTAAAATGTTATTTCCCTGTTATTTATTGACAAATTTTAAATTTTATTTTACTGATACATTAGTCCTGTCCTAAATATCACTTAAATGTAACAACATAATATATAATAATTACAAAACTTCTATGCAAATATTATTTTCATGGGACTATGCATAATATATCAAACCCCTGGTCTTATTAAAAATATTCAAAAAAGGTTTAATAAAATATACCTATTTATTATTACTATGTTAATATCAATAATTATTAACATAGTAATAATTATTATGTAAATAAATAAATTACTGATCATCTGTCCAGTTCACGTCAGAAGGATATTTTATTAAGATTTTTTCAGAAAATTAAAGACTCCATTTATTTTAATTCTGAAGAGAAGGTACAAATTGGTCTATATTCTCGAATTAAATAATTAAAGTATATGTTAAAAAATCCACAGATCTTGCAGTCCTCGCAACCATCGGTTTCATTGAAAATGAACCTACCCAAACCCGATTTTCACAGATAATTTTATTTTGTTGCCACGAAAACGTGGCATTGCCACGAAAACATATCACTATTCTTTTCAACTCTTTAAACTCAGAAATAAATCAACGAAAAAATTATCTGCTACCCGTGCGAAGCCGGGGCGGGTCGCTAGTTCAACATATTTGAAACACATTTAGGTTTTAAACTGCAGGCTCTGATATCCTTAAATGTTCTGAACTTGATAATTAAGCATTCGAACGAATACAGGCCGAAAGGCGATGACCGTAATGTTAACAAGTTCCCGAAAGGCCATAAAATCTAACATGTGATGTCAAATTTCTTGTTCGATTTCCAACCGATTTCTAAAATTTTGGTCTCAAACTGTAGCTACCCATGCCTTCTAACCTTTGGTATAACACTTTGAAGCGATCCGACGAATACTCTCTGAAATATAGTAACTTATATCCACAAATACAAGCGATCGACCAAAAAATCTCATCTTTCGGAAATAATTTCTCTTACAATTACCAACCGATTTCTAAAAACTTGGTCTCAAATCGTAGCTACGTTAATGGCCAAGATACTATTTTTTTTTATTTTCGATATCAGTTCCCGTTCTTAAAATATTTTGGATTTAGTAAAAAAAAAATTCCGAAAAAATCTCGATTTTTTACATTTTTCAATTTTTTTCAAAAACTACTTAACCGATTTCCAAAATGTTAATGTCATAGAATGCACAACTAAATTTTTAATCTTTTAAAACCTTAAAATCTTGGCTAGACCCCATACCCTTGGAGTTATGGCCAAAAATGCGTCTCCCGTGAAATGGATATGATAGTCATTTTCAATGACGAAATCTGGTTCAAGCGCATTGCTAGTATTATGTATCATGATACTTCTTATAAAAGTTGACACCCGTCCAACTAGGAACTGTGACCAAAATAAGGAAACTCACAAAACTAAATAACGCCACCTATGGTTGCGTTTCAATCGCGTCGAATAACATCCACAAATGACACTTTTGCCAGTTTCTTGCGTTGCAGACAAAAAAATACCGCCAAAATCATTCACGTGTGGCGCTTTAGGTGTCAGTGTCATGGGTTTCAGACGTTTCATTTTGGGCATTTGTGGTGTTTGTAACTGCTACGTTAGACCCACCTCGGTACGTGAGTCATTCGTGTTTATTTAGAATTTTACATTTCACACGGTATTTGGAATTTGACATTTAATACTGTTCCAGACACAATTTATGTATTAATGACTTTGTTAGTGAATTAATTGTTCTTAATAGATTAGAGCGTAAGAAACAATAATAACAATAATATAATGTACGGAGGAATTGTTTCTCTTTTATAGGATTAAAGAAAAGTCCGTTATGGCATATGTCTACCTTTTATGGTTAGCTTACTATACTTCAACGTGTAATATATAACACCATTTTTTTAAATATAAAAGTGGTTAAAAAAATGATGTCATATGATGAGATGATTGGAAAGTAATTTATACGGATACAGTAGTAATACTTGTCAAATTAAATACATCATTTACCTTCCGCATTTCATGCACATTATAAATGCCTTTACACCATACAATTTAAATTAATATCTTCGAAGATATCGCGAAATAAAAACTATAACGCCACAAGCGGCCGAGCCGGGGGGACCGGCGCCCCACGGTGATTCGCATGCTGTAAAATTAGGCAGAAATTACTCGTGTTGTATACAAAGAAATATTGTAGTTTATTTTTATGTATTTATTCCTTTACTTTACTTTTTAAAATATCTATAGAATTGGAAATAAAATACAATAAAAATATTCCAAGTAGGATGAACTTAAATATAATAAAATCAAAATCCACTTTTTCAACGCAACAAGCTGATACGTCTCTACGACAGAAAAAAAACACTACGGCTTATATGCTCTACTACCCGTGCGAAGCCGGGGCGGGTCGCTAGTATAAGCTAAGTAAAAAACTGTTTATTTCTAATAAATAAAATAAATAAACAGTCGTTATGCTACTGCTACTCACAAGACGTCAGCGGGGCTCGGTGAGGGGTAGCGGGAGGAAGATCGAGTTTCGAGCCAGGTGTCAAGTTAATTCGTCCGTATAGTATAGATACATTCAATTTTCGTTTTTTTTTAATTTTTAAATAAATAGATGAATAAGCGAAATTATGTTTTTTATTTTCACTAAAGTACGAAATAAATTTTTTTGTGCAGAGATAAAAAATATTCCAAGTTAAAATTAGGTAGTCCTAATAAAAAAAATAATTTGTATTTTTTTATATTTGTAATATAGCAGGTTACAAATATTAATGCACCGGATATAACTGGACTATACCGAAAGTCTATGGCCCAACTGGTAGTTTAAAATAGTTAGACTACCTCCCTTAAACTGTCGGTCGATTGATTGTTAATCAATCGTTGATCAATGGTGCGCTAAATTAAACAAGTTGATGCAATAATTTCTAACAATAATAAAGGCAAATTTACACAAGGTTAGTTACGAACTTCAAACGTTAGAAAAATTACTGGTGTCAATCCTGAATCGTGTAATTTTTCTAGCGTTTCGAGTCAGTAATTTACTCCCATGTGAATACGCATTTCAAAACAGATCAAAGTTGTAGGGAATTGAATTTAGTAATATTTTGTCCTTATAATTTCTAGTCAAAAATTAAAAACAGTGAGTTCTGTGATTTATTAAGCTAACACATATATTAATGCAGGGGCATTAATTACTAATGCAACCTAAACGGTTACAAAAAAAAAAAATATTGTATTTACCTAATTAGTGCATTTTCAGGTTTCATTTTTACACATTCCGACTATCTTACTATATTTTAATATGATAGCTGAAATATTTCACTTACCTAGACAAAAAAAAATCGGAAGACATATTTTCGTCACATGACAACTAATAGGTTCACAAATAGGTTGACATAAAACTGATTTTAATCGTCCACTAGCCACTATGGAAACTGACTCAATATAATAAAATTAAGTTTTACTAATAAATGGTCAAAGTACGAAAGAAAAATGTGTTTGATAATTTTCGTTTCTAGCCACTACAACTTATACTCGTATGTAAATGTTCTCTGTTTGTCAACCGATTTCCCTTTTTTTTTTTGGATTAGTAGCTACTACTAGCTTAGCTACTGACGAGCTTTAGTGTTTTCAATTAAAAAACAGTTTTTCCCCACCTTCGACATAGAGCGAAGCCTTTATTTAGAATTGTCGATTCGTCATACTTTCATACGACATTCAAAACAATTAGGTACATGCAATGCTACATACACATCGATAATCCTATTTAACAAAAGAACCTCAATAAAATTCAAACGTAAAAAAATAATGAATTACAATCGAATTTCGATCACTGGGCGACCCTTAGTTAAATTTGATTGTTGAAAAACTGTTTATAAAACATAAATTATGGAAGTAGCTCGTCGCTCTAACATAAGATTCAAATGTGTTATGTCGAGTGAAAAATTTCATATGAATTATTTTCTACTTACGTTTATTTAAGTGTAATTAACTGGTTAGTTCCAACCAGTTCCAACAACCTACTGATTTCTTTTGAAACTAATAATGAAGATAGACCAATATTATATTGCTGCCAGTTATATTGCTTCACGATGTATTGAGTGGGTTATATTCTATATTATATGTTAGCCACAATTTTAAAAAAACTTCTATACAAAATATCAATCAATTTTGTTATGATTAGGTAACAAGCAAACGATTAAACAAACAGATAAACAAACCGGGATCGTTTCGTCGTATATACTAGAAGACGCGGACGAGTAAATGTGGCTCATGTTAAAAGATCCGCGCAGACTTTTGGCGCATATCGGCTCTAGGGCTTTCCCGGCTGTTGTACGAAGGGCCCGGGGTGAGGTGCAAACGACGCCGCCTCCGATGAGACAATTGCGTTGTGATTTATGTGGGGTCGTGCGATAACCGCGGAGACAATAAGGGCGGGCACAGGGCGTCCGACAAAAGAGAGGCTGCGAAGTCTCGCCCCGTGTTCTATGTACTGAAAAGATAGACGACTTTGGTTAAAATATGGTGTCTAATTAAAACTTATTATGTTACACTATAATAGCAAGTCTGCGAAACTTTACTGTTGGCATGGCTTATACAACAAATTAGAAAGTAGATAGGTTCATACGTCTGGTTATGAGACTCAGTAAAACGCACTGTACGCTGTTTACGTGTTTACTTTGCTAAAGAACATCGTATAGAGAAACAAAATCCCTCAGAATACAGAACAAATTCTGAGCAAAACCCCTAATGTTTGTAAAATCTGCATGCCAGTTTGACAGACACTGTCATTTCTTTTATTTCTTTCAGTAGAGTTCGGCTTCGTTGAAAGAACTAGACTAATTCAAATCTTAAATCTATCAGACGCTTCGCTTGTCAAGCATTGCTTATTTATTCGAAGTTTTCTACTAAAGCTCTCGCGCCTTCCAGCAAGAGTACCATGAAATGAATTAAATTTATTGTCGCTTATTTTCATCTTCCTTTTTGGATTCAAACCAGTGTGAAGGAAAAGTGCCAATAAATAGATTGTCAAGGAGGTGCTCGTAATAATATTACACTTAAATGTTATAGCTACATATTTGATTGAAATAGAATATTTTTTTAAATCAGAAGATGAACATATATTTATATTATTTGAATTACGCGTTATTGTCGTTATTGTCAGCTACATGTTTGATTGAAATAGAGTAGTAATTTAAACCAGATGATGAATACATATCTATATTATTATAATTTTTTACGCTTTATCGCCATAAATTGTAGACTTTGACTATATAATGTCTAAATGGACCCTTACATTACAATGTCAACAAAAATGACAAACTAACTTTTACGTTCTTGTATGTGTTCTTCAACAGTCCAACATATACCATAATACATATATCGAACCAAGGGTCGCAGGTTCGATTCCCACCCGCTACAAAAATTTCTGTGCATTAACATGTCTCTTTGTTCCGTGTCTGCATGGGTGTTAAATATCTGTACATATATATATATATTATAAAAAAAAGAATATTTAAGTATGGATATCAGTTGCCTAATGCCTAGCACCCATAAAACAGGCTTTGCTTAGTTTGAGACTAGATGGGGCTGTGTGGCAAGTCCCAGGGGTTATTATTATTACTTTCGCTACGCCATACTAATCGCGAATATAACCGCGTGAATTATAACTACACAGTTCAACGATATTTTTATCTACGTTTTTTGACGTCGACTCTAGATAATCAAAAGTTGATAGAACGGACGTGTTTACAATTTTGCACGTGTTGTTGATAACGTAAACAACGAGTATTCTGTGTACCTGCCAGCTCGCATCGTCCCTTTCGTTACAACGGGTTTCATTAAAACTTTTAGACAAAGTTGCTAACGTTCGGTTGTTTCGATTGGACTGAATGGTGAAACCGAATTAGGCCGCTGGCTCTCAGCTCAGTACGCTCCTCGAATCTCGGGCCGGGCGCACTGCACAGTGGTTATAATTCGATCGTGCTCTGAATAATTTATCTGTGTTATTCATTGCTCTGGGGCCCTTCCGGTGCCGAATGGGCGCGAACTCGTCGCAAGTTTTATTGTTTACATCGCACTTTGAAAACTCGACGCGTCCAAATCGCCCGTCCTCTTTCAATACAATGTATTTCGGTATTGTCGTCTCTGTTCCACTCGTGAATGCTTACGTCGACCTTTTCTTATATTCAATTCGTTTCGGATGTTGAGTCTTTTTAGTGTTCGGTACCGAATTAATAACGAGATGCTACTTTCATATTTCAACCGCTTTTTCACACTTGTTAAAAGAAAATTCATTGAAAGTGTTTATTAATTTCTACTCTCTTGATTTATTCAGATTTTTAATTTCCACGGTTGAAAAGTTAGGGGAAGAGACATGTTGTTTACGATTTTAGGAAGTCATATCACACGAACTATTTACCTAATTAAAAAGTAACTACAATTTTTTGATAGTATTTTCAAAGATCTACCTATTTAATGATATCACACACGATGGGATGAGCAGAAAAAAATATTTTTTCATCGTTTATTTCCTAGTTCATTTTATGGACCCCTTAATTATTTAGTTTTCATATTTTTTCCCGGAATTAAGATAAATTAATACATTATGAAATTTCCTTAGGATTGTTGGAAAAATGGCGAGGAGAAACTTGTCACATACGGATAGACGGACAGACGTACAGGATGAAATTATAAGGCATATGAGGCTATTGCCATTTGGCTACGGAGCCTAAAACGACGAGAACTGAGCTTTGGCGTTGTATGAGAAGGCACGGAAATTAAAGAAAGGTGGCGGGTGAAGCGAGTACATGGACACAAAGGACAGACATCTATCTCCCTGACAGGACGCAGGCGCATCCTGGTTCAAGCTGATTGACTGCGAAAAAAACATATAATCCCGATTCGAGCCGATTTGACTTTCTATACTATCGGTGTACTGTCACGTTACAATAGAAAAGAGAAAACGATTAGTATATGTCAAGTCGATCCACGAACCCAGTCTTACTTTCAAGATTTTCATATACTTAATGAACATTGAAGGCATGAAGCGATGTTCTTCGGGCACTTTATCATTGCACTGAGCGCCAAGAGGTGTTTTGCAGAAACTTTCCAGCTAGTAATTCCCTGGTTTATTTATGTTAGACAATTTAACCAGGAATAGGTCCAAGATCCACAAGATCCGATGTGACATTAAAAAATGACCGTTCAAGAAGTTAGTATAATAATCTTACATTACAAATTTTACTTAAAAATACAAAAAAAACTTGAAACTATGTATTTCTTTGCCAAGAACTATCACTTTATATTTTAATATTACATAATAAAATTCTTAATTTCTTTAATTTTGATTCCAATCTATTTTTTCACCCCAACAGCTGTCATCTCCCCATCTTTTTTCTTCCTTTTTTTCAATTTGAATTCAAAAAATTATAAACTAAGTCATACTACAGAGGTCGATTACGGAATATAAAACTTTACAGTAAATAAGGAAATTAAAGTAGGAACGCGAACAGGTGTAATGTGATAGTACACTTACCAAACGCAAAGTTCATGTCTAACTGCAGAACCTGCAGAACCAAAGGTAGCGCGGTCGATTCCTACCGGGACAAATATTCGTATGCATGCAATCGTGTTTATTTGTTTTGTGTCTGGGTGTAAAAATATCTCTTTATGTATACTGAAATAAAATTTAGAATAAATACGTGTATCAGTTGTCTTATACACTATAGGCTCTGTCTAGTTTATTTAGTATTATTATTATAAATGGCGGAATTTTAGCATATGTGACATAAATATAAGCATTGAATAGAAAGCCTGAGCAGCCGCCGCCCCGTTTACAATAAAATTTATATTTTTATCTGCTCAGATAGTACGATGTATTGGTTGATATTTCATCGATTTTCGTAATTGAAAATTGTCAATGAAATGGTTTTACTCAATGTGAATTCCTCGAAACATATGAAAATTAATTTCATCCGGTCTTTTTATTTCACCCCGAATTGACAGTACCTAGCGATCGGTCTGTTACCTCCACGCAATGTTTGTTTCGCCGGAAATTGTGTAAACGAAAATTTTTGCATCATTATTTAGTGTGTTGCAGGCACAATTTTATTTCATGGCTGTTAGATTGTAGGCGCGATAATAAATAATTAAATATGGAAATGTATATAAAGCCGTCGTTCTAGCTGTAGGTAATGTCAAGACATTTAAATGTTATTGACAGCGAAAGGCATTTTAGAAATTAAATAAATCATAGTCTTTTAAATCTACCGAGACTAGATATATCTAGATTTTTGGTAGGTAACTGATATTATGTTAAGAATGTTCTGACAAATTAAAGTCTATGGTGATTTCCGCATATGGTTTCTAGTGCGCAGACGCGGACGGATAAATGTTAACATTTTATACAAATGCAAGAATCAATATGGCATCATATTTAAAAATGTACATTTTTTATATTGGGGTAATCACGCCAAAAAATATTTACCAATGCTGCGATGACTCTCGGAAATTATTTTTTTTATGTCTAATCAACATTGTATAAATCAGATATTTACGAACGCTGGTAGGCCTCCAATATACCCTTATTTTTTTATAATTATTATATTTGAGTACTATGTCATATCAGGCAAATAGTAAGGTACCCAATACCAAGTACCCAATAATGTGACACGTGACTGTAGCTATATGGAAATCGAAATTTATTTCAATTATAAATTATAATAATAGTTAAAAGTTAATTTGAACAAGTTTCATAAAAAAATTGACATACCTATAGGTTTTTTGTTATAATTTTTTAGTGAACATTTTTTGTCGTAGTCCCTTTGTAATTCATAATTTTCTTTAGTCCTTACAATAATGGGTAAAGAATATTTTTAATATCTTAAACGCCTGATAAGATCAGAATTATTATATTCTTAGAGCGAAATTGCTAATTAAAATTTTCTAAACGCTTGAAGTGACTGCTTGGAATAATAAGTCGAAATTGTTCAAAAATGGTCGGTCAGTTGCTCTTTTATATATATTATATTGCTATGTTGATGAAATAATAAAAAAATTATTATTTGTGCCAATATTGTACTTACTTCATGGAAGTTAAATAGCCTAATTCTGTCTTAATATCAATGCATACAGTTTGAAATGATTTATATACATATATCTCTAGCTCTATATATTGAATGAGACACATACTTAAGTGACCAAAATTCGTCACCAAAATGTCGCTGACTCAAGCTTTTCTACATGTACGCATAGTTAATATACTGTTAATGAAAATAGCACGTAATAGTTTTTTTTTTCAGCGAAGTGTGTGGACAAGGTATATCTGCCATTTATCTACCTAAATAAAATAAATAAATAAACATTTATTTCAGACTAGGGTCCATAGTTAGTGAATTACAATGATCTTAAAGCTAAAGTAAACACACGATGAAATATAATTATCTGATATCACAAAATAAAATAAAACAAAATTGACTAATTTATTAACAGTAATAATAATATCTGGGACATCCCACTGTGCCATCTAGTCCCAAAGTAAGCAAGTATTATGCTTGTATTATGGGGTACTAGACAACTGATATTACATACTTAAATATTCAACACTAATATTCAACAGACACGGAACAAATAGACATGTTCATGTACACAAATATTTGTACCGGACAGTACTCGAACCCGCGACCCTCAGCTCCGCAGTTAGGGTTTCTACCCACTCAGCCAACCGGTCAATAAAATATTATTTAATGAGACCAATAACTGTCTCCACCCAGTATTTTTTGAACGAACTGTCTGTTCTGGCAGCGATCATTTTCAGCAGTTAGCCTGCAGTATGCGTTCAATGGTTCAATTCAACTGACAGCGTTTTTAGTAGCTCTATCGGGCCTTTGCAGTTTTCCGCCGGCTCCATCATCGTGGAAAGCGAGTCAATTTCACGCGCTACGATCAGCCTTACCGCTGTACGATTTGTCGGTTGTTATGACATGTGACTATTGCGTGAACACTCTACATTAAGCACATAATGAATGCACTGTTCTCACTCAAGCAGAAGAATTGTGGGAATAAAATTAAATCATTTGTTCCACATAGGATTCTCTTTGGTATTTATGGCGATGTTTTATAATAAAATATTACTTGTACGTGTGATGTTATTAAACAATCGTTGTGTGGAAACGTAAATATGAAGATGCGATGATCCCTATAATTAACTGAATCGAAAGGAAAAATGATCATGGTAGAAAAGTTTATGATTGGAGCTACTACGCTTCAAACTTCACCTTTTTTGCGGCCATTTAGAAATGGGTGACCAAAACAAGTGAATAGTGACTAAACTACTGGCGTATAGGTATCCCGTTATCAATGTAATAAGTTCGAAATTTGGCATAAAAGAAAATGTCTAAATGGACCTAATTGTAATATTAGCGATCAACTATTGACTGTTTTTATATTTTATATATCATAGTATAATAATGAATGGGACTTTCCACCCAGCTCCAACTAGTCCCAAAGTAAGCAAGTATTATGTTTGTGTTTTACGTTACTAGACAACTGATATACATACTTAAATATTCTTTATAATAAATACGTACCTATATTAATATTTTACGTCCAGACACACCCATATAAAATAAAGATTACGAAAAAAAACACTGAATTATTAATTAATTTATTTATTTATTCTTATGACTACGCTTAAAAGACAGACAGTCCGTGAATCCACCAAAGTACTGTTTTGATAATACTTTTTATTTAATACTCTTTTTAATATTGTATCATGTATAAAATAGTGAATGGTTAGTTGAATTGAATTATCAGGGAGAGCTCTGCTGTCTGAAACACAGGTTACCCTAGTTCAAACACAGAAGCCCCTTATTTTTCTTTTCATTCCTGTTACTAACCTAGTAGATGGATTATTTTTAATTATAGTGTAAAACTTTGTAAAACCTTTGAGTGAACGAATACTTTTTATTTACTTAAAATGTATTTCGCTATTTTAAGGAAATTTTGTAAGTAATAACAAGGAGTAAATTAATAGCAATACGTAACTTCTTTCTGTGTTAAAATATCATAACTCCATTACATTAAACATAATTAAAAAATAATGAAATCAAATGAAAACGGCCTTGACTTGCTGAGTTTAAACTTGAATTGAATTGTACAGTAAAATGATCACCCTCGCTACGAAAACAATTAAGTGACAGAAGAAATAGTTAATACAGTTGGGAAACTGTTTTGGGGCATCGCCGTGTCACAGTTTGCTTTATTGTATAGAAGATGTCAAGATATCGATAGATAACACACATAGCATTTTTCGTGTCTCCTTAAGGATAAGACAAAATTAAACTGCGAGATGGGCACATATAACGCTCCACGGACGCAGGACGCGCAGAAACAAACCACAACATGATTTCGTAAAATTATTTGCATTTATTACAAAAAGATCCTGACCGTATAAAAACCGGAAATATATACCTTATCCCGATGGTGTATGCTAACAGAAACTAACACAAATCTGTACAAAAGAAAGAGTAATCTGTAACATTTTTTATTTTATTGGCATTGTAGATAAGTAGGTGTATGGTAAGTGTTTATTATATAATAAATATTTTTAAATTCCGGAGTCTGTTGTTGTGTTAAACCTAGTGTTAAATATCCTATCGCTTCGTATTATTTTCATCCTCCATTTTAACCCATTATGCCCAACTACAGGGATTTAGGTTCCTCCTCAAGATGAGGATGCTTGGAGCTGAATCCATTACGCTGCTTCAGTGCGGAGTGGTGGATTTTAACGAATGCCATTTGACGACAGCGGGACCGACGACGCGACGGCTTGATGTGCTCTGCGAGGCACGGAGTCAGTGATAATTATGTACTTAAGTCAGAAAAACTCATTGGTTTATTGAATTCGAACCATAACCTTCTAAACAAGAAGCGGGCTCGCCACCACTCGGTTATCGCAACATATATATACCCATATGCCCATATATTCCAAACTCTTATCATGTAGTGAAGTGAAATCAACGCCGGCAGCAGAATACGCGATAATGCTGAGCTTGAGCCCTCATTACCAATATTTATATTACTTTATTATAATGTAAAATATTTGTTTGTAAGACTTTTTGTGAGTAATAAACGATTATTATTATAAATATGTGACCTTGTTAAAGAAATGTTATGGGATCAGTAGTCAGTATATATAGCTGCAGAGAATATATACAGTCGAATTATGCTGATACCTTCCCTAAGGATCATAGCGTTCACCTAATTACTGTTGTGATTTATACGCCTTCGGGATATCATGGAGATACGATGCCATTGGGATACGATAAACAAGAAATAACTATCGCAACGAAATTATCGCTTTGTCTATATATATTGAGATAAGAACCGATTTGTTGTATAATCTACTAATTACTTTTCTCAGTAGTATTTATTTGATAAACAAATTACTCGCAGTGTCTGGTAGAGAATATTGAGCGAAAAAAACAAATCTAACAAAATGTATCATCATCAGTTCATTTTACCCCACTGCAGGGGGTTTGGAGCTTAAATCCACCACGCTACTCCACTGCGGGTTAGGGATTGTAAAGTCCGCCATCTATAGCGTCCGGGACCGACTGCTTAACGTGCTCTCCGAGGCACAGAGTCAGTGATAGTTACTGTACTTAAGTCAGAAAAACTCATTGGTACACGCCCGGATTCGAACCATGGCCCTATAGCCTTATTTTGAGACAGGTTCGTTGCGCTCTGGGCTATCACGACACAATGTATGTGATATTGTAAATACAAAAAAAAGGAAATTTATTTAGTCAATCATTTTTATTTAGCAATATAGCAATTAGCAATAGCTGGAGGTCCCGGGTTCGAATCCCAGGTCGGGTCAGTATTTATATGATGAATATTGATACTGGTCCCGGGTCTTGGTTGTTATATGTATGTGGTGTCTTCGCTTGGTACCCAAAATACAAGCTAATGCTTAGTTTGGGACCTAGACGTTGTTGTGATTGTGTGTGTTATTATTATATTATTATTATTATATGAAAATACCAACTTAACAATTAACTCGTTATGTTAAAATACTAATATTTGTGCCACTTTTTTTAACAATGAAGAAACGACACACTGTACAGACATACGATACGGAAAACGAATTACGTAAAACTGGAACTGCGTCTCTAATTCTCCTTAAAAGACCAATTAGGTATAGATAAATGCTCAAAGTTTAGAATTTTCAAACCATAACTGCCTGTTCAAAATACGGATATACATTGAAGAACTTCAAACAGACACTAAATGTGTTTTTTCTCTTGAAGAAGTCGTGGTAAGATGGATTAATTCGTAACACAAGTTATGTTTCAATTTCCACTAAAATATTTGTGTAAATACAACTAGAGAGTCTGGAAACGCTGCAGCAAAAGCTATGCCGTTACGTTTAATTAGATTACATCACTGAACACTGAACGGAACGACCAACCAGTCGCCACTGTTTGCTGTTTGCACGGACCGTGTAATTATTTACTCTGTATAATTCCGGCGAACTGGCCACAACGGGAAACAAAATGTTTGTTTCTCAATTCCATCAAGGCCATTTTAATCAAATTAACTCGTATCATCGAGCGTAAATTAACTCAAAACGGGCCACAACGGAACATTTCCCGACTAAACTTTTCTTTTTACATGAAAATGCTGTCGACGTTATAATACAATAATAATAATAATACATGGGACTTCCCACACAGCGCCATCTAGTCCCAAAGTAAGCAAGTATTATGCTTGTGTTATGGGTTACTAGACAACTGATATACATACTTAAATATTCTTTATAATATATACATATATAAATTATTTATTTTTTTTTTTTTATATATAACAACCAAGACCCGGTACCAGTATCAATATTCATCATATTAATACTGACCCGACCTGGGATTCGAACCCGGGACCTCTAGCTTCGTAGGCAGGGTCGCTACCCACTAGGCTAAGCGGTCGTCGAGGATGATTGACGTGATCAAAAGGATGATTGTTAAGAGGGAGTAGAGCGAAATTCTTTATAATGTCTAGATGGAAAGTCAGCGTCAAACGAGGTAGATAAATAATATCGCCTTATTAGGCTGTTTTGGACAATTTTCGTCCCGCCCCTTATTGCTAATTTTTTTTTTCACGGAATGCAATGAGGAAGCGTATTGAAACTGTTAAAAATGAAAAAATGTGGGATGAAAATATGACGACAGATTGGCCGAGTGGTTAGACACCCTAACTGCGGAGCCCAGGGTCGCAGGTTCAATTCCCGCCCGGGACAAATATTTGTGTGCATGAACATATTGATTTCGTTCCGGGTCTGGGTGTAAAATATTTATATACGTATATATTAATAAAAAAAAAAGAATATTTAAGTATATATATCAGTTGTCTAGTAACCCATAACACAAGCATAATACTTGCTTACTTAGGGACTAGATAACAACAAGAATGTCAAACGCCCGCGTCGGAAAAAATCCAACAGTAATAATAAAAATAACGTATACATCGCAACAACGTCTAGGCCTCAAACTAAGCATTAGCTTCTGTTTTGGGTACCAAGCGAAGACATCACATACATATAACGACCAAGACCTGATACCAGTATCGATATTCATCATTAAAATACTAACCCGACGTGGGATTCGAACCCGGGACCTCCAGTTTTGTCGGCAGGGTCGCTACCTACTAGGCTAAGCGGTCGTCAAAAGGATATTGAAAGAATACAATGCTCGATGTAAGAATGAAGGGTTTGTATTGGTTTTCGTAGATGAGATTTTAAAAATATATATCTTCCGTTATAGACCGATTTAACGCAATGTTTTATTAATGTTGCAGCTTGTTAATTATGATTGCTAAAAGTTTTCCCATGATTTAGCCAACTGTCTAAGAGTGCTCGTATGTAGGGACATCAACAACCTTTGAAATTTCATTGAAAATTGATGCTCATGCAAAGTGATTTTTTTAATTTATCTATCATTAGATAGCAGCGCAATTATTACAAGTATGCTTTTTCCCTAGATTATTTTTGTTTATATTTAATCACGAAAAGCCACTTGGCGTACAATCGCACCATACAGTTGCGCTACACTATTTTTTTTTTAAGCATAAATACCTACACTTGTTTTATGGACTCGGGGCGCAAATACGATTATTAACGCAATTGACCATTCTCAAATTTTTGAACTAAATTCCATTAAATTTAATTCCAACAAAAATAGGCAATTTTATGAAAGTAATTTGATTTCTAAAAGTTTTTGATTTCAACGAAAAAAGTTTATTTACATTAGTTTCTTAAAATAGCCTTATGTAAAAGTTAATGAGGGAATTGTACGATAAAATATCACGATTTATAATTTGCATAAAATTCTGATTTGTCTGATTTTATTAATGACTTTATATACCTTGAGAATAATATTCGATTAATATTGATTAATTTTATTTAACATGTGCTGTTTGTAATAGACAGCGGCGGCCTTAGGGGGTGGCGAACAGGGCAATTGCCCGGGGCCTCGCTCTTGCAGGGGCCTCGCGTCAAGCAAATTTAAAAAAAATACAAATTTATTTTACTATATTTTTTTTATTTAAAACTTTGATTTTGATTCTTAATTATTTATTAAGGTTATAATCTACCGCTCGGGGAATCCCCGTCGCTAGAGGAATTCCCTTATTTCATTTCGTTCGTCAATTTTTGTCACCTTGGATTTATTTTGCTTGCCAGTATGAGTTACAAAATCGTTGCTGTACCGTACATTTCTTTTAATTATATTTAATATTACGTTTTTACAGTGTTTCAAGTATTGAGTGAGCTGGAAAAGTGTAAATTATAGTATTTTAAGTATTGAGTAAGCTAAATACATAATAGAAAAAAAATATACTGAAGTTTAAGCCACTATCGTAATAGTTCTGAAAATTATTGCCACCACACCTGTTACGGTTGCGTCCGCTGAAAGGAGTTTTTTGAGGCCTAAAATTATTAAAACATATTTGAGGAATTCGATGACACAGGATCGGCTTTCAGCCCTTACTATTCTTTCAAACGAAAATAACGTAGCTCATTCGTTAGATTATAGGGCTGTAATTAAAGATTTTAGTCTTAGTAAAAGTCGCAAACATCAATTTTAAAATTTATCATCTCTGTATTTGTTAATTTTGTAAATCTTTCAATGTAAGTAAAATATTTTAAAACTCAAATTTTATTTATTTGTATAACTTTAGCATTTCTCGTCAAACATAATGAATACCTACTAAACAATCAGACCTACTTTCGCATCACATAGGTACTTTTCCGTAGGACAAAGGGCCTCGCAAAGACCTGCTGCCCGGAGCCTCGCAATGGGTAAGGCCGCCGCTGGTAATAGATATACTAGTTAACATATAATTACACTGTCCATTTGCAAGTATGAAATATGGGCCTTAGAGGTAATTTTATGCGCAACGTTTTACCCTGTTTATCCAGTGTGCTGGTTATGGTGAGAAAGAAAGAAAGAAATACATTTAATCACAGCTTCGGATATATATAATACACAACTTTTTAATTTTTTACTGTATTGTATTTTTATTATTCGTTGTTTTTGTCCGTTGGTCACATAGGCGCATCTATAGACACATTTGATGGTAAGTAAGCTTTTTACGCCTACTCGTATACATGACATTTCTGAGTAATTCCTATTTCTGTTGTAAACCATGAGACTTGGTACATTATTTTTGAATAGTATTGTCTACGTACAATATGGTCATTCTATCGACTCGTTCGCCTTTGACACCGCTCATCAGATGTTCAATGACCTGTCAATATCTGGAATGATTATACTTTGATTGGGGAGCTCTATTGATTTTATGCGCTCAGACGTACCTAAAATATTATTTGTGTTATGGATGTCGTCAATGAGTTACGGCCAAACATTTTGACATCTGATTTGTACATTTTGTGGATATGGAATATGGACTATAAAATATGGACTATAAAATATGGACTATACCTGACTGATGAATTAAAAAAAAAAAATTAGTTGCAACTTTACAAATTTTGATTCTTTACTAGAATTTGATTAAATTAAAAAATAAATAAACTGTACCTATGATGTCTTCTACATAGTTGTTTTTATTATTTCCATTATCTAAAACTAAATGAACCCATAATATTTTGATTGATTAAACGGGCAATCGCTAGGGATAATTGAGATTGGGATTATAAGCGAGGAGGTCTTATGAGGAGCTTTGTAGGCGGTTTGTTATTTAGGTTCTATATATATTACGAAACGCGGAAGTCAATCACAACACACATAGAAGAATGCGTTTTTATCCCACTCTCATGTTCAAGTTTACTGACCTAAAATAACATTTCTCGATACAAAAACCCAGAGTAAATAAACCTAAGCGATAACCTTACAGCTTGAACATGTTGGAGAAGCGAGCGTGTTGAGCGTTTTGAACGTACGTATTTTATGCTGCTGCAGCCCTCAAATACTCGATTTTGATGAAGCTGCCCTCAAAATATATATGAACTTGTCGGGGGAGGTGAGGGTTAAGTTAAGCGCGACTAACGACTGTTCATCGCATCATCGCCATAGGTAGGGATGCTCACCAGGGGTTTGATCCTCTCACATAAGTTTTATTTTTAACACAAATGCGTATAATTACAATAAAATGATAATGAAACTGAAACCCTACCAGATTTAAACGTACTCGAATTTTAAAACACCAGTCAAGTGCGAGTCGGACTCGCTTAAAGAGGGTTCCGTGCTGTAATCGATTGTAATTTGTAATGTAATTATTGTAATTCGACTCACAGACGGACTATACGAATGTATAAATACGCTACCATAGTAATCATTGGACACATTTCCTATTCATGAATGATTTTTGCTTCCGAATTCAAAAAGTTAGGATTATTGTTTAAGTTTTCCGTAAACTATAAGCCAGGCCGTATGATACTTTTTTTTTAATTTTTGGCTCAGTTATTTTAAAGAGAATATACATTCTTCCTTTCTCTGTATGTAAGTATGCATTTTATATAATATTTTTAAAGTATACACTTTAGATTTAAAGACGAAATGTGGTTGTATCTATCATAGCGAGCATCATATCATTCGATATGTCATATGATGCATTTGACAAAAGTAATTTTAATTATTTTACCATTCAAATCGAAAATGAAATTATAAAAAGCCAAGAATATGAAGTTATGAAACCGTGAATTCACTCTCCCTTCTGGCTATAGCCCGTCTGAATACTATAATTGAATCTTTTCTCTCGTCACAGCGCCCGCGATCGCTACCGCGCCTCCACTGTGTTCAAGCCTTATATTAACATTATCTTCTTAACTCCGAGAATGCACTTTTAGTTCCTAGTTTATTGTGATGGGTTGTTATCCTTCACTTCCTTCACTTACGCATGTTGAATATTTTTAAGGGTAACCCCTTTCCACAAAGTTGTCGATTGTAAAGTATTTGACCTATCTACATAGTTAAGTGCATCATCGTTTGCTTAAAACTTTTAGGTATCTCTTGCCCAGTCGCTCAGGATTCCGTAATATCTTATCTGTTTTATTCCAAGAATGCATGTTTAATTCTTGGGCTGCATGTTGTAATAGGTTGTTATCTTTCATTTATAAACGGAAAAAACTTTTAGATAATTTTATTTCTATTGTTGAGATGTATATGAAATGAGTAATAGATTCTGACAGTACTAGGTACCTAATTGTATGGGTTTGTACAATACTGACTTATAGCTATTTAAAAATATTTCAAGGCTTACACAGAACTACTGGTCAGTGATGCATTCCCTTTAAAGCGCCGTTAGTACTTTATCGTATCAACACTACAACCTGACTAACAAAACGACCAAATGAACGGGGTCATAAAGCTGAAATTGCTTTAGCGTTTTTTTAGCTCGTGCGCGATTTCATCTGAAAAATATATTTGTTTTTTTTTAATTTTATTATGAAAATATGGAGATACAATTATTTTTAAAAATTAGTCAATAATTGTTTTAATACATTAAAATTTACTTCCAATTAGGATAGCATTGTTGTTTCCATATAATATATTGAATTGCAATTGTATAGTTTTACAACCACATCATCATCATCATCAGCCTGTGCCTCTCCACTGCAGGATATAGGCCTCTCCCAAGGCTCGCCACCACACACGGTCCTCCGCCTTCCGTATCCAATTACCGCCGGTATGGTGCTTCAGGTCATCAGTCCACCTTGCCGGAGGGCGTCCAACGCTTCGCTTCCCAATACGTGGCCTCCATTCGAGAAACCGTCTACCCCATCGGTTGTCGGTTCTACGGCAAATGTGACCGGCCCATTGCCACAACCACGAGTGTTATTAAAGGATACATTAATCCATCATTAAAATAAATGAATGATTTGAAAAAAAAATGTACCCCTTTGGAAAACGAGATGTTATAGATTTAGACGAACACAAATTCTGGACTGCGAAATCAAAACTTTAAATTATTTGGATGATTTAGTTAAGGTATCGGTATTTTACTATCAGTGACAGAATATGGATTATCTGCGTTAATTTATGAAGAGTGTGTAGTGGCAAATTTCTATACAAACGGCGTTGACGGTTGCAACCCATTAAACCTTAACCGATTGGCGCAAAAAAGTTACATGGTATTCAGCTTGACAAAAAACTAGATTCATACCTTTTTAATTTTTTAACTATTTTGATACATCATAAAAAAAATTTAAAACGCGGGTTTTTTTTCTAAATTGTTTCATTTTTAGGGTTTCGTAGCCAAATGGCAAAAAGGAACCCTTATTTGTCTGTCTGGGGTTTTTCTCGGAAACTATCGGCAATATATAGATGAAATTTGGAAGGTAGGTGTAATCTATGAACTGCTACACAATGACGTAGTGAAATTAAGAAATTTTTCTTTTGGGATAGGTCGCCATACATGTAACTGAAGAACGGAAAAAATAAATTTGTCGTATATTAACGCGAGAGGTACCAAACATTAGGTCTTCAAAAATGATATCAAAGTTTCAAACAATTTTTTTTCTTTAAGTCAATGGTTGTTGAGATATGCACTCCTAAAGTCCTAATTTTTGTTAGAGTCATATGTCCACTGTCATCCACTACCAGCTAAACCGTTGTTTTTGGATATGTGGAAAAAATTTATGATAGGAGTATATATAACGTAGTTAAAAGGAAAACTATCACAGCTAACTAGACTGTATTATTTAACGAGTAATAGAGTAACTTATAAAATGTACTTTTATAATTAAAAATTTTGTAAAAATTCCATAGAAAATGACAGATACCGTTTAGCCAATAAGCGAAAAGTAGATGCATTTTATCTTTGTGATCTTATTGTAAAAGATAATTTAAAAAATAAAACATTTTATGATGAAAACTTCATTGTATTATTAGGTATTATACATTTACGCTTTCCTTTGTAGAGCTTATTCTCTTCACAATCGGTACTAAAAGTCAAAGGTTCACTGTAATAAAATAAGTAATAAAAATTGTCTCTAGTTATCAATGCACTCATGTTATTACTTTTCGGATTAGCTTTAGGATTAGAATTAGCATTAGGATCGAGCGCCTTCTAAATAACTAACGAAATAAAAATGAAATATTTATACAATAATTCTTAAATAACATAATAATAACGATTAATAGTTAAGTTCGATTAACGTCGCGCTCGTTTTTTTATATTGTATGGTGGTACGGACCCCTTCGTGTGCGAGTCCGATTTGCACTTGGCCGGTTTTTCACATCATGTTCAACATAAAACTAATTACATTTTCACAAGATGTGCAAAACAACAAAAATTTAGAAAAAGGATGAATTTCGATGAGATGTGAAAAGACAATTAGTTTAATGTTGAACATGTGGAAAATTAATAAAGTAATTTAGATATTTCGAAAATTAATAAATGCTAACACATTACTGTAATCTATGCGAGCGAAACCGCGGGCGGTCGCTTGCTTGTAATATGTATAAATATAGATTTAATGTAATAATTGGGACATTATAATACTAGATTGTTCCCTTGGTTATAAATTGTTGTTGATAAATTGAGCTTTTAGTATTTTAGGAAGTGTCACAGGAGCTTGTCCGACTTGATGTTTGCCTCGTTGTTTATTAAAGGTTCCCCATCATTTGGGGGTCAAAAGGTTAGAGCGTAATTAAAGGGCCATGTCACCTGTCGCTTCGGGGGGGCCTCGCTTTGTGCCAGGGGCTGATTTTCTAGATTTACGATCCTGCGTTCGTCACACGGAATTCCGAATGACATTAAAGTTTGAAACCTCTAAAATGTAAGGACTGTCCGACATGAAAATGATGTTTTCGTTATACAAGTATCTTTCTTTGTTAGTCGACTAGCGGTTGACACATTTCGATCACGTAAGATATAATAACGTTATCGTGTCGTTTTCTTGAAGTACGATTTTGTAGTTTATATACAGGATGAGTAAATGAACAGGGGTCTCAATGACAGCTACCCTAACCGTTGGAGATGGGAAGTTTTGTTCTTAGAAATCCATCTTAAGTTTTTGGACTGCATTAAAATGGCATTCAAGGATTTTTTTAAAAACTCATTTTGCGAAGATACTCACTATTTTCTCAAAAAAAATTTTTTTTTTTGCAGAAATGAATCCACCTGTGTATAGCGAACAAAAAGTTGTACGATACATTTTTTTATGTTACTGGAAACACACGAAACTCGGCGATTTATGTTCCTTAAATTATTGACTTATTTTCCTCTGAGTGACCTGAGAATGATGCCTGAGGATGACTCATTTGAAAATGGAACAGTTAGCAGTTGCTGTTCTATTTTCAATATCTAACAGACTGAACGACAGCCTGCCTAGAAAAGTACTGGCCACTAATACTTTTTTACTAAGTACCATTTATTTTCAAAAGCGAAATTCAAATTTCGAATGTGAAGTTCCCTGCTTTCTTTTTTATTCATTGATTGTCATTGTTACTTTTCCGCGTACTTTAGTAAAAAAATATATTATAATATGGTATTAACTAAAAACGAACGTTATGAACTTAATCGAGTTACATTTTCATTTAATTGTTGGTGTGGTATCTTACATACATATAATAGGTATACATAGAGTTTTACAACGGCACATTGACCGCAGAAGAATTCACAGACATAATGGAATCTCATTGACGCAATGGATGACATGACGACATGCTCCTGTCAATTTTAAGTAAATAATATTTTCAACAAGATGGGGCTCCGGCTCATAATAGTTTAGTTACGAGAACTTTTATAAGAAACTTTTTTAGAGAAAAATTAATTACTACACCCGACGCGATAAAATTGCCGGCTAGGTCACCCGACTTGAGTCCAATGGAAATCCCCCCTCCCCCCCCAAACCACCTACTAGACTACATTTTGAACATTTAGATTAAATATCATAATATGTACTTATTATTATTTTTATGAATTTCTTAAATAAATATTTTCTATAAATTTCACACACTGATTGTTTATTTTTAATTTCATTCAAAGAATAAAAGTCATACAGCTATGCTAAGCTTGAATAGGTGGAAGTTAAATCGTTTCTTTTATTTTCTGGGCTTTACTGATAAAATCTATTATTTGAAACTATCTATCTACCTTTAAATACGATGCATTTTTTTTTAATAAACAAATCTAGATAAGTGCGTGTTAAATTATACAGAGCAAATAACTTGTGTTTCAACACAAACATAAATCGTCGAATTTCGTCTGTTTCCAGTAACATAAGCAAAATGTGTCATAAAATTTTTTGTTCGCTATACACAGGTGGATTCATTTCTGCAAAAAAAAATTTTTTTTGAGAAAATAGTGAGCATCTTATGAGCAATATTTTCGAAAAAATGAGTTTTCAAAAAATCCTTCAATGCCATTTTAATACAAGCCAAAAACTTAAGATGGATTTCTAAGAACAAAACTTCCCATCTCCAACGGTTAGGGTAGCTGTCATAAAGGCCCCTGTTCATTTACTCATTCTGTATATATTGATATTCGTGATGGCCGAGTGATAGCAAGCCCACTTCTTGTTTAGAAGGTCGTGGTTCGAATCCCAGGGCATGTACCAATGAGTTTTTCTAATTTTTGTACATAGCTATCACTGACTGTGCCTTGGACAGCACGTTAAGCCGTCGGTCCCGGTTGCCATCAATAGAAGGCAGTCGTTAAAATTCACCAACCCGTACTGGAGTAGCGTGGTGTATTAAGCTCCAGGCCCCTTCATCCCAAGGGAAAGCCTATGTCCCTGCAGTGGGCCATTAATGGGCTGATGGGCTTCTAGGTATGATATTCTGTCGTTAAAACTGTGGTTGAATATTGAGTGTAACATCTTTATATTAAGTGTAACATCATAACTGATGTTTCTGGTAGATAAGGGCGCTTCTATGTAATGCCAATTGATTGCGATATTTTATGTGTTTTAATTGAATGGTTATGTACTCTTTATGTTTTTAATGTGTAAGTACTTAGTTAGTGTTAGGATGAGCAGTTGCTACAAAAGCAGTAGTTTTAATACTTGTTATACAAAATTCCATCATTAATATATTTAAAACGTGTAAATTTATCTTGTTTTTATATTGTACGCTGAGATTAGATATGCATATCTAGTTAAACATTCATTATGTTTTGCATACTTTTTCATTATAATTTACGTGTTTGAGTTGAAAATGAGTCCATTTGTAACGGAAATTATTGTTTCAAGAACAATATAATACCATAGTTATTTTATATCATGTCGACAGACAGATAATGCATCGATGCGCGAGCGGACGAGAGTCGAGTGATAAGGGAAGTGCCCACTTGATAGCGTTGTGATATTCGTAACATTGTGTCGGTTTTGATTGGAAACGTTTGTGTGTATGCACCTATTTTAGTATAGGCGAGTGGACTGATCTTGTTTTGTATAGGAGTTATATATTATTATTAACATCCACCCGCGACTTTGTTTGCGTGGTTTTGTTGATTTTCTTAGTTCACAGATTCTACAATTTAGACAGTTTACGCAAGAACCATAAATATTTTCGGAATGAATTAAATAATAAATGATTAAACCGTTTCAGATATTAATCCTGACAAAATACAGATAAACAGACAAAATCTAGCCTATGTCACACTTGACAACTTTCTTTTCAGCGAAGTTAGCGAAGTTTCATTAAAATTGATTGAGCTGTTCCGGAGATTAGTCGGGACAAATAGATAGACCGCCAAAAAGTAGCCTATGTCACATCCGACAAACTCTTTTTATGTCTACGAAGTTTCATTAAAAACGGTTTAGATTTTTCGGAGATTAGCCCGCACATATTAACAGACCGCCAAAAAGAAGCCTATGTCACTTCTGACAACCCCTTTTTCATGTCTGCAAAGTTTCATTAAAATCGGTTTAGCCATCGGTTTGGAAATTACATCTACCAGACAGATAGACAGCCGTTAAATGTCCCAAATACTGAAAACAAGTATTTAATTGGACGTTACAGACATTTTCTCAAAAACCATGTGATGTAAAAGTTTGTAATTTTGCATAATGTTGGGACTTGATGATGTGCAAGTAATTTTCAACAATTATGTATTTTTTTACACGTGGGTGAGTTTTACACCTCAAATAAATGTTTCCCTGATTTCGGAGATAAAAGCAAAAATCTAAACTTTTAATATTTATAGTTTAGTTATCTTCAGCAGTCTGTCTATGCCTTTGTCCGTTTGTATGTCTGTCTGATCTGTCAATGACTTCGTCGTAGGTGCTAACCTATATGTAAATTTAGGTGAAGAAAACTTTACATGTACATAGAACAAACAAATTCGTCGACATTTTATTAGTCGTCAAAATTAATTTTTGAACCCACCTTTCCTTATAACAAAGTAGGGATGAAATATTTTTTTACTTGCCCTATCATTAGGAACTTTAGGAAGCTTTTGTAAAACGAAAAAGAGGTTGTATACATTATTTTTTTTGCTTATTTGCGACTGGGTGTATGCTTATCTATTACCGCGCCCCCTGGGGCCTATAAGTATTAAACCTGTCTTAGAACCTGTTCTGAGCCAATTAACTATGTAATGCAAAAAAAAACCATTTTGAAATCGGCCCAGCCGTTTTAGCCTACGAGCACAAAAGACAGTCACAGTACACTGAGAAAAGTGTTGTTCCAAAAAATATGATGGTTCACCATTACTAAAGCAATTGATGATCGATATCATTACAAATACGAGGAAACCAAGGAAGAAAAACTAAGCGTCATCATCATTACGTTACAGGAACCATAATTTCTGCCGACGCATATTTTTTCCCTATTCGTATTCCTCGTTTTTTATTAAGGGGGCCATCGACTGATGATGAACATTTTTCATAGTGCATGTTATTTCTATGATCTACCGAACGCACACAAAACAAAAGTTTACATAATATATGTCACTTCGGAATTTAGCCGTACCTAACACATATGTACAAATATATCACATTTCGCTTTATTATATATAATGTTGCCTACTTTACGAAAACTATCAACTTGGATTAGAAGTAGTTGTTGTTCTATAGAATAAATTTCATTATAAATTCATTGCCGACCACCAACATTTTCATTTCCATTTCTTTATGTAAATATGTTATGCATTTGTTTAGTATTTTGTTAAAAATTTTCACGAGGATCGTACAAAATATAACATTCAAAACAATACTGACGCGACGCTCACGCATGTAGATAAATAAAACTCATTCTAATCGCGTGTACCTTTATGAAAGTCCGAATTTCAGTAATTTTATAAGGAACACGCTTTTTAATAGAATAAGGAACAGCTCCCGGAGCATATTAGATGTGCATGTAGGATGCGATTATTTTACCCGTAGGTAGCACCTCTTTCCTCCTCGTTCCACTGCGGCCTTTGAGTCGAAAACTCGAAACCTCCGCACTCTATCCGTCCGTCGTACCTCGCTCGGCGCCTCGGCCGGCCGGCCAGTCGCTGCTTCGAAGCGTCGATGTTTGGTTGTGTGTTATCAACTAGTTTTGCTACACCGCGAGCTTTCGAATCGACACGCGAGAATTTTAAACCTGTGGATTTAATTGTGGAATTTTTTTTTGTGTGAAGTACTGAAGTGTTTTTTGTGCGATAGACCAGTAAGCCAGCGCCGAAAGCCGTCTGCTGAGCTGGTTGCAAGGTCAGTGTTTTATGCGTTCGGAATAAGTAATGCAATTGAATGACCGATGAATCGTCATGACATTGAATATTAGAGGTGTATTCGATTGATCTTAAAGAAACAGAAGACGTGGTCCGACGAACCGTGAAATAACTGGAATACCTATTTAACATTGTTTTAGGTACGACTTGCCATTACGTTGCGGGTTCGTTGACTCGGTTGGACCTGTCCGAACACTTTGTTTTTCGGTTGCCATTTTATATATATTTTTTGTTCGATACTTTAAAGCTAAAAATTTGTTATAGCTTGCACGTAATTTTTTATCTTTAAAATCCACCAATAGCTGAAATATTGCCAAAGCATCTGTAGAAGTAGTCATAATATTTATTCAGCGCGTGTTCTTTTCAGGATATTATAAATCTAATAAAACCTTTTTTTTCGCATTTAAAAGGCCAACAATTACAATGTATGAAGGCAACACATTTGAAATATTTTAAAGCTACATTTTAGATATGAAGAACTTTATATTTTTATAACGTCCGGTATGATTACAGCTGACCCGATACCACATGGTTAGTTAATTTGCAATGTTAATCAGTAGAAAAAATATCAGAAGTAATTTATTCATGTAATGCAAAACGTATTTCTATGCATAAATGTAGGTGGTTTCGAAACCTTAAAATTAACGTGATAATAAATTAAAGGCAATATTACCTAATATATTATGCCTAATATGTACTTACTACCTACTAACGATTATAATAATCTTGTGAAATCAAGTCATGTGTATAAATTATTTACAAGCATTAAGTGGGAGACGCAAATATCTCAATTAGGTGCCTAATTGGGTATCTTTAATTTAGTGTTCTACTCGTTTTCCGTTGATGAGTGTTCTTAAAATATGTGCTTTTAATATAATTATTCATTCACAGAATTCTGCGTGAAAACGAACTAAAACTTCAGCGTTAGAACCAGTCAAGCGGTACCATAAGCTCTGAAAAAAAAATCACAAAAATTTGCTCAAGTTGTAATAATTAGATTAGTTAATATATGAACAGAGGATCTCATCATTTAGCCTGTTTATGCCTTTTTGCCTCTTGCCATTGTTCGAATTCGTTCAAATGCTCGTTTACCGCTTCGACGGTCGGATAACCGCAAAGGTTTTGTTTTAAAATGTCTATTTATTTGTATACATTTTAAAATATAGTTTTTTATTCGTCAATGTTCATTATAAATATTAACTTTGGGTAGTGACATTAAACTTGGACGGTGAAGGTTAAAAATATTAACTAATTTTAATTTTGCCAATAATCACTACCTACGCTTGGCAGGCGGGTTGGTGATCGCACTGAACGGCAGTAGACTGTTTCACAGAAACCAGCGTTGCCCCCTCCTAAGAAGTCTTTACCCTAGTTTTTGCAAAAAATTACCCTAGAATTGACCTAAAATAACTAAAAATACCCTATTGTTTAAAAATATTTTAATAACTAGCGGTGGTTTTTGGTATCGTCCGGGTGAAATTTTGGATAAAAATGATTTATTTCACGTCGATAAAAGGTAATCTATAGAAGAAAAATCCTAACTATAACTGTAACTGTTTCGCTATTTACGTTTATTTACCCTTTCCAACACTCATCTGAGCAATCAGCCGATTTAATTACATACTTAACCTATTAATTAAATTAACAAATCTTGAGCGTTTTGTCTTTTCAAACTACATAGAGTAAAATACACTGTCATTACGACATTGTGACAGCATTCCGCTTTGCACTTTATCTGTTAGAATAATTAAACGTCCTTACTTTTTTATTTACATAATTTTATTCTAAATTTACCCTAACAAATTTCAATCCCCAAAAATTATCCTAGTGACAAAAAATACTCTAAATTTGGGGTAAATTACCCTAAAGTGGGAACACTAATAGAAGTTGCTGCCCATCTTCTGCTAACCAGGGTTAGTCGCCTCTTACGACACCCTGAACTTGTGCTTGAAGTTAAATAGTTTAGGATTATTCAATTTTAACAAAATTATAGTTTTATGGATTGTTGAAAAGAACGGTAGAAACGAGTATCCTAAAATATCGAATTGCTGTAGTAGTGGACAGACTATAACGAAATATTTATCATTTCGTGAAGCAAAGCTAGATTTTGTGAAGAAGCCATGAAGGAGCATTTAGTAAATTAAATACTTCGACTTTTAGACCGACATCTGAGCAAACAACCATTTAAAATAAATAACATGAGTTTTTGTTCCAATCCTTTTCTCTATTACGTTCCGAATGCTATCGTTCCCAGTCCTGTTTCCTGTATGTTTGGAACAACACTTCCATAAAAACTTTTCCAGCCACATTTATTTTAATACTTATCATTACCCCCTTTTCACGCGTTCAGGGGTAAATGTCCATAAATTACCATCCATTGCTTTTCATTGTTTTTTTTTTTATGAAGAATCTAATATACACAGGTAGGTACGGTATCACTTAACAAAACTGTTTTCCATTTTTCATCGCTTACGTTAGGAGTCGGGTTTTCATAAAATCCTCTCTTTTAATTGGTGCCTACACTTTTCTTGTGTTTAGAACCATAAAATTTGTAACGAAGCTTGATCAGTCAAACAATTATAATACTGAAAATTCAATTCAGTTTTACTACGCCTGCACTTTTCACAATTTACAATTCGAAAATACAATTGCGATGGTTTGCACTAGTGACGGAAGATAGCAAACGTCTCGTTTCGGATTGTGCTCACCTAATAAGGGTCATGTTATATTATGCTTGCCTTGACACACAAACTGGTAGCTTAGACTACCTACCTAATGTGCACGCATGGTGCGACTCAATAATATTATCTAATCGTAAGATAATTAATAATTTCCAACGATTACGGATATAGGCCCGATATATAGTTTATGATTGTCTAAAGGATGGCTTAGTACCTATTGACCGAGTATAGGATTGTGGTAGAATAGTTGTTGCTTGTGCTAATGAATCAAATTGAATCATTAGCTGTTGACGAGGAATAATAATACTTGAATATTGCATTAATAGGTGCTGAAGCGATTCGGCATATTATGCTAATCATGTACGGATTTAATTAACACAATCATGGCCCGTGGATTTCCAATTTCTGGTTTTTTTAGAAATAGTTTTTAATATATGTTTTTGTAGCACTAGTAAATATTACGATTATTGACTTAGGCACTACGATTTCATATGAATTCAATTCGACTATACAATTTTAAACAATGACGTTTTTTATTTTATTTTATTTTCAATACTGAAAATGTTTATCAGATCGTTTCGGCTATATTTTCAAAATTTATGATGGTAGACGAAAGGCAATGGTGTCAAAAGATGCAAGGGCTTGTGGGGAATCGTATGATACCTTTCTAAAATCGGTCCGTAATTTTTTTCGGAATATTGAAAATAGTGAAAAAAGACGAATTTTCGTGATTTTTCGGACCAAAAGTTGATTCTTACGAAAACGAAAGCCAATATAAAAAAAAAATTAAAAATAAAAAACTCCCAAGGCAGACAGATCGTGTACCGTTTGTAAAAAAAAAATTTCAATCGATCGAAAACTGTCAGTTACCCCGAGAGTGAGATTCGGCTATATTTCAGAAAGTTATAAAGGTAGACGAAACGCAGTAGTGTCAAAAGATGCAAGAGCTCGCAGGGTATGGTATCAAATTTTTCCAAATTGGTCGAAAACGTTTTTAGAAAAATTTAATAAAATCGTTTGACAAAAATTAGTTATAAGTTTTTTATTCTGATGTTCATTTTCCATGTCCTCCGATAGTTGCGAGAAGTGCGTAACCTGTAGATTTTTTTAACGATGAGGGATGCATCGCTTAAAGTCTCACTGTGAAAGTTTATATTTTTTTTAAATTATTTAAAATCTACTAATATATTTTACATAACAATCATTTAGATAGGGGTTCCCAACGTTCTGGCAGCTGCGTACCACCTGAAGGTTTTTGAAGATTTTGGAGTACCACCATCAACAGAGGGTCTGGGTGTGTAGATTGGAAGAAAGCCCATCTGATCTTAATTTTTTAGTTAGAAACACATTTACCACGTGACGCGCGTAATGCGCGCTTACCACCATTGATACGCGTACCACCGGTTGAGAACCCCTGATTTAGATTTTTATGTGCGACTCTCACTGGACCGGTAGCAATGTCAAGTCAATGTATGTCTAAAAATTCATGATTTTGCGTAATACATATACCCGATTCCGTGCTTCGGAGGGCACGTTAAGCAGTCGGTCCCGGACGCTGTCAATAGATGGCGGTCGTTACAGTTCCCAACCCGCAGTGGAACAGCGTGGTGGACTTAAGCTCCAAGCCCCCCTCCTCACCCTGGGGGAGGCCTAAGCCCCTGCAGTGGGGTAAAATTGGGCTGATGATGATGATGATGATGATATACCCGATTACGCAAAATAATTGTTTATTATTAGAATATGATTAAGTAATTTGTTAATTGTTATCGGATGAATAATACAAACGTTTTAAGGAAATGTACATTGAGTTCTCAACACCAGATACTTATTTGTTTCGGAAAACGAAACTTGTATTAATAATGTTGGAGTTTTGTTTAGATGCTTTGGAGGGTTTAATTTAATTTCGACTTTCGTAATCCTTAGGAACGGAAAGTTAGCTAATTTCCTACTCGACGACGATCTTGATCGTAACTAAAGACCGAACACGCATCCGGTGGTTTACAATAGTAGCTGTAATGATGGCTAAAAATAGTGCCAATAAAATAGTATGAGCAGACCTAGTTCTGACGTGAATTTGTTGAAGGTCTTGAGTTTCGATACTGGGTCATCCCAGAAAAATCTAATGGTTCGTCTAAATAAAGTTTACAAGTTGGAAATGTAGTGTGTAAGTGTAAGTAAATAAATGTAAAGTTACAATCTTCTTCGAAATCCCATGTTTTACGATCGAAACGGTAAAACAAAAATGTCATTTGAAATGTTTAGTTATTTGTTACATCCAGTTTGATGACACTATCTCGTTAAACCCACTGCCTTCTATAGTTACAAGCCGTACTATTGGAATTTGGCAACATTGAGTGTAGTCCGAGCTTTGGTATCAGTTAGGCTATTGGTTGGCGTTTTCTTCAATTTAAACATTATATAAACAGAGATATTCATTGAAAATAATAATTCAGTGTTAAAAACTACTTGTTGCATCGTGTTTATTCGTAATTAGCAAGGTAAGTTGATATTTTCACCATAATCGTTTTTAGTATTGCGTCACAATCTTGACAAGTTTGGGTGGAAATTACAGTAATTTTTATCATTTTTCGAGTAGGTTCGAGGATATGGAGTCTGAAGGATTCCGGGGAACTATATTGGTCATGGTCATTTTAGTCGCATGCTAGCCACCAGCAGGTCCGGCGAGATTGATTAAGTACAACCCAGGGAGAGGAAGAAACTGCAAGGGAATGGTACATCCCCGTGGAACATTATAAAATAAAACTAGCTTGTAAACTATAGGTAGTCTGTGATTAATGCACAAAACCATAATAAAAGTAACCGAAATGAGATATAATGAACATTCTATTCTATTCATAAAATCCACTTAACCATAACACACAAACAAAGTCGCGGGCAGGTGCTAGTATCATATAATAGGTACTCTTATTTCTATTTTCTACTAAATGCTATCTATAATTTTATATTTAGTTATTTAAATCCCATATTTTCAATTATTAAATCATGACACCTTGTCAGCTGGCGAATACAAAAAATTTTTTTTGTATATTTATTTATGAACCCGATTACGGTAAAAACGTTCATTTTAAAACAAAAAAAAAACGTCAGGAACTTAAAAATAAGAATTCAAGATATGATTTTCTTTTAGAAAAATACTTCCAGTCTCTTATACATAACCTAAGCCGGTATCAGGGTGCGGAATGCGAACTGCAACGTTTCACTATCGATCCCGATTGAACACACACTTGCTTTGTAGATTTTAGCAATACGTGAGAGTTCTGACTCCGACGTAGGTACGTTTTGTACTCGTAAAAAAGAAAGGTTTCTAAGTCATGTCTTGAATTTCCGATTTTAACTTCGTAATGTTTTTTGTTTTACTTTTAAAATAAGCGTTTTTACTGTCGTCAGGTTTTTAAATTATATATTTAATAATTATATATTAACTCCTTATTTTTAGATTATTACAATTTTTTGAACTTTTATTATTATCACATTTTCGTCATAAACAAAGAAGTACAGGTATACTTAATATTGTTATGTTTTTTTTTTAGCAGACAATATATCGGACGTTTTGTATATTATTGAATCGAACGTCCGCCATATTGAAGCATAAAAGTACGAATTGACTAGTAGCTCTCTTCTGCGTTTACCGTCTAAGCACTCATACTATAGCTAGCTGGTGTAAAATGGGGAGTTTTAGTCCGAGTTTCATTGCGCAAGGTCCCCGCGCGGCGCTCTTCACCTCCGAGAAATTCCCGCACGCCGGGACTGACTAACTATTAAAACTGAACGCTGCTGTGAAATTAATTTACTCAATGTAACTAAGACATTCTTCCGGTGAGTACAAATCTATCGACATTTAATTCAATAAAACATATACGCACCTATTTATACAAACTTAGATATGCGCGAAATTGTTACTCTCCTCTCTATTCATCATACATAGACACATGAATGATTTACGCTCGTATGTATCTTTGAATGTAGGATAATATACATACCTATATAACATATAACACATACCTATATAACATACATTCATAGTTACATACACGCGGTACACATTAACGTCCTTTTGGCTTCACTATAGTCTGGTGAACTGTTTCACGTATTCAGTACATGAGGAAGTGTAGATCCAATTGGGTAATGGAAGAGCGGAAGGGTGTTCTAAACATCCCGCTGTTATAGCGGATGTCTGGTTCATTAAGTGGATTTATTTTTTTTATGTTGTTCGCGTGGATCAGGTGTTTAAACCCATTTGCTAATCGCGGATTAAATTTAATCTCCGTTTTTTAACGAGTTTAATTATTTTAATGGGATTAATGCGTAATTATACGCAACGGGGCTTTTATTATGCACATAAATCCTCGTTTGGCTTAAGGTATCTGCGTGATTTGTCCATAATAAGTATTATAATGTATAAGACCAAGTGGTCGTGGTTTGAATCCGAGCATGTACCTACCAATGAGTTTTTTCTGACTTAAGTACATTAACTGTAACGTGCCTCCGAGAGCATGTTGAGCAGTCGGTCCCGGTTGCTGTAAATAGATGGCGGTCGTCACAATCCGCCAACCCGCATTGGAGTAGCGTGGTGGATTTAAGCTCCAAATCCTCTCATCTTGAGAGGACGTCTAAGCCCCTGCCGTGGGGTATAAAAAGAGGCTGATGGAATGGAATGAAAAACAAAAGTATTATAAATAGTAAGATTTAGTAATGAAATTGGAAGCTGATTTTAATCAAAAGTGCCCTGATTGATGTAGTGCTATATTTAAGTTTTGTTTATTTTGTATTATTGATAAAGTTACAAAATTTTTGGTTTTTTTTAGCATCCTCTCACTTGAAAAGTGCGAATGAAAATCTAAAGTACTATCTAAGTAGAAGTGTCTTAATGAATTGATAAGAGAATATATAATTTTTTCAAAGTTGTCGTATTAAACCGGTAATATACGTCTAATCTCTATATTTGTGCACTGCTCATACTCTCGCAGTTCTTCTTCTGACCTTTTTCTTTAATTTAGACTATTATTTGGGAAACCATTATTTATATCAGTGTTTTTTGTTGCAAGTCTGATCGATTTCGTAGAATCCCACTCTGCATTATTTTTTCTTCTTCTAAAAATAAAAGCGATATGATGTACGTATAATGTAACCTTATGCGTGAATCGTGATGAAATCGAAAACGTTTTTACGAGACCTTCGCATTTAAATAAATTCTAGTTGAATGCGAAGGCTTCGTCAAAAACGGTTGATTTGTTTCAGAGTCATAACACATTTTATTTGACTATTTGCATGTTTAGTTGTATTTACTGCACATAGTTAAAAAAACAGAGATCTCGCGTTCTACGCAACTATAAAAGAGCATTGAAAATTATTCAAAAAATAACAAGCGTGTGTGTGTAGGGTTCAGCAACAGCTAAATAATTTTCGATATGATTTGTACGAAATGTTCCTTTTTTCTTTACCAAATACAATTTATAAGTTGGTCGACTATTACGCGCTAAGATAGCGCGTAAAAGCTAACTTAGCCCTGATAGTTTTTTTTTAACGTCGTTATAATAACGTTGTTTAGCTGGCAGACTTGACTCAAGCAAAAATTTGCAATTTAATTCTAAATACTAAGCAAGGGTCTTTGAATCGAAAAATACATTTCACAATCTGCAGTCTATCCAATCGATTGTATACGACCTAACCAACGATACCCCACACCATGGGATCAACTAGAAGAAATAATAATCCCCACTTCTCATTTAAGAGATAAACAATAAAAAAAATAAATTACATTTTATTTTACCACTTGTTGGCGTGATTAATGTGTTTGTGTGTATCCATGCCGAATTACAGCGTTCCAGTACCCACCTACTAAGAGTCTCTGAGTTAAGCCGTAAACAGACAGACGGACGGACATGGCGAAACTATAAGGACTACTTATACTTAAGATACGAACCAGATCGGGAATCGACTGCGGTGACGCTATGAATCATCACATAGGTACATCGCAAACATCCAATTGTAGTCGCTTTTACCAATTTATTAAGTTTTTTTCCCAAATAACAAGAATTCCTCAAAAACATTATTACACAGTTCTGTAACCTTTTGGTTTCACTTGTTGTGAAACTTCATACGTTCTTGTAGAAAAATTGTGTAAGGTGTAATTACAACTATGTAACGTATCTCCTCAAACAGAGTTTAGTATTATTAAAGATTTAAAAAATGTGTTAAATAAAAACTACTTCTAGATATCCACCATATAATCCTAAGACGATATGAATAACATTTCTTTATAGATAACTAGTTGATAACAATAAATTTGCCACTAGTTTCTTCCATCTAAAGACATTACTCTGTTACTGTTTAAATAAATTCATTGTTTTTAATCAGACTCTAATTATTGAGTGAGTTTTCTAGCTTTGATACTCATTGTTAAACAGAGAGACAACCCTCAATAAAAGTTTCGATGTCTTTTGGGAATATGGAACTCTAATAAGGTATGCGAAAGTCTTGCCTAGACGGGACGAGAACGGTTTGCTAATCGAATTATAATTTGTTCGAAGAGCTATATTAGAAGTGATTTGAAATCTTTACCTTCGCTCATTAAAGACAATATCAGTTCGATCGATTATGAAATATTTATTACGTTTCTCGTATACAATCTTAATGTTATAAATCTATCATTTATTTTAGAACCTGTTTACGATACCAAACTTGCAGTTAAAATTTTAGTCTTAACAATGCTGTGCCGCGGTAAACCGCTTTCGTTCGTTCCGCTCGCGTTGACAATTAATTTAATAAAAACCTATTTCACGTATATGTTCAGAACAGTGTACTAGTTGGTCATTAGCTGTAACCGCATTTTCACCTACATTAGCTGTCCATAAATTGAATAGTTGGGCACCATTAAGATTTATGAAGAAAAATACCTCGGCTCTCTGATAAATACCGCTCGGCAGCCGTTTCGGTTAAGTGTATGTGCATACTTTAAATATTTTCACTGATTTGAAGAAAGACTGAAATACATTTATTCACAACGAGGATTTTTGTGTTTGTTCGTCATTACTAATAAACACAAAAATAAAAAGATCTCCGCAGCTATTCAGGAGCTGACCCAGCATCCGCTGCAGGTGTGTGACCACACAACACCGATTCTTAGTCAGCCCCTACGTAGAGTCCGCCGCATACACCAATGACTTATAAATCTTTAGCAAAACACATTGCAAACTTATATTTTGTTCACTTCCCGCTGTTCAAGGGAAGTTATTGATTTGGGTCCGATTTTCGAAAATCGAGTTTTCATCAGATCTCCACGTTTTGAGGTCCTGGGAAGCCATTCTGACTATTTTCGGCTGGACGTCCGTATGAGTATATCCGTATGCTCGTATGTAACTTTTTTTGTCGTACGAAATCTTGAGCATGGATTGACCGATTATGACCAACGATACAGCGTTTGAAAGGGTTTATCAAGACTTAGATCCGATTAGATTTTGAAGTCAATCGGTCGAATTGTTTCAAAGATATTCACAAAATAAAAAAAAAAATTTACGTTTTTTTTAAATAACTTTGAGAATTTCCAATCGAACTACTTGAAACCTTATATACGTTTTTTGTACATAAAAACTGCGTCGAAAATATCAAATATCAAAATCGAACGACGCGTTCAAAAGATATCGCCGTTCAATTAATATTGTTTTTTTTTTTTAATTTTTCCTCACTTTTCAGAATTGCAATTCACAATTGTCTATGCTACGATCATTTCCAAAATAACATTTTCTATGATATTTCCCAGGTTTCTGAGCTTAAAGAACTTTAAATGTATAGAAATTCTGTTTTTGAGCTTGGTGAGCTCGGAAAATGAAATTTATGAGTTCGAAGAGCTCAAAAACTACGAAAATCGATATTTTGAGTTTGAAGAGCTAAATAGCTTTCTAATTTTCGAGCGCTTTGAACTCGAAAACAGCGGGAAGTTTCAGGGATGGCCTGCAGGGTCAACCGATTTTTTTTAAAGAAATTATCAGTATTATTTTAGTCTTAAAAATATGGGAGGCGGATCAATTTATGTATTTAAAAAAATAACTTGAAGTATTCATTGTTATTTCGTTGAATAACTTCGAAAATTATTTTGTAACTATATATATATATTTCTATTTTTATGCCGAATGAATGTTGACCATAAATTTTGATATACATTTGAATACTTTTTTTATGACAAAATAGAAATCTGGAGTACATATTTTAGTAACATTTAAATATATAGGTATATAGATTTTCAAATAATAATAAAAATTGATAGCTTATGATGTCACTATTAATTACCTATAGCTTAAATTTTCTACTTATCGCAATTGTTTGTATGACCATCGACCGCTGCCGTAGTAGGGACGTCACATTGATGTTACAAGTTTTATTTTTATGTCTCTGTTATTGCCAATCCATTTGAAAAAAAAATCTGGCGAATAAGAACACTTATAAATACAAAACGTTTTAGAACCATGTTGCAAAATTTTGAGCGATGCCTATTATTTCTCACTAATACCGAAATACATAAGACTTAAGTTATACCTAATGAGACAAAGGTGAAAATATAATATTCTCTAATCAATAATAAGTACACTAGACGTCATATAATCATTTTCAGTTTCGTAAGTTGCTATTAAGTAACAATTTCCTGTTCAAACTCATCATTAAACAAATCATTAACTAGACGTTTGTAAAGACTTCATATAGATTGATCACCTACCTGCGAGCGTGCAACGGTACAAGCGAATTGTGTGAATAAGAATAATTATATAGTTGGCGTAATGCTTTCCTTGGCTCTCCGATGCGGAACGCACCGTTCGCCGTGGGAACGACTTTTTTTTCAATTTTTTCTTCGCTCATCACGACACTAAACGAAATGTGCACGGTTCAAGTATGTTTTGGTGATCATCGTCGTGCTGGTAAATCATAGAGTAGTAAATTAATTTGACGACAGCGTTTGGTTTTAATAGAGTCATAAATGTCACTTCACAGTATCGAAGTGACATTGCGCTATTTTGCTGGGTTGGTGGGGATTTCTTGGGGTTGAAGAGCGGCGCTTGGGGGCCTTGTGCACTGAAACTCGGACTAAAACTGGCCATCTTACACGAGCTAGCTAGAGTATGAGTGGTTAGACGGTAAACGCAGAAGAAGGCTTTTAGTCAATTTGTACTTTTATGTGGTAAATACAAAATTTTTGAAATTGTGATTTTAATTGTAGATGTTTTATTTTTACAATTTTGAAATTCTTAGACCAACGAAATTGGCAGTAGCGACCGTTATTGCATAGATAGCCTTTAGTTTGTCGTCCATCCACCTACATGTCAGTTAAGTGGTGTTTATATTGCCGGTCTGTAGACGACGAAGTTTGACGAAACTTTAGTCAACGTCATATATATACGTATATTCTAAAAAACCATAAGTTGCATAAGTTGCTGTTTTGATTCTTTACGATAAAAATTTTCCCAATTCTCTTTGTTGTTATTAGTATTTTATATTTAGTTTTTTTAGACAGAATATTGTCAAATAGTGAACCGACTTCAGCGTTTCAAAGCTCATTTGAATTTGGAATTATTGAAGTGAATATTTCATATAATAAAATAATGAATATTTTTGTTACTAAGAATATTAATAATACACAATTTATAATTTTAATTCAATTTATAATTTATAAATTTGATTCAATCTGTATTCTGACTTCTAATGTAGTTATACCTACTGACCCACTCTTGATTTAATTCAATCAATAATTGACAAGTAGTTAATTGATTGACAATAAATTACTGACGATAATTGATAATGAAAATTTTTAACTTAACTGATATTTTTTAAATGATTAATAATATCCATCAGTTATTTTAATAATTATAACTATGTGATTAATGATCAATATTTTTTAAATTGAATTCACATCATTAGGGGTTCATTTTGAGCCAACTTTCATAATGTTCTAAAAGTGAAGTTAACAATCTTTCAAAATTCAGGTGATATTACATAGATTGCTGTTAAGTTTTCCCGTCTAACTGGATTCCTAACTGTCACATACCACAGAAACTATTACATTTTTAACGTGGACAAACGACTTACATCCAGGCGAATCCGGGCCGAACAGCTAGTACGTTATGTTTTCTAAAAAGTATTTTATGGTACCGAATACAGTAATGGGAAAACAATTGTGAAGGGATCGTCGGTGTAGATCCTTCCATTGTGGTCGATCCTACGCCTTCTATGTAACCCCCACACACAGACCAGTCAACCTATAGACCACGCTTTAATAAACGTCAGTACGAAAACGAAATCGCCAAAAAGTGGCGGGGTGCGGGGAGAGGTCGGCTAGTTTTCATTGGCTCGTTCAAAATTGACAATTTAATGGCTTCCGACGTGCTTCCAACTGACCGCTCACAAGATACGTAGTTATGTAGTGTCACTACATAGCCTTGGCGAATGCTACTCCCTGTCAAAGCGTGGTCTATAAGGTTGACTTATCTGTGCCCCCACACGAACATACGAAATGACGTTAATCTGTTTTTTATCCGATCAATTTTTTATCAGTCATCCTTGGTATTCCCCTCTTTCTTCTTTCTTTTATTTTTCCTTCTAATTGAGAATCGTCATGTCGTTTAAGATGGTCTGTCCATCTGTTGTCTTCGATTTTCAATTATTTTGTTAAGATCTCTCTTTTTTAATCTCTTCTTTTGTTACTTTTTTCCGCCTAACTTATACTCTCAATCCTTCTTCAACACCACATTTTCTCTCTGTCCTTTTGTAACATTGTTCACGTCTCACAGCTATATAATTTTACTCCAATTTTTAATTTCCTTTGATATTTTAAATTTAAATAAAAATGTTTTCTCATTAAATGCATTTAAAAAAATTAAATTGATGTCATTGTATCTTTTTGGGCTTGTACATATATTTAGAATATAAGTGTTTTGTTTTATTAAATACTCTGTTTTACATAGTTCATTTAGTGCGATAACATCGTTATCGTACACCATTGTGTTTGACATTTTCACGTTTTTCGTACGCGCTCGTTATATGCGCTAATGCCGAACGAATGGGGTAATCAGTACGTACGTACTTTCCAGATGACTGTATTTTGCATATTTTATCACTTTTTTTTTATTACACTTTATAGGTCCTTTTATATGTAAGAATGTACTTTTATTAATCGTGGAATTTAGCAGAAAGATGAATAGTGTGATTCCGTTTCTCCGAGTTTATTTTAGTATTCTAATTCTTAATTGCCATTTTTAAAGACACCACACCATCGCTGTCCATAGAGTATACGAGTAGAGTGACGACCGCTTACCCTAGTGGGTAGCGACCCTGCCTACGAAGCTGGAGGTCCCGGGTTCGAATCCCAGGTCGGGTAAGTATTTATATGATGAATATGATACTGGTACCGGGTCTTGGTTGTTATATGTATGTGATGTCTTCGCTTGGTACCCAAAATACAAGCTAATGCTTAGTTTGGGGCCTAGACGTGGTTGTAAGTTATACGTTATTATTATTATAAATTTTTTGCTCTTTCTAGTAGGTAGGTGAGTTTATTCGGAGCGTTCACAAAAAAATAATAATCCTTAATTTACATGTTATAACGTACTCATATTCACGGACAAAATGATCGATCCACTTGGCCTCGGAAATGTGATTTCATGGCAAAACAAAATAACATTATTCCAATTGTATTATTATGATTTGTTAAAATATTATTATTGCTGTGTATTCTGAGCCGAATTGTTATAGGTTAATTTACGCCGATGATGCGCCGTCCTGGTTTTGTTCCTTTGTCTTTTTCATAATTTAGCGACTGAAAATCTTCTTCTAAGAATTTCTTTGTGCAAACAAATCTCGTGATTTATCCTCGCGACCGGGCATCGTTTAATTGGATTCCTTTACAATTTTTTATTTATATTGTGAAAATGGAATGATATTGGAATATTAGGTGATAAGTCGAGTTTTTTTTTTTAGGTGTTTTTGATCCCCTGTATATATAACTTACCTGAGTTATACGCCAATATAACATGTCACCTATTCGTCACGTAACACGTAAGGGACTAGGGCTAGTTGAATTTAATCAACTTCTAAACAAATTTAACATTAGGGACGTGACATTACACCGAGGCAGGGGGTCACGGAATGTGAGTACACGTGACAAGTATGAGGGTGACAATTAAAAAAAAATGTGTTAAAACAAATTATATGACATGGTATCATTACTTTAAATGCAAACGACTAGAGTAGGGATCGAAAAACTGACACGAAACATTTGTAGAAAGTCATCAGACATTGAAGGATATCCATAAAATAACATCCTTCCTCTATTATTAACTCTTAATTAACCTGTTAGTAAATTTAAATAATGACGGTGCACCTAAACCTCTCCCGTTGAAATATGACATGATAACGTTTGTTAGCTTAGTGTCACTGTTAGGAAAATGTGTGTTGTTTGATCACAATGCATAAAAACATGTCGGTAGATACACGCTGTATGAAATAGTGGATTTGCTTCCGTGCAGCTACACACATTGCCTTTATGCTGCAGTAGCTGCACTGCCTGGAATAGATGGATCTCCTATGATTCCAATGTCCTCGATTACCCCTGTTAGCGTCTCACACGGTTGTTACTCCATCTTGTTTTATATAAATTGACAGTACTGGTCCATTATGTTTGTGTTGAGAGTGAATGGTGTTAACTTTTACAATTTGTTTGCTCATATCTGTACACTTCGGGTTTCCCTTTAATTTTGTTTGTTTAGTGTCTTGCATTACAAATAAAAGCTACGAGATGGTGATAAGTTGACGTAAAGTATTATACGATCCACTAGTGTAGTGTAGTCTATTGCTTTGTTCGCGTGTAATTCTACACCGAGAGAAATCGTTCGTACAAACGAACGTATATTTCAGAAATATACAATCAACGTATACTTTAGACTTGTATACGTACAATATAACATTAATACGGATACATCAAAATACACCGACAAACTGGTCTTGCAGCTGCATAGTGTAATATACTGTGCTACGCTAAATCAAGTAATACCTCGATTGAAGTAAACAATATCCTTTTTTCATGCTGAAATTTTTTTCAGTGTATATTGTTAGCAGTCAGAGATCCGGAAGGATTACCGGTAGTAGCCAAGTAGGATTTACTTACATTTTTACTGTGCTAAATTTTGCTCCATACAATTTACGTAGTAATCGCATCGTATACTTTTGTTTCTATAACGACTCTCATATTCAGTTTCAACCTCCATCACATGTTTTAGTGTTCATTACTATGTGCCCTAAATACCCATTTCTTTTTTGTCTTGTTAACTGGACGACTTCAGTTATTTTAATCGGTTATGTATTTGAGTGTCGTTTGTAGTTTTTTATTCTTCTTTGATAGTTCAAATAGTGTACACTACAATCTCAGCCAAATCGGGCATCGGTTTATTATTATATGGTTGATGCGTTAATAAATAACAATCAGACATCGTTTCATTTTTAGATATTTACGCTAGCCCAAGTTTTTCTATATACTTTTCATTTCCTTTAAATTTAACATTTGTTTTAGTGTATACAGAAGTAAAAAAAATAAAAAATAAATTTATTTTCAACGTAGGTTGCTTAATATCATATGGCGGTACTAATAATAGTGCTACACCGCAACTCACCGAGTTAATTTCGATATCAGTTTGGTTCAGGTCGGTGGGCAAACTATTGTTTTTCCTAACACCTTGAATATCTGTACCGACGTGATGCGCTCAAAAGCGTGACCACATAACGGACTAGCTGCATGGTGATTGACTGTATCTATTAGAATATCGGTTTCGTTATTGATCAATATTTCATTTTAGCATGTATGCATTCTATTTTTGAAGAGAATGATAATAAAAGCAATACAATAAATAAAATAAAAAATGAAACTGGTCAAGTGTGCGTCGGATATGCATCGCCTTTGGAGCTGTAGCATTTTTCTTTAAGTCTTTGAATTAATGTTTATTTCAAGGACCGCAAAACCAAGTTTGACTAACTGAAGGTAACTGAAAATTGCAGGTGTCTAGTAAAGTACACTGGTAGCTTATAGGCGATGACACATTATTATCTAACGTCTCGCCTGCGTAAACACTAAACACTGCCTAAGATTCACTAGTCTCAGCGATATTTTACATTTCGCAGAGTACACAAAACACGAGGTATGTTTGGACCAGTCAGATGTTGGTTAAAGCCTTAGCTAACCGTTACCAACCAGAGGTGTACATACGTATAGCTCGGTTGTCACCGAAAGTGTGGGCCAAAATTCACGTTAACACAAACAAAGAAAAGCTATGAAAATACTGTTAAGAGGAGTGTGTAGCGGCACATTTTCATACAAACGACGTTAACGGTTGCACCTCATTAAACCTTAACCGATAGGCACAAAAAATTATATGGTAATCAGATCAACAAAATTAGGTTTATAAGTCTTTAATTTTTTAAATATTTTGGTATGCTATAAGAAAAAAAACTTGAATGCGCGGGTTTTTTTTTTGGAAATAGTTTCATTTTTCATTACATGTTCAACATGAAACTATATGCATTTTCCCAACATGTTGTGAAAAATAATAATAAATCGAAAAATTATGAATTTCAATGAGATGTGAAATGGTACCAACATGAGGTTTTGTTAGTAAATTTCTATTCCTTAGAAAGTGTACCAATCCATTGAGCCATTAAATTCGTCACATAGTATTTTTATGTACTTATGATAGAGGAAAGGTCTCAAAAAGTGAGGTGGATTTTCGATATGCTATGTTCTTCGTTTCGCGCAAGGCAGCATTTTTGGTCATATCGGTGCCTATACTGACATGTCCCTTGTTGCTGATTATATCTCGTTTGGAAAATTAGAAGACACTATTCACAACACCATAACATCATTTTTTTCCGATTTTTTCATTTTAACAGCATTATCTAACTATATTTGTAATGATGATAGACAGTATCTTAAGTGTTTTGAACACAGTTTTGAAATTTTATGTATAATTGTTTTTCACATCAAACGATGCGAGCGAAAATGCCGTGTTTTAATCGTAGAAATGGAAAATGTCTATGCCTGTCCTTTTGGTTTTGATTTTCAAAAAAGTCGTATGGTGCAGGCACAAGTATACCGTATCCAATCCGACATACGAAATCTAATTTGAATGGATTCAGTCAAATTCAAATGAATACATTAGCCATCTACTACGATTGTCTGAAAATTGGCCTGAAGAAGAATAAATTTACCAGAAATATATTTTTTTCTATTGCATACCGGAAACTAATATAAAAAAAAACTTGTTATAAATAAATATTAGTGATGTAATTTCTTATTCGCAGTTATTTCAATTTAAGTGACCTCACCACACTGTTAAGCGACGCCGAACTCGATCGTAAGTTTGGCATGAATGACAATGCAATGCGTGTTCTTTCATCTGACACAATCTTTCGGAAAATAGAGCAAAGTATACAGACAAAAAAAATTATAAACAGGCGTATGTTTATATGAAGTGACATCAGTGTCGTCAAACTAACGAAACGGCTTTAAGCTCTTGTAAATGTGTGGAAGAGTATACAAAACAGCATCCTGAAGTATTTTTCTATTCATCATAAAATTACCTGTGTTGCGCTAGAGTTAGAATTATGATTATTGTAAGCTTTCAATAACATTACTAATCAATAATTTACTGATATCAGAATTTTATTTTTTCTTAAAATTAAGGCTAGTATGATCCCGATAAACGATTTTAGTTTAAATTTAAACACTACAACAAATATTTCTTGAGTAATTTCACAATTGTAAAATTGTATAGGGGTTTGAACTATTAAGGCTGCCTTAGTAAGTAAATTAAACGCGAGTTACATTTTAAATGTTTCTCATACAATTATTAGTGTATACAATTTTCTTTTATCCACTGTAAAAGTTTATTTATTTTGTATTTAGTTACATGAAAGTTTATGTTTTGCGACTCTAACAGATTTACTGAAATAGTACAATGATAAAAGTCGATTCGATAACGCCATATCTGATATGAATTTAATGTCGTAACGTGAATACTGTGTTCACTGCGTAACATATCTAATCATCTAACAAATTTAATATCTGCATTGTCGAATATGTGCATACGACGAATTGATGTGTCGGGACCGGAATAACTATTGGCCCAAGAATCTCGGTGTGATTTGCTATTGTGAAAATGTTTGTATGAACTTTAGATAATAGAAACAGCAAGATGGAACCTCTCATGCTTCGAAACGATAGAAAACCCGAGCGAAATAATCGACTCAGAGATTAAACAGACCATATGTCCTTAGCATAATTCTTTTTAAACACTTCGTTAAAATACCCATGAAATGTAATTCCTAGTATTTCGATTTGTTTTTTCCAGTACCATTTTTACATGCGTATCACACTAAAGTCTATTTTAAAGTGCTTTGTCAAAACATCAAGTGGCGTATATTTAGTCTATGGTGTACATTTCATTTCTTACATTTTTGCTGTCACGACGCGGTAATATGTCCATATACATCCATGGTATATTAAAACGCCAATCTTCAAAATCGTAAAATATTTATGCGGTAATTAGGTTTAGGCGTATAGTAACATCGACCTATGATTAAAAGCCCCAGCAATAAAACAGACGTGCAACAAGTAGAAAAAATAATAAACCGTGGCCATGGAAAACTTAATGCCTAGTAAACGTATTGCCTAGTAAACGTATAAGGAGTTTATGATACTGATGTGATGTGAAAATTGTAGATAATCTATCTTCTAGATTTACGCAAAACTCGCGACAGCCTTTATCTGTATACCGACTTGCATTACAAAACCTGCAACAAGCAATTAAAGTTTTATGTTTTTTCTGTGCTATTAAATAATCTGTATGACTGGATGACTCGCTCGGTGAGTGGCAGTAGTTCTTTATAAACGATTCTCGAAACCCATGCACATAATTACAAATGGGATAGCCTATAATTTTAATGTACATAACTAAACAACCTTCAGATGCACGCTATAGTAATCATATGGACATATTTAGAAACAGATTTTCAATATTTTGTGAATATATTTTAGAAAAATATTAAAGCTCGCTATAAAACAATCATCTCAGATTTTCAAAGGAAATTGAGGTTAGAACCTTCGATTTCGTTTGCGAGTCCCTAAAGGTTTGATTGGCAACATTTAAAATTTTTAAGTTATTATTTTATTCGACTGACCAATTAGCCGAGTGTTTAGAGACTCCAAATGCGAAGTCACGAATTCGATTTCCGCCCGGAGCCAATATTTGTTCCTTGTCTGGGTGTAAGAAGTATCTATATGTGTATATATTACAAAAAGAATAAGTATTTAAATATGTTTACCAGTTGTCTAGTAACCCATAACACAAACATAATACTTGTTTTCTTTGCACTAGATGGTGCTTTGTGGGATGTACCAAATATAACTATTATCATTTCATAAAAATATCTTTCTCCATCTTATTACAACTAGATTAGTTTTGTACTATATTGGATTGTGGCTTAACGTCATTTTTAAACGAAAATTCTTTGTTGGATCGCGCGACGAAAACTCTCCTAACGTTCACGATGATTTTTTAGGTCAGAGTATTTATATACGATTTTCTTATATTCATAGTATATCAAAATATCAACAAGTAAAAGTGAAATACTTATACATAAATAAATAACTAATCTATCACTAGTGCCACATTGTTGGAAGGGGTCTTCAGCTTTTGAAAGAAGTGAATCCTCTATTTGGTATATGGGTCCAAAAAGGACTTTCATGGTCTTCCAAATCTAACATTTTGGAATCAACACTGTTGAGTAGTACCAAGACGTCAAACAATTATATCTTTTAAAAGTATAAATTTCAGATATTTGTACATTCGCATTGAAATTGCAACAATCTCACTTAGCAGAAAAGTTTAAAGTTTCAAGTTTACAATTTCCTGTGATTGCTAAAATATAAACAGCTCCATCGTTCAAACAATCTCGAGCTAGATTAGTAAAATTAGGTAAAATGAAATGTAAATGTCTAATAAAATATAGAAAGCTGAATTTTGGCAAAAATCTTTGTTTTGACGTTCTTAGATTTGGTAAAAATTTAAGTCTCATAAAATCAATTCAAGGTCATAAGTCTCGAAAACCGGTTTTTGGCAAACATTGTTTCCGATGCATTCCAATGTGATTTCAATTTAATTTTTAAAGTCTGCATTTTATAAATAATAGGAACAATAAGTATATTTTTATTGAATTATTAACGATTTAAATTTAAATATGCATACTACCCATAGTTTAATAGCTGTGTTCTTCTATGTGGATTCATGGTTTTCATTCTCCGCTCTATATCTGAAGAACTGACGATCTTACAAGAAAAGAGATCACAAAATATTTAGAAAATTGTGTGATCTATAAGACTTATATTAACCTAAACTGACAACTGACACAGAGGAAACTATACATGTACAAAAGAGCTATTTTCGTGACTTGACACGAGGGCACAATATTTAAAGCAATTTTGATCGAATTTTTCGATGTGAAAACAAAGGTTTGTGTCAATATTTAGTGTTTTCATTTTCGCTCCCAGATTAGTTTCTTATTTAAAAACTTATTGGATACAAAAATTATTCCAAGAAACAAATGGTACCACATACCTATTTGAAATTTACTTAATTGCAGTAAAACCCGGTAAAAGCCGTAGAACTAAAACTCCATTCGTTCAATAGTCGATTAATTACTTACAAGTTCTTTTGCTTTCTCTTTTATTAGTCATTAGTAATGATTATTGGTTATTAGCAACTTCTAATTAATCGACGGATAGGCTTAACGTCTTTATATACCGTGTAGTTTAGAATGTGTTATTGACTTATTAAAGCTGATAATTTTTTTACTTCAGTTTAAGCTAACTTACAAAGGACTTAATTTAAGCGATACGAAAATTGGCAGATGGTAGTTTTCTCCAGTATCAAGTTTTCAAAATACATATTATTTGTCATTATTCTTAAAAAAGTTCACTAATTGCGAAAAAATAAATTAGTACTAAATAATATGTAGGTAATTTTTAAAGTAAATATATTGTAAAATCTAGAAAATAACTGAGAGAGTTTATTGGAGAATGTATATTTTAAGATAATTCTGGTAGTGTAGCGTAAATTATTTACCATGTAAAAATAGGAAGTTATTCTTCAAGTTACAAAGAACTCATTTTCCTTGATAAAATGTGTATAAATAGTAGTTGTAAATTACACCAAAGGAAGATATGAATATAAAAATTTTATTGGTTTTTCACATCCTTTTATCAACAGATAACTATATTCATTTTACGTGCGTGCGTTATTTCTAAAATTTAACATAAGCGATTTGAATGTAAACAGTCTGGTGTAAGTTGTTGAACATTTCTCTTTATTGTATTATACGATTTATTACGACTGGTTCCGTATTCAATCAGAAAATGATGTTCTAGTACGTGGCAAAATCGGAACTAACGCCGCCATCTTGAGAAATTTCACCGTGAATCTGTTGTGAATTTTTCAGGTTTTCTGTTGGTAAGAATTCGAAGAACATTCGCAAAATCGATAAAAAGTGGTGAATCCAAGTGGACATCCAAGTACCAAAAGATCCATGTCAGACTGTAGAAAGACGCGTTTCTGTCAAATGATAACGATAACCTATTACGTTTAATGATTAATAGAACTGGTTTAACACTACTTTTGCACGTAAACCTATTAGTAACTTTTTATGTCTTCCAGTTTACTCATAGTCTACGTGTCCTGTGATAATTACACGACATTCGTATAGTGCAGCCTGTCTCAGGCAGCAATTTGTGCTAAAATAAGATTATAAGCATCACGGCAACATCTCTTATTTTCTTATTATGAATAATTTCTTATAAAATGTCGTGTAAAGATGTTATAAGCGTGTGATATTATTACCTTTACGCAGGCTGCGTAAGGTTTGGCTGCGTTATCAGGCTGCGTAAAGCATTTTTACTAGATTTTAAATAACATAGCAATATGTAATAACATAGAGTCCGTATAAGAACTATTGGCCAACGTAGTGACGTCATTAAGGCGATGTTAAAAGCTGAGGACGGCATTTTCAAACAACGATATCGCTTAAAGTATTTCATGAATCTTAATGTCTTTAAAATATATTAAATCACTGTCATCGTTTTATACGATGTTCGTTTTGAAATTATTATTTAATAAGTTTTACAGATTAAAAATAAATCGTAAAAATACCTCTTAAAAATCCATTTATCCATCATTGTAGCTGAGTAAGAAGTTTGTTATAGTTAAAAAAAATATATTAAATAGATTTCATAATTCTGTATTCGATGCTCGTTTTGTATTTTTCAATAGGCGTTTCAATTAAAAGAAATTAAATTTTAATAATTTTGCACTTACGCCTTTTAATTTCAAGCGGTGTGCTATTGTGTGTCTCGCTTGTGTAAAGCACGAACTCGTATAACAAGGTATGTCGCCTTTGGGGCCAGTGGGCGGCGACATTCTGAATTTTCGTTGGCTTATGACATTCTCTTAATAGTTACCTATGTATATATTGCCCATCTAAGAAACAATAATTGTTTAAATAGAAACTATATTAATAATCTTTATTTGTTATTTTCTCACGTAGTCTTGCATTAAATATAATTATTGTCATAATGTGTAACGGTAGAGCTTCGGTGTTAAGTATTATTCAATGCGACTGTATCTGAAAATAGTTTGTTGAAACTATGATAATAATGTCACTTTGAGATACTGTGAAAAATTGAAATGATGAAGATTATTTACGAAAATAGAAATTAGTGTGCAACTTGGGGTGTAATCTTATAGGATGACAGGCGGAATTTACACCAATCCCTTTGAGTCCTTCGGGATTTTGTGGGATTCGCTACGGAGTTTAGTTTTGTTTAAATGAAGTGAAAATAAAATTATCATCCCTTAGTTCAATATGTGAAGAGCCACCCACCCCTAAATAACATAGTGTAAATTTTTTGTTTACTAAATTATAATATGACGCTTCATATCTTCCTGTGACATATTTTCAGAATCAGTGGAAAGAAACCTGTGACATACGGACGAACAAACTGACATAGCAACATTATGTAAAAATTTCGATGGTGATATTTGTCTATGGAACCCCAAAAATAAGAGTTAAATAAAATGTTATTTAAAATTACTTTTAATCAATGACGTATTCACATCTATTTTCATCAAATATGAGATGAGGGTATCTGTGTTTTGGGACTTGTAGACTCCCGTGGATCCCGCAACGTTTAACGGAATCTTGTAGGTATTACAAGTGCCCCCCTTTGTCGAACTGCAGTTCCTCGTTGTGTATCTATTAAAATTATGATCGAATATCCAACTTATACGATGTCACGGTTAGCGTTATAGATGATACACAAACTCACAAATCATAACCGTCATATTCGTTAGAATAAACGAATAAACTTTTAGAAACATTACAGGTGAAAGACCGGTTGCCGATTCCAAGTAAACTATGGCTACTAAGTATCTATATGTTGAAATATATAAAACGCACGGTTCTCATAGTTCTGTCGACGTGCGAGTATTCATTACAACCTGCGAGATTATATTGATAATCGAGCCAATAGTCGATGGCAAGAAACGAGCTCTTTGCCAACCGATGAGGTGCAGGTCAAACTGGTTTCGTCGCCCTCCACTACGAAACTCTACGCGAATATGTCGGACATATCGTTTCACGTCCGTTCACCGTGTCGGATTGTAGTTATGATTTATCGTAACGGATATCTCGGTAGCGGACGTGCGTAGCTCTGATGGGGGATTGCGGTGTCACCCGAGGCCATTCGTCGGTCAAGTGTACTTGCTGAACCGCAAGCTTCTAGTGTTTTAGCGATTGCTAGAGCAGGTGTTTGCAGTGTGTCATTTAGGTAAGACGCGGCCAACGGATCTAACGGTGACACCGGATTCTTTTGCTGAACGGGACTTGACTAGGTTATGGTATATTATGAATGGCTGTGAAGATGAGATTTGTGTCTATCTACATATTAATCTGATGTTTAACTTAATTCTTAAAATACGCGTAACGACGCTGTAAAGTGAAGATCTCGTATGTCATTTTATTAATTTTAATTTTTCTTTGCGTTGTTACAAAGAATAACTCGTGAAGCATGTTTGTAACAAATCCGTTTTACAAATTTATAAATTTTAGGCCATCCAGCGTGTCCATGAAAACCCCTTATATAAATGAAACTTGCGTAGTTTGTGAGATAATCTCGTTTATGTGATGGAGTTTTGTTGTTTGGACACTTTGGAAATACGAGGTCTTCACTCTAAAGCGTCGATAAGTTATTTACGAGACATTTGTATTGTAGGTATAGTATGATCTACCGTATTTAATTGAATACTCTTATATTTACGCCTTTACTATAGTTACCTACTAGATAACTGATGTACGTAATTAAAATAATTTTATAATTCAAATATGCATATAGATATTTGACATGTTTAAATGTTCATGCGCACAAATATTTGTCTCGGCGGGGATCGAACCCGTGACTTTGGGTCTGCAGTCGGCGTTAAACACCAGTCAATCATTCAATGTCAAATGACGTTACATGACGATATAATAAATTCGTGTTCCTTACTTTTATGAAAGGTGTATTAAAAACTTTGAGATTTTTTAAAAATAATTTTTACATTATAGTTTTTGGTATTTGAAAGGAAAAAGAGAAACAGTTGTATGTAATGTGATAACAATAAACATGGAAAGTTGTTTCAATAATTGTACGTTATCGGTATGAATACAATCAAATGTGGGTACGTAGCTTATCAACACCCAACACCGTTTCGATTGACAGGCGATCACGCTTGGTCGACGCCCGCATTCGTCCGACATACGGAATAGTGGTAGGCAGGTGGAAGATATATCCAAAATGCTTATGGCAACGTGATGTTATTAAAATTGAATGCCATTGTGTTCCGTCTCTTATACAATAAGAGAATGAATTATCGTTTTCGTTCGATCGATATAAAAGTATGTTTTGTAGCGTGCCGGTTATGTCCTTGCACGTATTTATAAAAATCGAATTAATTGACGTAAAGTACTTACGCTAAAGATATTACCTTATTCTGTAAGACTTTATACTGAAATACCCCAATAGTACGCTCCGGACCATCACACCACCGAGAATTGCCCACGACAGCAAAGAAGGGTTATCCTAAGGGTCATTCGCGCGTGCGGGCGATTGACATCCGCATGAAATTGCAGTAAAGTTTTTATTACGAGAAAAAAAATTATAAATCATTCAGAGATAGTTCTAGTACGGGTTCTTTATTAAATTATTTACGTGCGAATTCGAATTTATAGTCGGAAATTCAAAATAAGCAGCCGTTTATGCTATAGGGCGTGCTAAAGAAATATCTAGAATATTCTCGAAAAACATTACCCTCCTTAGCCGGTTAAAAACCGGATCGACTTCGAATTAAAAAGAAGTCACATTAACTGTTCAGTACCGATCGAAATTCAATTTTTTTATTGATAATTATTTTAATTATTTATTATTATTTTACCTAGTACACTGCCGAAAAGGCACTGAAAATGCATTAGGGATGATCCATTAATTACATCACACTTCAAGGAGGAGGAGGGGGTCCACAAAATGTGACATATCGTGACAGGGGGGAGGGAGGAGTTCCATGTTTGTGACCTCACAGTCTTCACATACCTACAATTTTTTTACAAAATTTAAGTTTTAAAAAAAATAATTTCCATTGTTAACAAACATTGTAGGTACTAAACTATTACTTTAGTACAATGTTTGTTAATAATTTTGATACTATTTTTCTAGCCGAGTTTAACGATTTATTTTCGAAATAGCGAATGTATTACGAAGCGGATAAGGCTCATTTTACATTACAATCTCGGCATCGGCACTTGTCGGCTTAGTCAAAGGTTTAGCGCGTGCGGCGGCTATTGTCACAAAGGGCACCGACACAAGTGTCTTAGGATCTACGAGCGTCATCACTTTTCAAGCAGGTTCCGTACGATACATATTGCCCCAGTGTTCAAGCGTACCTGTTCAAACGGTCTTGTGACGTTTGTGGATTGTATCTTGCTTCATACAAAGCAGCGAACCTACAGACGAAGAAGCTACATAAAAAACAAGAAGTTATCCCTGCTCCGAAGATCCGGCCGGAAAGAATTGCGGCTAGACGTGCCAGGGAAATGCTCTGTATAATTAACAATGACGCATTGTGGTACGACGAAGGAGACGTGGACCCGAATAATGCACCAGAATCTGTCGAGAGTGTGACAAACGTCTCTGATATGCCAGTCATCCAGAACATGAAAGAGTGTATCCAAAATCCTTGGACGGAGGAAGAATAAGTTTTTAATATTTTTTTATTATTGTTGATTTTCTCTTCGTTAATTTTATAAATCATTTTAAGCAATCCTAATAAAAAGTTAGTTTCAAAGGGATGTTGTAATGTTTACCTTGCTAAACTAAAAATCTAAATGTGACGTCACACTAAGGGGGGGAGGGTGTAGTTAATTGTGATGAAGTGTGACAAGGTGGGAGGGAGGGCTAAAAAAATCATGAAATTGGTGTGACGTAATTAATGGATGATCCCTTAGGTATCTTATCTAAAAAATCCATAATTTAATATTACCTATGTGACAAGATAAGTGCAATTATAATTTTTATTCACAATTTATTAATTGTATTTGTATCAAAAAGTAACATGTTATCGCTCCTTATCGTGCAAATAATCTTTTATGTTATCGCGACGAAAACAAATGGAACCCTAATTTATTATCGAAGTTACAGAGTTGGTCTGCATCGATACAATATTTTTATCTTTCAATATTGATTAGCCAAAATATAATCGATGTATGGTTATCAGAACACTTTCGATACTGAGAAATTTTACCTTTTATAAAATGTTGTTTTTTTGTTTTTTTTAATATTAATTATTAATCACGGACTGCAGTTACGCAAACGATATCATTTTCTGAATGAGGTAAAATATTAATACTATCTATTACTGAAAATTCGTTGCCGCCAAAGGACCCCGACGATATTCGTTTCTATACAAATGTATGAACGTAATTTTAAGCTTATTTTAAATCCATTGACAGAACATAACAACCAAAGAAAACTAGATCGGCCATTAAACATTCCCCTAATGGAGGACATTTTATGTAGGTATTTTTTCCTATTCGCATTATAAAGTACGACAGAATTATTTACGCTCTTCAGAAATATAGTACGAAATGGATAGCCTTGGAAAACTCGGGAAAGGCCTCTTTCTACGAATTATACCAAACTAGTATCTATTGTTGAATTTATGATTTATTATAATATATATTGCTTCGATTTTTTTTTTGTATTTACCCGATGAGCTTAGAATTACTTTTCCGGCTCTATTTTCTGGAATATTTTATTAAGATTATTATAATATACTTAAAGACCCATTAACGAAGAAATGCCAGTACCTGTATTTTATGGAATATTTCTTACAACTCTACTAAAAAGTGAAAGAATAGAAAAATTTCTTGTTTTATTTGGCAGTAGGTAAACCAAATAGGTAGGTACAGTCGTTCAATGTATAAATTGTAATTGTTTTTTATTGAGCCTCTCATGTAAGTACCCTCTTAAGGTATTCAGGAAAGTTCATAAATAAAAAGTCCGCAGTTCTAGAATACTAATAAAAGTTGGCATTTAATATAAATTAGTAATAACATAAAGCTTCATTATAATGCAATCGTTAAGTAATATAAACCAAGTTAGCAAAACAACCAGATCTGCTAGTTAACGTTCAAGAATGATCTTCATTTACTGCTTTCGAGAAGCTGCTGAAGCTCGAATAGACTTGTTCGGGCTCGCTTGCGGTTCGTTGACCAGTCAGCACTGCGCTGAAGTACACGCACAGTCTACTTTTAATTGTTGTCTTTACGGCTACTCTCGGACAAAATACACGTAAGTCGTAAGAGAAAAATGCGTCGTCTATTAAGAAAGCTTAGTACGCGAGTCCGACTCGTGTTTGACTTTTTTGTCCAATGTCAATTTATATGACAGGCATGTGCATAAATATTTGTTTCGAAACACTAATTACCGGAACGTCGAACGGTAAAATATTGAATGAGTATTTGGTTCAGTTCAAACTTGTCGCTTTCGTCGTGCCATTAGTAATGATCGACCTTCTCTGTGACTGTTATATCGGTCGCCATTACTCATTGTTTTGACGTGCGTTCCTCTCCTTTGTCATTTGGTACGTGCTGTCACAGAATTATTGAACTGGAGTTCGCATAAACGTATTTAACTTGTTTGACTAGTTTGTGTCTGTGTTGGTTGTTTAGATAGAACATTTATAGTAAGCATTAAAATATTCTTACAGTTATATCGACGAACTCGAGTAATACGCGTTCGTAATTTCTCGTTTTGCAGTATTATTTTTGGGAAGAGGTTACATACAAAGATATCTATCTATTTGTGTGACTATGAATACCGAAAAGATCGCATTTGTACAGAGAGTTTACGAAATTTAAGTGTTTGGTCTGATTATAAGCGGTTATCGCTGGGAGGACGAAATTCATAATAGGTACTTTGGGGTTAAATTATGAAGGACAAGTAAAAAATAATAGTTTTTCTGAATTATGTACATAACTATCACCGACTCCGTGCCTCAGAGAGCGCGTTAAGGAGTCGGTCCCGGTTGCTGTCAATAGATGGCGGTTTACAATCCACCAACCCACACTGGAGCGGTGTGGTTGATTTTAGCTCCAAGCCCCTGCAGTGGGATACAATGGGCTGAAGGAATGAAATTTAAACATTAAGTATTTAACTATATTAAATTTGTTGACTGGTTACAAAATAATCTTTCGCCCAGCGATACTCGTCTGTAATCTGACAACAGTCCAAAGGGTGGTGAAGTATGTAAAGTAGTATTGTATCCGGCACCCCAATTGGTCAGAAAATGAATAAAAATTATAGTCAACGGTCTATCACTTGTGTCTATTTAAAGTAGTGAAAATGGTAAGTCGTACAATCACGTAAAAGTAGAACGCAATCAGAAAAAAAAGTGAGATTAATTTTCATCGATAAGTTATAATCTGTAATTACCTACCTATGTAAATAAAATAGTATCTGTGATCATATATTCTGTATTTAATAGCGACGTGAATTATGTTTCGGTAGTAATTTAAAAACTATTGAGCAGATTTTAATAAAATTTGGCATAGAGATAGGTTGAACTATAAGAAACATTAAATTATACTTTTTACCACAGTAATGTGTCTTTATTTTTGCTATCTTTGACTGATTTTAATGAAACTTTATAGGGTGACAGCTTTCATCTTAAAAACGGACTGAACTGATGTTTAATTGGGAAATGTGTTTGTATGTCTTTAACTTGACACGAATAAATCACTCATCTAATTTTAATCAAATTGGTAACTTACGTCCTAAATACGTGTTAATATTTGTTTTAAAGCGAAAATATAAATGTAAAAATATATTTATAAATAATTATAACTTATTATATAAATTGTATAATTTTTAAATATAAATACGAAAATGAGTAGGCTTAAAAAACCACTTACATACCATATATGTTTTTCTAAGTATCAAGACACATTTGCCAAATCACATCAAAATTACTTACTTCAGCCGTGCATGAAAACGTCTCAAATTCCTGTACTAATTTTGATGAAACTTGACAGAGAGTAACTTAAAACACAGAAAATGATATACATTGCATTTGGGAGGATTTTGCCCTAATCGCCACGCTGGGCAGGCGGGTTGGCGATCGCAGTAGTAGAAGGTTTGTTTTTCAACCAAGTAACGCTGCTGTGATGTACATACATACGCTTAAATCACAACAACGTCTAGGTCCCAAACCAAGCATTAGCTTGTGTTTTGGATACCAAGCGAAGACACCACATACATACAACAACCAAGAACCGGTACCAGTATCAATATTCGTCATATAAATACTGACCTGACCTGAGATTTCAGCCCGGGACCTCCAGCTTCGTAGGCAGGGTCACTAGCGCTACCCCCTAAGGCTAAGCGGTATAGAACAAAGTCATTTCCCGCTGTCTGTCTGTCCCTATGTATGCTTTAGATATTTAAAACTACGCAACGGATTTGGATGCAGGTTTTTTAATAGATAGAGTGATTCAAGAGGAAGGTTCATATGTATATAACATGCATAATATAACAGAGAAACACTGATAATTTGAGAGGTTTCTAATGTGATGTCGTAAATAAACAAAAAAAATTGCGTTTACATTGCATACGCTGCTGGTTTAATCCTACGAAATAGATAAAAATAATGTACTACAGTATTGTACACCATAAAAAGGTCTACAAAAAATTCCGCGATGGTATATATCTATATCTTAGGGATTCACTTTTTACGAGAAATAATGGCTTATTTACAAAGCGAATTTAAGCAATACAGCATTAATCCTTATCCAATTAAGTACCTTAAATACAATCTCTTAGGGATTATCCACAATAACAATTTTTTATCTTTTACTTTTCAATATTTTGTGTAAACAGATTGAAATATAACGATGATTGTTGAAGTCTGACGTTGGAAAAAGTCAAGCCGACTGGGAGCAAGGTAGGCATAATTAGCTCTGCTACCCGTGCGAAGCCGGGGCAGGTCGCTAGTTAAGAAATATAATAATAGGGACAAGATGGGAGTGAAGACATATATATACATGGTATCTATCCTGCAGTCTATGCGGGCGACGCCGCCGCCGTGGGCAGCGACTAGGATAAAATAAAAGCAATAAAAGAAAAATTACGCAAAGATAGTGCGCTTAAACCCTAGCAGGACATAATACTGGATAAAACAACAAAACAACTCTTCACATTTTAATGCTTTCATGCATTTGAACAGTAGTCTGAGCTGTCTGACTTTAACTGATCATTCATCGTGTTACCTATATAGTAACACTTCTTCTTTGTGCTGTTCACGTTTCACAATTGGTAAATAAATAGCGGCGTCGCGTCGGCTCCCCCTCCTCCTAACCCTCTTTTTGACGAGCGTTCGTCCGACGACGACATTTAGGCACTTCTTTGTTGGCTCGCGCGGTGCGGCGACAATTCGTTGTGTAACAAACATCCATTGAGTTACCATTATTTTTTCATCTGCTCGGCAATAATAAGATCTTTTTGATACCTCACATCCGTTTGTGTTGTGAATGAGCTCTATCGTGCTTCTATTATATTGTGTATGTTTTAATACATCATTTATTTTGACATTGCTAAATGAAACCGTTTAATTGTACTATACGATGATACATTTATCACATGAAGATCTAGAACGGATATGAGAGATTGAATTAAAAATTTGAATGCAAATAACGCGCCGGATGTCGAAGATTAAGTATGGTGTCGTGAGGAAAGATTTAGATAAAATTTATATAAATAAATAAATAGATACGTATGTTTGTTTTCTGCTACAAGCTTAGTTTTATTGCATCGTGTATGCGTCAAGTGGATATCACGAGATTGTATCGTCCTTCCTTCCTGTTTGGCTGTTCCGTTTTGTTTTACGCGAAAGTGTGGCATCACAAAAAGCTCCGTGTGCCCGGCGGGTGCTTTCCTACACGAGTAAAAAGAATCTCGGCAGACCGTTACTCCCGCAACAAATGTTAAACCCTCCCGGAGTCCGACCGCGGAACACCGTTACGCGTTTGACCACGCGTCGGTATTGTTTGAGTCTATATTGTACGTGTTTTGCTTTACATATCTGACTTTTGGCATTTTTTTTACGGTGAATTTTATAAACGTTGCTGATCGCTTACCTCAAGTAAGCTTTCAAGTTCGTGGTACTAGAAAAACTAGTGGCATCTATTACATTACAACCTCTGGTAATTTATACGTCGTGATCTTAAGTCGTGACTACCGAATCATAACCTTGACGAGGTGTGGTTTTATAATTTGAGTTGCGATATAAAAATAGTTTTTTTCATTATAAATTTAATGTTAGTATCACAATAAACTTAAAATAAAAAAAATATAAAATTAGTACCTACCTACCTACTATTTGGGATACCTATTAGTAATTTTGTTGTAGAAAATATAATAATATAAAATACGTTAAGGATAATTTAAAATGAAACGATTCTATGGAATTATGTTCTCACAAACACGATTGGAGTCGACTTTGACCTGAACCGCATTCTAGCGCGTTACAATGCTTTTCAGGTCAAAGTCCACCCTGTCCTTATATGTGTATGAAATAAATACAATACCCAGAGGGTTATTGTTTAACAGTGCACAAATCCTAATATTTTATTGTGTAAGGAAAATAAAAGATACGTATTTTATTATTTGAATTTTTATTTATAAAAACCGAAATTAAATACGATAATTTTTTTACGTGGTCGCCAGCAAGTAAACCACTTAACACTAAAAATTAAAATTACTAACATATAAACCCTTACTAATATTATAAACGCGAAAGTTTGTACGTATGGATGTTTGTTACTCTTTCACACAAAAACTACTGAATGGATTTTAATGAAACCTTACAATAATATAGGTTATACATCGGAATAACACATAGGCTATAATATTTATAGATACTAGCTTTCCGCCCGCAGCTCCACTCGCGTGGACTACGCAGTTGTACCGGGACCCTTTTTCCCGGAATAAAAGTAGGCTTCGGCACTCTGTAGTTTATAAACTATATCTATGCAAAAAAATATAGCGGTTCCGGTACAACTGTGTAGTCCACGCGAGCGGAGCCGCGGGCGGAAAGTTAATATTAAATATTTTTTTATTTCGTATTATCGCTATTGATTCACCAAAAAAATAATAATTGTGCATTGATAATAAAATATGTCATCATTGAAATCTCATAGTGAAATTCATTACGTTAATAAATACCACCACCGTAGAGTGTTCCAGTTAAAATAGCAAAATGTATCTAGCTAACGATATTTGCTTTGTGTTGCATATGCACGATGCATAAGGTTTCGGTCAATTTGTTAAATTGTCAACCCTCCAGAGATTGAACGGTTGATTTGCAATAAGCAGCTTCATAGTTTAGTAATGTCGATGCAAGAAATCGTAGGAAATAAAAGTTGTCAATACGGATAGTTACTTAATGTAGAGTCATTATTTAATGATTGTGATTAGAAATGAAAAGGACACTGGTGTCGCTGGATAGTAGAACAACGCCGGATAGGCCAGATATTTATCGGTTAGTTGCCGGCCTAACTTAAAAATCAAGTGATTACCCACAATAACAATATGGTTATGAATATTTTTTATAATATTTGAGAGATTGTATTTAATTACTTGATTTAATTTATATAATTATTTAATCTATATAAACTCTAAATGTTTAGTGAACGCTCCGTGTCGAATCCGCGGTGCGATGAAATCAGCTGAGGCTAGCAATGACTTGGCTTCACTGGCGTTGTGCACTTTGCGTAATGTCAATGGAGAGAGGTAGATGATTAATTATTAACTCATACAGCATGGACTACGCATTCAATTATTAACGTAAAGACAACTGACTGTCTAGACTCGCTGCTCTGGCCGGCCGCGTAAACGGTGTAGAGGGGGAGTGCGGAAGCGAGCGATCTGCTCGTTTTTTTGTAACGATTTTACTTATGTATATAATTTTAGTTTTTAATCCACCGTAAATTAAGTGGGAAAAAATCCTTCCCCGCTCAATGTAGCCTTAATAATAATATTATTACAGTCATAGTTCAGTTAATAATGTTTTCAAATAACTTCAGTTTGTTTGAATACATCAATTGCTTGCTTTATGATAACACTATTAGAGCCAAAGGTCGATTCATAACTTTGATGGCATACCTACTCGTTTTCGGTATAAAACACGGCGTCATGCAGCAATATTTTTAGCAATAATTCTTTCAACGTGGCATCAATAGATGCACTCTTTTCACACACTGTATTTTTATCGCGGATTCTATACTGGATACGAGCATGAAAGGGCCTAAATTAAGCATCATTTCACCACAATAAAAACACCAATAATCATTTTTCTAATAAGTAATATTTTAAGGTATAATTTTGTTGATTATAGAATTCCATTGTGAGGGCTATAATGTTTGTTAATGCAGTCGACTGTTAAATATATTTGGCAGCTCCTAGCGGCCAATACATCAGTAAAACTAAAAATACGTATATAGATATACCTACTCAATCAACTCATTTCTGTTCCACTCCATGTGGAATATTACTTTTTGATACTATTTAAAAAGTGTTTTTCATGCATTGTTGTAACATGTTTTTATTGGTAACAAGATTTAGATCTGGTATTCGTACAACAATGGTTGTGCTCTGCATGATATAAATTCTAAATTTTGAGCAGTACATATGTACACGTGTGTATTTTCAACTCTATTTGTTTTACCCGACTGCCTCAGAAGGAGGATTATGTTTTTTCACTTTATTTTTTGCTCGATCTGTAACTTAAAGAACTTGATGGATTTTAACTTACGAGGTATCGTTACTTTCGCCTTAATTGTAGGACAGACAGAGTATAATTTTTGAGTATTTATGGCGTCTGCGCGTCAAAAAAAGAGGGGAATTTTTTTTGTGTTATTATAAAAGTATATGTCTCAAAGAAAAGCTGAAAAATAACTAGTTCCAAATGTTTATCTATATTATGATATTATAAAGAAGAAACATTTGTATTTTTATGTGTTTGTAACGAATAAACTCAAAAACTACTAGACGATTTCAAAAAAATTCTCACCATTAGAATATCGTTGAGTAAAATGGGCTATATTTTATTTTCAAACTAGCTTTCCGCCTGCGGCTCCGCTCGCACGGAATACACAGTTGTACCGAGACAGCCATAATTTTCTGCATAGATATAGTTTATAAGCTGAAGAGTGACATAGGTTAGTTTCTATCCCGTTAAAAGAGGTCTCGGTACAACAGTATAGTCCACTAATATATTATTATAAAGCTTTTGTGCTACCATTTCGACACAAACTATAAAAAGTACGTTTAACGTACCGACAGTACGTTAATTCGTGGTTGGGCTGTAACCGTCTAAAATCTACCTACTAAGCACCACACTGTTTATGTTGTTGTGGATCTGTCATATATTTGAAAGGGTCAGGCTTAGTTTTGCAGTTCGAAGTAAAAACAGTTATATAAAAAAAAATCGCAAACTTTATATTTTATAGCATGGTAAATTCCACATTACTCAAACAAAATTCTATAGAACGGATAGCCTGTTTTTCTCTTTTCAAATAATTTTCTTTATTCATCTGTTGTTTTAGACGAACACCTATCTTTTCTGAATTACTTTCCTAAATTCACTACCTACCACACGTGACGCGGCTACTTATGGGCCGGTCATCTGTGATTTGTCGTTATTTTTTGTACGGTTTTACTAGATTTGGTCACAATTTAAATACAAAGGGCCAGTATACGCACCTACCACAATTTAACGTTTCAGCATCGAAGCAAAGTGTTGGGACAGAAACTTTTACTGCTAATAGCTTAAATTATTTTTTTAGAAATCGCATTGGATTGTTATGGAATCCGCGAAAATGTTTTTCAGATATTGTTTCTAACTTTGCGAAATATTTGCGTTCACAGATTTGGAAAATATGGTAGCAAAAAAAAAAAAAACATTTCTTTTAATGGCGGTAATTAATTTATTTTCATATAATGATAAAAATGCTCTATGAGAACAACTGGGGTTAGGCTATATTTTTCCTGTAGCTTTAATGGTGGTTGCTCTTACTGCCCCGCTTCAAATACTTATTTTATATAAAAATATTTTTCGAATAATTAATGAATTGTTATATTATGTAAAAACTGAAATAAATTTTTAGGAATTTGTATGTACATCGTAATATTCGTTACTAAATAATATTGACCGAATGTATCGGAGATGCGAGGTCGTGTTTGTAAACTGTGCGTGGCCACCTTCGTTTGTGCCACTTTGTACGAAAGCATTTTACGTCTGTACCTTCCTTACATTTTGGTTGGGCGTTACGAACGGTACTCGAATTGTTACACGTGTTTTCTCAACGCTCGAATGGGCCCATCTTCGACCGGTATTTACTACTGATAGGGATTATTTAGGGTTCACCGTGGAATAGCCATTTTATTGCTTCGCTGCAGGTATCGTTCGAGTGTGTTTTGTACTATATATAATCAGTATATAATACACAGTGGATACAGGAGTTTGGTACATTTACGGATAAGGGTGCAATTTAAGAATTTGGTCGTTTTAGTTCAAACCTAGATAAAATCTAGAAAACAGATGACTATTTGCTTAATGACTTATCTATATTACAGTGCAGCGTTTACCACTTATGAAAATTAATTTATTGATGTAGGAGCACCTATCATTTAAAATGGGTTTTTTTACAAAAATAAAACAGGACAGCTGTATTGCAGTTACGACTTTTTCGGCACAAACATATTGTCCCAATTTTATAATGTACTACCTACTTAGGCCGTTTTGCACCAAGTCACGGAAAATGAAACGTTTCATTTTAATTAGTTTATAAGAGCGTTTTTCATTTTAATTAATGAAATAATTAAATTCACAACGACATCAGGTAAGCACGTAAGATAACTTGTTTTCCCTTAATACTCATTTCTTTTCAAATATCATATTAATATTCCAGGTATAGGTAGTCAGCATGGACTATAAATATTTAATTTCATATCATTTAGTATTAAACAGTTTACTAAAGAACTGTGGGTATTTAGCAATTGCAGCTTTAATGGGGTCCGTTTAATTTATTAGCCGGTTAAATCATTCGAATAGGTTTTTCTTTAATATTCCTATTAATGTCGTACCCAAGTAAGGTAGCTTGGCTAGCCCCGAGCTATACAAGGTCAGTGTGTTAATGACCTCGTATATACGACGAGCGGACCCAACGTGTGCCCTGAGGCACACCGGAACAGACCCGTTCGCAATAAGAATGAACAGCTAACATACATGTTGTAGGTTATAAACTATTGGTTACGAATTGTCCCTTAATTTTGCCCTGACAATGGTCAAAAAAATCGAAAAGTTAACACGGAGTATGTCTCCGACTGTAATTTTACAAATTAAATTGTTCTGATAGGCTTGGTTATCCCTATAATTTGTATAGTTATCAGAAAAATAAATAATAAAAGCAAGGACTTTACTGTGTAAATGTAACTATGTAGTCTACATTCCAAATAAATATCAGCGCTGTCTTCGATGTCTTGAATAATATGATTTGTATTGAATTGAAAACGTGTCGTTACAAATTGCCCGATTTCAGCGTGTATGCGACTAGTTTTAGATATTACATCGATCTGATGTGCCTATGTGATGTGATGTGTTGTGATAGCCCAAAGCGCAACGAACCTGTATCAAATTTATAAGGGCATAGGGGCATGGTTCGAATCCGGGCGTGTATCAATGAGTTTTCCTGACTTAAGTACATAACTATCACTGGCGCCGTGCCTCGGAGAGCACGTTAAGCAGTCGGTCCCGAACGCTGTCAATAGATGGCGGTCGTTACAATTTCCAACCCGCAGTGGAGCAGCGTGGTGGATTTAAACTCCAAGCCCCCCCTCACCCTGGGGGAGGCCTAAGCCTCTGCAGTGGGGTAAAAATGGGCTGATGAAGAAAGTGAAAATGTGCCAAAAGAAAATTTATTATATTGTAAAATAAAATAATTTATTAAAAAAGCGTACCAAACTAAAGAACAATACAAACTGGACTCACATCAAGTTACATTTATTGTGATTTGAACTAAAATAACCTTTATATTTCATTTTTCTTTTAAGCGACTTATCTCATTACTCGTACAATGCCAGTTTTCACAAACACAAATCAAAGTTCTTATAGTTAGGGAGCTGGTGGCAATTTTGCTGTATGATTATATAATCCCAGCGCCTTTGATAGAAGTACGTAATGTAGTTTACATCTATATGGATGAGAGAAAATTATTGGTGAACTTATCTAAGTAATTTAGATAAGTTCACCAATAATTTTCTCTCATTTTTTGTGATGATGAATTTTGAAGAAGCAAAAAAGAAAAAACTGTCTATAATTATACTGTCGTATCTGCGATCTATGTAGTTTGCGAAGAAACTAGATAACTGTATAAAAACCAATCATCAAAATTGTAATGTTTTTTATAATATTAATTATAGAATTGCAACAAAACACTTTATTATATATATCCATCGTCTTTTTTATTGATATTTTATGTTTTATAGACTCTGTACAATAATGTAAAAAAGAAAGCAGAAATATTTATATTAGATTAAACGTACAATTCCAAAAACAAATGTTTTTTTATTCCTAAAGTTTTGTATCTAAAGAAAATATTCACACTGTCTTTTACTATTTTTATTATGATTATTGTTACAGGTAATATTATTATTAATATCAAATTTCATTTACATCAGGATACAATAATAATTATATTCAAGTTGTCATTCGTGTCGTCATTTTCTTGGTCACTTACATCTATCTATACTTCTACCACCAGTATGAAGATCTGCAGTTTCATTTATTGTTTTACCAATTGCGGCTCTTTCATCATCTGAAATTAAAAATAAATGCGAATGTCCATCTTCATTTAATATAAGGAAAATGATTTGAAGTCTACATAAAATTACCTGATTCTTCATTTGGTACAAATTCATGAATTATGTCGCCAAATGACAACGACGGTATTTGATCTTTTTCAAACCATTTGAAGTTAAAATTGTCTTCATTATGTGTCTTCATCAATTCTTCTATAATCGGGTGATATATAATGCTCGAACAAATTATTGTTTAAATTCACTCAAAAGCGCCAAAATGATATATTATGTATTGAAAAGATTGATGTCATGGCTGGGTTTCATTTACTGTATTAAATTGTTTTATATTGACACACACAAAAAAAATTTTTTTTTCAAGGGTATTTATGATTAATAAAATCATTAGGCTTGAAGACAGACAAATAAAAATAAGGCATTGTCCGTGCTGTGCTAGCGTAGGTGCTGAAAAAAAAACGTCTGCCTTCGAACGATAAGTAGCGATCATATCTGCCTTTAATATTTTTATGCTTTTTATAATCTATAAAACTATATAAAAATAGGTTTGAAGGTATACATAATTAAATGATTTAAACGTTCTTTTTTTTAACAAATTAAAAATATTGCAGTTCTCTAATGCAACAACATCGTGGTCAACGTGTTGTGATAGCCCGAACACAGCAAACCAATCTAAACCAATGTTTCCAATCTCTAAGACCATGTGGCCGTGGTTCAAATCCGGGTATATACATAGGAGTGTGCGTAGGAGTTTTTTCTGACTTAAGTACATTAACTATCACTGACTCCGTGCCTCGGAGAGCACGTTAAACAGTCGGTCACGCTTGCTATCAATACATGGCGGTCGTTACAATCCGCCAACTCGCATTGGAGCCGCGTGGTGGATTTAAGCTCCAAGCTCCCTCATCTTGAGGGGAGGCCTAAGCTCCTACAGTAGGGTTGAAAAAAAAAGATAACTAAGGGCTGATGGAATGGAAATACAACAACATCTTAGTGGCAGAAGCAACTGTTCTTAAATCTTATGATATAATTTTAATAATGAACCCAATCTGTATAAGGATGAAATAACTTTTATATTGAATATCACGATTACAAAAAAAAAGTTATTCTTAGACACAATAGGAAAAATGTCTGCCGCTTGCATTATTTTTTTCTGAAAGTAAAGACAGTTTTATTAGAACAATCGACAGACGCCATTATCGTATTAAGGCACTTATTTAAAAAATTAAAAAAAAATCTCCCATTTGATAATACTCGTATATTAATAAATTAAATTCAGAAATAGCACACGTTGATTGTTTTACTAACTTCTTTACTTATTATCAACATCTGTCAATCAATATCATATAAAAATAAATGCCATCAGCTCCCTAACTATTATGAATGGTTAGCGTGAAATCGTTCGTGTCGTTATTATTAAGCGTTTGGCGTACCGTTGTTACCTCGTACATTTTGGTACGTAGGTCGTCTAACTTTATTTTCCTTTTTTTCCCCCGTTTCGTGAACAAAATACTCTACGCTACGCTAGTCTGTTTACACTTCGAATTAGTTAAATGTACATGCATAATAACAGTCTAGAAGGGGTCGCGTTCTAGTAAAAAAATAAGCGATTACCTATTAAAACTTTATAAAGCTTTAATTTTACATGAAAAACAGATCCATTTACGTAACTTTTACTTTGGAAGACTGAAAGCGATAGCTGATGCGAGTAGTACTTTTATACCTACAGTAATTGAAAACATCTGAAATGCAATATAGACGGGCCGTTTAAATAGGTTGTTCTTTTGTAATACGGTCGTCTGTTAGTTTTGGCCTATTTTGGCAATCAAAACACTACAAGCGGCCAATCAACTGTTGGTGTTAGTGAGGACAAATTGTCTAAAACTCCCCAATTGGCGCGTTTTCATGAACGTTGTTTCAATTTAAAAACATCAATAATTATATGCCATCATTCAACTTATAGATGATTATAGTAGAATAAATGTATGAATAATAAATTCTAGTTGTATAACGTCAGCTTAGTGAAAATATATGTTTTAATTGACTCACATACTAGTCCGGGTCGTTGATCTAATTGAATAGACGTCTTAAATTTATTCATGTATTTTTTGACGGCTGTACCTTTATCTTGTTTTTTTTTTGTCGAGCCTTTACAGTCCTTATTTTTCTTTATTTCAAATCTAAGACACCTGTCGGTATCAGTTATTCTGTACATACTCTTGTTAGATCATAAAAGGCTGGCAGCTATTGCACGTCGGTATGTCAACCTGTCGCCGCGGTTGAATCTTTGTGTAACACTTTCTTTTTTTTTCTCCTTCAGCGTTCTCATTTGTTTTATAATGGTTATGCAGTTTCTTCAAAATGGCAATGGCGACGTAACCGCTTCGCGCGAGGCAATCAAACGGGAAATCACACACTCAAACAAAGTGTGATGCCATCTCTTTCTAACTCCGACGCTTCACCGATTGTTATCAGTGATGCTGCTAAGCACTTTCGACGGTACGTTAGTTAGGTAACGAGAGACATTCAATTGTTTGCGAACGAATACATCGGTAATTAATCTCGTGAGTTTTGAGTGAGGCTGTCTGCGATGGGTGACGACGAAATCGCCGGACGGATCCATTGTCAGTGGACGGGACGACGTATTGCGTTTGATTGCGGCTATTATGTTTGACCTTTCGCAACATGCTGTGCCCGTTTGATTTGCTGTTTCTATACTTGGGCACGATTTAGGTAGGGATCAAGACGTTTTCCTTTTTTTTATTAGTGGCCCGCCTCGGATTGTAGGTAACAATAATCATTGTCGTCTTTAGTGTCGAATGCGAAGCTTAAGGGTCTTCATTAAATTGTGGCTTAAATGCATGCTCTTCTTTCTGATGCAGGAGCATAGAGTGAGACATTGGCAAAAAAAGATTAACGCAGCGGTATTACAATATCACGAGCGGCGTGTGTTGATATGGAGCGAAAAAAAAGTGACTTCAAACAAACGAAATGGTTTTCAGCTCTTGCAAAATTGTGAAAAGAATACATATTTCGAATAGTGTCCTGAACAATATTTTTTTTAGTCTACATCAAATTGTCGGTGTCGTGTTAGAGTGAGAACTGCGATCATTGTAAGCTTTCAGTCAGATTTTAACGCTTTAAATATAAATAAAAGCGACAAGTTTGTATGGCCAATAACTTTTACCTTAACCGGCACCTAATCAATTCATTTTGACTTTCAAAAAATTAAATTGAATAATTTTTTTTTTAGTTTGAGTTGAGTTTCAGATAACACTGATTTCTTTGACAGTAAGTTTAATATGACACGGATTATGATTCTGATAAACGATGATCAATTGAATCCTAACTTAATACCATTGATAGGAAATCACAGCGGATTGCATTTATCAAAAGATGAAAGCGAGAATTGACATAAAATCACTGTGTCCATATTTTAGTTAAATTCGAAGTTGGGCCAAATCGGTTTATACACGTACTAGTAGATTACATAATAGATGGACTGCGAGGTTAAAGAAAAACACTAGACTTTTAGTTCAATTCAATTAATATTCGATATATCGTAGGATGGAAATTACTTTACTTTTAGGATGGAAATTAGTGCTAAAAATTTTATTTAAATAATTTTGTAAGCTGAAATACAGTAAAAATGGGCTGAACAAAGACTTAACAGTAGGTAACATCTGTTTTGCGTTGTAAGGGCATTTCAGGTATTTCAGTTCTCACTTATCCTAGGAATAACGTTAAGTGAAGCTTAATTGTATTGGACTTTGAAAATTAGGCTTCACTTAACGTTTAAGTGAGAACTGAAATACCGGCTCTTAGTCGCTTGAATTAAGGTACATATAGAAATTATTGAACATATCTATTCCATAGGTGAGTGTAAAATAATTATATATGCACATACTATAAAGAATATTTAAGTATGTAGTATATCTGTTGTTTAGTAACCCATAACACGAGCATATTACTTACTTACTTTGGGGCTAGATGGCGCTGTGTGGGATGTCCCGTGTATTGTATTACAATTATTATTATTTTATAATTACATTGGTTCATGCAACTCTCCAGGCTATAACCTTCAAACATGTAAACATTACTAGTCCATTCCAACGAGTGAAATCTACATTTTATGATATATTGAAACCTGCAATCTCCTGCAATTGAAGTGTGTTTTAAAATATTATTATCAAGAACTTGCCAATTATTTTAAATTTTAATAGCCTACCTGTAGACTGAGATCAGGGACTTATTGTCCCTTAATCTTCCTTGATCCTTGAAGAATGTGCCAATTGAGACCCTCGTGGCGTGATTAAGGAACATGGACTAAGTAGATAACTTTTATTTTGTATATCAGCAAAAAAAAAAAATAGATAAGTCGGTACGAAAGACGGTACGAGTCGGACTCGCACACCAGGAATTTTGTCGTATATAAAATTTGTTATAATATTATGTTATAGCATAATATTTGTTACTAATTTCCAAAAAAAATTGCTAAATTTTTTTAAAATTAATTTTTATTTTATGCTTAGGTCATACCACACAGCGCAATTTAATCCCAAACTACGCAAAGGTTGTATTATGGGGTACTAGACAACTGATACACCTACATACATATATTCTTTGTAATATCTACATATATATAGGTATATTCACACCCAGACACGGAAAAAGTAGATATCTTCATGCACTAACATTTGGCCCAGGTGGGAATCGAACCCGCGACGTTTGGCTCTATAGTTGGGTTCCCTAACTGCTCGGCCAAAATTTCATGATTCTAGGTCAACGGGAAGTACCAAGAAGGGCTGCCAAAATTTCCAGGCATTTATTTATATGGCACGGGTTTGATGTTAACGGCGTTAAATAAAATATATGTTGCGTAAACCTTAGTAAGTTATATGTATTTACTTTATTCTCATAAACTATAAATGTTGAGTAATCAATTTAAATTAACTACACCGTGCTGAATAATAACAAGAAGATGCAGAAAGAAAAAAGTTACCTAAGCATTTTTTACGTATGTTGAAGTCGATTTTACTTTCATTAATATATCCTTGTCTTCTTTGACATAGTATAAAATTGAGTTTTAGTTATTTGAAAATTATAATGTTAAATCATAATGGCTTCCACTGTCACACTGACCTGTTTATTTCGTTCCACCATTGAGTTGTTGTCATGGAAAATATCCTCTCCGCATTGAGTTTAGGAAGAAAACGAGACAAATAACAATACGGGCCTGTGTTGTGTAATACGGTGACACTCTCATATATATGGGACGTATGGCGTTTCTATCTATAAGTTTTATTTATTTGCGATTATCAAAATATGGATATGCGACATGGATGGCGTATATTTTGATTGCGTCTACTTAGAGCTGGATTTTTACAGTTTCCAGAGACCGTAGAGTAGACCTCTAAATATTTGATATAACTTTCAACTTGATACTTCGCCGATCAAGACACACCGACAGACAGATCAGACAAAGAAGTGATCTTATAGTGTTCCTTTTTTCTTTTCGAGGTACAGAACCTCAAAAATAACTCTTGCTCTACTTTTAATTCGTCTGAATATATGTCTATTTAGACAGGGTCTCGTGCTACAAGTTACGTGATCTCGAGCATCACCAGTTATGTCGCACGGCTATAAAAACACGAAACACCGCGTAAGTGGGTTTGTTTGTGATGAACTCTCTCCGTATTACAACGTATTAAATTCCGTAAGAGGTTCATTTTGCGAGATTGCTGTTCCGATTATGAGATGAGTCGGCGTATCTGATGCTGCGTGTACACGAATTTATTCGAAATGTATTTTAAAAAATAAATTAAACGGCCTATAGCGTTGACAATGGATAAGGCATATAATTGTGCATTTAACTTTTATGTTTTTTTTTAAGTATTCCAATAAAAAATGTCATGTATGGAATATGTATAACGTTTTAACACTTTTACAAAGATTTTGATAAAACCACCACCAATGTGTTTATTGGGATTTCCGAAGTGATATGTGACGCTAGAAAGTTGAGCAGTTCAGAAAAAAACTGAGGCGAGGTAGGATCGGAAGGTATACGGTTTTTCTGAAATGCTGGCGTGAGGTGATCCCCGAAAATACGTGATGTAATTTGAGCGACTCAATTTACGTCAATCTGGCTATAGCCAATGATTTCGTAGATATCATCTATTATAAAATATTGAGTGGTGAGCCATGGTTTTTAGTGAATTATTATTTAATCACTTGTGTGTCGAAAGCTTGTTCCAAATCCTTGAATGTAGGATTGTTTGTTTGCCCGGGTTAATTTCCTGACACGGCTGAACTGATTTTGATGGGACTTTCATTGCCAGGTAGAAAAAATATTGTATGCTACTTTTTATTCTGGTAATATTTATGGTTGCTGTGTAGACTTGAAAAACTTTATTGATTTATTGATTTATTGACGACCGCTTAGCCTAGTGGGTAGCGACCCTGCCTACGAAGCTAGAGGTCCCGGGTTCGAATCCCAGGTCGGGTCAGTATTAATATGATGAATATTGATACTGGTACCGGGTCTTGGTTGTTATATATATATAAAAAAAAATATTTATATATGTATATATTATAAAGAATATTTAAGTATGTATATCAGTTGTCTAGTACCCCTAACACAAGCATAATACTTGCTTACTTTGGGACTAGATGGCGCTGTGTGGGAAGTCCCATGTATTATTATTATTATTATTATTATTATTATTATTATTATTATTATTATTATTATTATTATATTATTTATAAATTCTGAAAACCACGCGGAGAAAGTCATGGGCTTTCGCTAGTATACAATACAAGCTATACACAGTATACAATTCTATAAAAAGCAGAGGAAGAACATAAACTCATACTGAGCGATCTTTACTTGAACGCTTGAAGTAACGAATACGTTATTGAAGTTCAACATCACTTCAATATATAAAATTGATACCTGAACAACTGAAAATAACTTAACTTGCTAAAGTATTCACATACTCGTATATAGGAAATACTGGAACGCAATTTATTGGCAGTTGTTTGGAGGGGCACCTTTTAAGGTCAGGACGAGCCTATGCCCTTAGAACTTTTTTCATGACTTCTTTTATCGACATTTTATGCCTCGGGTATATGTCTGAGAAATCAGTTAAATATATGTCGGCGCTGGCGTTTATTTATTGGAATTTTATATCAAACTAGCTTTCCGCCGGGGCTCCGCTCGCGTGGACTACACAGTTGTGCCAGGACCCCTTCTTCCGGAATAAAAAGTAGCCTAGGTCACTTTTCGGCTTATAAATTATATGTATACTAGCGGCCCGTCCCGGCTCCGCACGGGTAGTATTCGTTTCTCATAAGAATCACTTTTTTTATCTCAGTCTTGTCTCATTCCCATTCTTCCTTTCATTTTTTCGTTCCCATCGCAAAAATACTTTATTATTTCTGTTCTTGGCCCTAGTGTAGCTTCGTTTTCGTTTCCATTCTCATCAAAAATAACTTTTTTATCTCCGTCTTAACTCATTCCCGTTCTTCCCTTTCCCGTTTTTGTTCCCATCGCATAAATATTTTATCGTTTCCGTTCCTGGCCCTGGTCTCATTTCCTTCTTGTTTCCATTCTCATCAAGTACAACTTTTTTATTTCAATCTTAACTCTTTCCCGTTCTTCCCTTTCCCGTTTTCGTTCCCGTAACACAAATATTTATCGTTTCAACAATTTCTGTCAGTCTTAATTAAATAAATTACACTTTTGCGAAATAATATTTAGCTATGCAATTATTAAATTACTAAAATGGCTATTAAAAAATAAGGGTTAATCGTAGAAGGGTGAAAATTGAGGATTGTATGTATTTTTGTATGTTGTATCATAAAAAAATAGAAATTAAAAATTTTGTCTAAAAAAAAAAAAAAAATTAGGGGTGGACTACCCCTAACATTTAGGGGGATGAAAAATAGATGTTGGCCGATTCTCATATATACCGGATAAGCACAAAAAATTTCATCGAAATCGGTCAAGCCGTTTCGGAGGAGTATGGCAACGAAAACTGTGATTACTAAAATGACTATTAAAAAATAAGGGTTGATCGTAGAAGAGTGAAAATTGAGGATTGTATGTATTTTTGTATGTTGTATCATAAAAAAATAGAAATTAAAAATTTTGTCTAAAAAAAAAAAAAATTTAGGGGTGGACTACCCCTAACATTCAGGGGGATGAAAAATAGATGTTGGCCGATTCTCATAGATACCGGATAAGCACAAAAAATTTCATCGAAATCGGTCAAGCCGTTTCGGAGGAGTATGGCAACGACAACTGTGACACGAGAATTTTATATATTAGATATGCAAAAAGTTATAACGATCCAAGTACAACCATGTAGTCCACGCGAGCGGAGCCGCGGCGGGTGAAAAGCTAGTTTGAAAATAAAATATAACCCATGTTATTCGCTATATAATAAGCTTTCTATAGGTGAAAAAAATTATTTAATTAGTTGAGTAGTTTTTATGTTTATCCGTAACAAACAAATATCAAATCTTTCCTCTTTATAAAGTCATTTATCTCCGTGTTGTATAAAATACCTAACAAATTACACAACGGTTATGCCACATCCCATTTAGTTTAGTCCGATGATCTTCGCTTCGTGTAACAGTCCGGATGCTTCCGCCTGCGACGGCGAAAGCACACGTCGCACTTTCACCGCGATCGCAACCCACGACCTTTTGGCGCGGTCGGCCAATGAGACTTCTGCTAAAAGGTCTCTCATGTAACCGAGACGTATTGTTTATTGTCTTTTATAGCTAGAAAAAAAAAACTATGTCTATATAGTTAACGTATAGGCACATCCTGGACTATGGAGTTATTACAGACAAGGGACTACTGATGTAAATTAAATGTAACTAAAATCGGTCGAAGTCTATTAGCCTAGGGAATATAGTCTGTTAACGGAACGAGTATATCAACTTTCTACAGTGAATCCGATATACTAGAATTTTTTTGGTTTTTCATGTAATACGAAAATACAAAAACTTTCGTAGATATTCGAAATACGAATAAAACGATAACATAATTTTAGTTCAGGCGGCATAACTGCCTTAAAAAGCCCGCGTTATTAAGACTTGATCCTTAGACTTGAATTGGTTAGGTACTATAGTAGTACCTCCACAACCGAAAAGTGGGACCACGAATCGACTAAATCAAGATACTGACCCACTTGTCGAATTAGATTAGTGGGAGCACGAGTCATAAACCTATTTCCGGTCGGTAAATTGCAGTTTGCCCTTTACGTATTTTATGGAAACCTATGCTATACGTATATCACGTCACTTATGATCACTTAAGATATATTTTATTTTTTATTTGCAATATAAATGTTTTTGTGCAATGTATAGAGTTAACAATTGAATACACTAGAAGTTGAGCCCTTTCGCTTCGTTTGTGCACACGCCCAACTCCGCTCATGTGATACTTTACAAAATTCAAAAAAAAAAATTCAAAATTCAAAAAGTTTTTATTCAATATAAGATGTTTGCACACACTTATTGAAAGTCGTAAAAATTGATTAGGTACCGGTTCAAAAACTAGGAGGAGAAGAACCGGCAAGAAACTCCTTCCTATTTATTTTATTTAAATATATGTTTTTCTTAATTGTTTTTTTTTTAAATTTAAAGTCTTACAACTATTACAATGATGTCCATGCGCACTTATCATTTAAATACTCGGTAATACAATAGTAAGCTTTTTTCATGAGTTGGACTTTAACTCGCTTTATAAATTGATTAGAATTCAAGTCTAACATTTCTTTTGGAATTTTATTATAAAAACGGATACAATTTCCCATGAAAGAATTATTAACTTTTGAGAGCCTGAACCTGGGAATTGATAACATATGCTTATGTCTTGTATTTAAGTTGTGGCCATCACCCACCCTAGAGAAAGCATTTAAGTTTTTATGTACATAAATTATATTTTCATAAATATACTGACAAGGGACTGTCAAAATATTACCTTCTCTAAAATGAGCCTTTACACTATCTCTAGATTTTAATTTATATATAGCTCGAATAGCCCTTTTCTGCAGAACAAATATTGTTTGAATGTCAGCGGCCTTTCCCCATAGCAGAATGCCATATGACATTATGCTATGAAAGTAGCTAAAATAAACCAGCCTCGCTGTAGGCACATCGGTTAGTTTTCTTATTTGCCTAATTGCAAAAACAGCAGAGCTCAGTTTACCAGCCACCCTCATAATATGAGGACCCCATTGTAAATTTGCGTCGATAGTAATGCCCAAGAACACAGTTTCATTAACAAAACTTAATGAATCTCCTCCAAGTCTCAAATTGACATCAACTTGTCTAACATTGGGCAATGTAAATTTTAAACATTTTGTTTTATTTGCGTTTAATAATAGGTTATTAGCGTTGAACCAATTTAAGACCTGCAAAAGTGAAGAGTTTACTGTTGAGAATTCCTCTTCATTTCTATTAATTTTAAATACGAGAGAAGTGTCATCAGCAAACAACACTATCTCGGCAGATTTTTCTACCAAGTAAGGTAAGTCATTAATATACACTAAAAACAGAAAGGGACCCAATATAGATCCCTGAGGAACTCCCATTTTCACAATAAAACCCTTCGATTTAACTCTATTAATATCAACTTTTTGAATTCTATTACAGAGGTATGATTCTATTAGATTGTTAGCACAATTATTTATACCATAATGTTTTAATTTAGGCAACAATGTCCGATGATCAACACAATCAAATGCCTTCGATAAATCACAAAAGACCCCTATAGCATTTTTAGAATTTTCCCATGCATCAAAAACATGTTTCAAAAGTAAAATGCCAGCGTCTGTTGTGGATCTTCCTTTCGTAAAACCGAATTGTCTAGAATGAAGTAAATTGTGGGACATAAAATAAGAAAGCATTTGATCGAGCATGATTTTTTCGAAAACTTTGCTTAATGTGGGCAACACTGCTATTGGTCTATAATTAGTGGGGTCTTTTTTATCACCAGATTTAAACAGAGGTATTATTCTGCTATACTTCATTAAATTAGGAAATATGCCCGCTTTAATACATTCGTTAAATATACTCGACAAGTATGGTGCTATAATGTGAACAACAGAACCTATAACTTTCACCGACAGCCCCCATAAATCCTCGGTCTTTTTAATTTTTAAAGATTGAAAAGTTTTAATAATATTAAAAGAATTTATTTTTTTAAACCTGAACTCCGACCCCTGAGTCGGTACATTTTCCTTTAACAAAGTTACAGCACGGTCAGGAGATGAACCCAAATGTTCCGTGATTTTAATGCTTATATTTTGGAAAAAAGAATCAAATTCGCGAGCGACGTCGATTGCTGAAGTAACAGTTCTGTCATCCACCCGTAAGGCAAATTCGTTGTCGGGAGGCTTCATTTTGCCTGTTTCAGTACGTATGATTTGCCACACAGTTTTACATTTGTTTTCTGACTTCTCTATTTTATTTCTAATATGAATAGATTTGGCTGTTTTACAAACCTTTTTGAATATCTTTGAATAAGATTTTACATAATTTACAAATGATTGATTAGTGTTTAAATTTTTATCTTTACAACTTACAGCACTTGTTATTTTCTTACATACCTATCCTTTAACCTTGATCTTGTTTAGGTACCCCAAAACTACAACATCTAATGTTTCACTAAAACATACGAAAATTAAATAAATACACTGATGAGTAGGTACATTTATTAAAATATTATCGTAATTTTAAATTTATCTATAAACATATTTCTATCTTTTTTCTCCATCGATTGCGAAAGTTCAAGTCATGATGGACACAATATTTCAATATTTTAGTACACATTCGTAAAACAGAGCATGTAGAAATAGTAAGAGGGTATAAATTTGCTTTGGATTTTGGGGGAGGTTACAGAAAATATAAATTAATTTTAATAAAGCTTACTTGTGTTGCCTGCACGTTTAACCTATGCACTCCACATTAACCTAATTGGGTCAGATTGAAAGTCACGAGCCATTTAATTGACAGAAACAATACATTGATAATGATTGATGATAAGTCAAAAGGTTAAAAGAACATACCACAATTTGAAGATCGGCAAAACCCATATAAAATACAATTAAAATATTGTGATGACACATTTGTATGGAAACGTATTTCATCGTTTTCCGTCTATTCAAAATTTTGAAAAATATTACAAATTATGTTTCTAGGCCGTCTGTTGAGGCCGTTTTTCTACTAACCGCCCAACATAATGCAAGTGATTTGTAAAGCCCTCTTTTCATAAAATATCCGTCTTTCTCTCTATTTACAAAAAAATTAAAAAGTAACGTTGCATAAAAAAATGCCATCAGCTGTAAAAAAATAGAAACTTGTAAAACGATTATTCTACTACACGAATCAAAAATTGAAAATTGAAAATTCGAAACTCGAAAATTGAGAATTTCATGTCGTCTGTGCTAACTGACCGTACCTTCTTCCAAATCATCTTATAATTGCATCTTTGAGAGGACGCCATTTTCGAGAGGGGCATAAATAACTTCCTAAATCTTCCTAAACAGAGAGAAAGACGTGTACTTTTGAGATAGGGAGTCTTTTTGTCAAATCTATCTTACTATGTCATTAGGCGCGATAAGATACTTAAAAAAATGGACTACGCCGACGGTCTATTCGGTTTTGTATGTATGTGTGTGTTCCTCAGTAAATCATTAATTGGATATAAAATAAATTGTGTACTAAAAGTACTAAAGTCAAACCTAAGCCGGACGAAATAATATCAATCATATGAAAGCACTAAATCAATGTGTATTATTAGGCACATCTGGTCGCAATCGGAGGCACGCGTGCAACGCACTAAATGAATTCTCTAAGCTATTATGATTTCCTTGGTCGAAACTCATCGATATATTCCGTTCGCTAATCTTATTGAATGAAAGTAATCTTGCGTATAGACATTTAAAAAAAACTATTCAGCCGCGGTCGAATCGTTTCACGGGTTTACGTGAAAACGTGACGATCTCATCGTTTCCTTTTCTACGCCGACTCGTTTTCCTCTTACTTGCGTATTGTATAATTCCGAGCACATATGCGATTGGTATGTGATGACATCTTTAATTATATTGTAATTATCAATTTAATACCGATTTTCACTTTAGATCTGGCGAATACGTTTATTGTCACACTTTAGGTGGTAAATAGCGTCATACATAAACGTGTTCCCAAAGTACACCAATTTAAAATTTTAAACGATGATATTTTCATTTCCTTTTCGATGCTGCCGTAGCTCTCACATTCGCTGGATTTCTTTACGCTTTTTCGCGTTCTCTGCGATGCCAGCTTTTTTTCTGACTTGTGTTTTCTGTAATTTCGAGCTTATTTAAGAGTCATATGAGATGACATCTTCAAATATTTTGTATTTTGTAATAGTACCTATATTTCCGTTTATTAGAGCGATTATTTTTATTGTCTCACTTTAGATCATAGTAGTGCTCCGTGAGTTCTTTAGAATGATAACCGAATCAACATCTTAGCTTTAAGCGTTTTGATGCTCCGTTAATTTAAATCTTGACACGAAGGGAATTCGTAACAATACCGCACATGCGTCTACACTGGTACGATGACGTCACAGGCTAAACAAATATTGTGCAACGAACACGTATAAATCATCTATTCAATTAGTCTTATAGTTATTAGCGATTCAAATAATGTTACAATATCGTGTCACACAAGAAAGTTCGATCGGTAATGATTGTAATGTGAAGAGGGAATAGACGTTTTCACGTCAATATGCGTGATATTACTGTTCAGTTCGTATCTGAAAACTGCATGTTTGAATACAAATATACATATACGATACTTTAAGGTGTTAGCTGCCAGAAAATTCAAATATCGTCACAATGCGCAAATATTTATCAAGCTGTTTCTTCCATCATTTCGAGGCATTGTAAATTATCGTCAATTTCTTTGCAATGTATTATTTATTATATTTTTACAATGTAGAATTCTATAAACCGGTATGAGACACTAATTCAATAAAACTTTTGCTAGAACATTAATGTACGAACCTATAGAATAATAATAGCGTAGCGAGTAACACGCAATCTATAGTAATAAAATATTTATGTTAATTCTACGTTTGTTACGGTACAAAGAAAAAAATATATAATATTCAAAGAATATGGTAAATATTATATATTGTGTTTTTTCTTTAAATAAAAAAATAACAAGCAAAGATTACAATAAAAATATGAAACAAAGGAATAAGAAATGAGTTTATAAAGTCACGTCGACTATATTTTTATTGTGTTTTAACTTGTTTTATATTTATTATTATAAACAGCAAATAAATCGTTGCGCCTCGGATACTGTGTGATGTTAAGTAAGAATAACAGACAGCAATTCTTTATACTTTATTTCGCTAGCAAACAGGTTACAACAGTAACATTTTGTTAAGTCTCTATATATTCGTAGTTAAATGTTCAGACGTCCTAGTTATTTCCAGGAAGTTCCCATCAGTTTGAATTGTTCCTCGCTTCTTCATCGTAGTTTCAGGTACTAAACTAGTGGTGGGGATGTGTGATACTTTAAAAATTCATATAATTAAAACAGCCCCAAGTCCATTGTGCTCATAATAGCGAAGCGTGCGTGACGTGTCACATGTGTGAATTGACCCCACAGATGCGGTCGCGGCTCGTCCGGTGAAATCACTGTGGCACATTAAGATGGCCATCTCGCACAGTAGTGAACCAAACGTTTTAATAACGTATATTTTCTAAAACAGCTTTGTAGATCGATGATATTTAGCGGTGAGATTATTTGGGTAAGAAACCGTTGTAATCTAGCTGGATAATCAGGATTAATCTATATAAGTATTTAATTTTATTGAAAAAGTTAATTTTAATTAATGTCTTTTTAACCAAACACGATATCGGCAAATCCATAAAAAAATTGTTGAAGCTGTGTCTTCATTATTAAATAATTCTAAAACTCACAAATATTTGTATTCCGTATGACTAAAGAAATTAAGTTAAACAATACCTTTGCAGTCAAAAAAGAAAAAAAAAACAACGGTTAATCTATTGGACTAATTTTGATGAGATTCGACAGTGAGGTAACTTGAGACTTCCAGTTGAACATAAGGTATGTGGTAGTACGTGGCAAACTTTATGACCTCTCTGGAGTTATAATGTTCAAAATGACTACTTTTAGAGTAGCACAATATGGCATTATGTTAAAAAGTATTTCATTTGACTGTACCTGCTCAAAATCCACTTAGTTATTTCACATCCCATCTTTAAGTTTACAACGGACTGTACATATATGTTAATATATGATCTTTTTATTGGGAACGCCGTTTTATATGCAAATCTAAGGAGCTGTAACTAGCTTTTTTGTGTTTCTCCTTTAAGTTTATTAAAATTACAGTTTTTAACAATATTTTTTATTTTTCAGGTAAATTAGTGTAATTGGCAAATTGGCAACATGCATAAAGCTATCGTCCTCAACTGTCCCCGGTCACTGTAGATAGAGAGTGTCCACTGAGACGAGGTACGTTTACATTGGCTGATGCCTACTGTTTCATAATTGTAGAGAAATCTCACCACTTTCGATGCGACCACGAACGACGACGTCGAAATCGTGTCATGCTAATATTAAAAAAACAGCCAAGCGTGTTGAACTACTCACACTGAAGGGTTTCGTAGTCAGGATGGATGTTCATAGTTAAAAAAATATACAAATAATAAATTTATAAAAAATTACTTAACATATCATATTCAACCCATTTTTCCTTTAATTGTTTTTTTTTTTTTCAAATTTCAATTTTTTCAAAATTTTCCACCTTCGAATAAAAAAGGAGGAAAAGGGGACTTTTTAAGCACTTCAGAAGCGCGTATCTCAACAAATGTTTACTTAAATTAAAAACGAATTTGGCAACATCTATGTCATTTTTAAAAACTTACTATTATTTATAGATCCCACAACTTATGCGCAGGATTTTTTTTTCGTTCCTGAGTTATAAGCATGGGGACTTAGTCAAAAATTTTTTTCTTTGATTTCACTATACCATGAATTTCATTTATATATTACCAAGTGTCATAGCAAAATAGTTGTGACAAGTGGACAGACAGAACGCAACCATAAGAGTTCCGTTTTTTCAATTTGGCCACGGATCCCTAAAAACGAGAAAAATCTTTATGATTTTCATACGGGTTTTCATTTATTTAGCTTTGAACAATATACTGTTTGACCAATTGTAGCTAGTACATCCGTTAAATTATACGGTTTCGAAAAGCTTTTTTTTTTATGAGCTTTACAAATACATATTTCAGCATATATCAATGATGAGCTAGCCACTTTCATATACCTACTGTGGAGTATCAGAGAGAAATTGTGACGAATTTGAAATGGAAATGTGTAAACATTTGAATGTGCATCTATTATACAATGAATATGTGATTCGTAAAGTTATAATATATGCTGATTAAACGCTGGAGCAATATGCAAAAATAATAAGTGATGCGGTTGAAATTAATTATAACACGAAAATGTTTAATCGATCGTCAGTCGTCAGGCGGTTCCAACTTCCAATGTATTGTACGTTTAGGCTACATATCTTTTTTTTTTTTGGGTTTCGTAGTCGAGTGGGAAATAAAAAAAGGAACAAATAATGTTTCGTCATTCCTGTCTCTACGTCCCTGTGTTACGGGGTCATTATTGCTTCCGATTAAATTTGACATAGATAACTTATATGAACCGCCATACAATCCTCTGCGAAATTGTGAAAACAAAAGTCTTTAATGGTGCGTCTCCATGCATTGAACTAGCATTGGAATCCAATGAAGGTTTTTATACTTAGGTGAATATTTAGTGAGATATGAGAGTCTTTTATTAACAATAAACACTTTCAACAAAATTTTCTTCTAACATATCTATGCAATTTTTGTAGATATCAGTAGATTTCAGATTTTATGAAACTTTAAAACGATATCCTACACGATGGTATGTGCAAAAAAAAAGTTTTTAACCCTTAGCACAATGTTTTTCTTTACAGAATTTAATGATGGTTCATATACCTGTTTGTAAAATTTGAAATGTCTGTGATATGAACTTGTGACGTACCGACGGCCAGACGGGTTTAAAGAAATTATAAGTATTTCGTTTTTGTCATGTCGCTATAAAACTCTAAAAATATGATCCCGCAAAAAGAGTGCTAAAATTGAATAACTGTATTTTTTTCAAATGAATTAAAATTAAAATAAAATTATTAATATGAGATGTTTACACACTTATTGAAAGTCAAAATGAATTGATTAGGTACCGGTTCAGTAAACTAGAAGGAGAAGAACTGGTAAAAAACTCCTTCCTGTTTATTTTATTATAAATATATGTTTCTTTATTCTTTTTTTTTAATTAAAAGGCTTACTTACACTTTACGATCCTAAAAGAACAAAATTCAGATTTTGTCTAACCGGATTATAAGGGTGAAATAAATAAAAAAACTATTTTTTTATCTTATAACATATAAAATCCACCAACCCGCACTGAAGTAGCGTGGTGGCTTAAGTTCCAAGCCCCCTCACCCTGGGCGGAGGCCTAAGTCCCTGCAGTGGGTCATAATGGGTTGGTGGGGTGGAATGGAAAAATTCAAAAAAAGTTATTTATTTTGCTCCTTTTAGTGACGTGCCTTTTTAGTACTTAACGTGATTTCATATTAAGACAGACCACAGTCAAGTATGTTAGAGATTCCATAATTATGACGGTATTTGTTCACAGACACGTATCCCAAAAATAATTGTTCACATAACGAATATAAGTAAAAATATTAAGTATACCTAAATAGTTTTGTTTCAAATTTATATCATTTTAGAGAGCGGTTAAGTCGTCCATCCCTATAACTCACATCTTTGGTATGATTTGATGTCGCATTTTACAGTTTGAGATATAAGATCTGTCATAAGCGTGCAATATATTGTATACTTGAAGGGGACAACGTATCCGACTATATGCCATCTCTAACATACTCTAATGTTCACACAAGGAAGGAATAGGCGATATAATTATATAATTTTAATACTAGTTATCACAAACTTCTGACTTGTGTTTAATACAATGTTTTCCGTTTCCGCGACGTCGAACGAATGGTTTCATAAGTTAATGACTGCTTACGCGTGTGTTGTTGACATGACGAGCGCTACCACGGTCTGCGGAACGAAATGTGTTTCAATCGAAATAAATATTCATGTCGCGTGTGGCCAAAGTTACCGTCATTCGACATTCGCTATCTGAATGTATTTAAATATTTATAAGTTATCTGCTTATACGTATGACGTTAGATCTCCTGATTCGTAAACTGAGTCGCCAATTTTACACGCTAATTGTTTTATTTCTTTAGTGGCACCATTTAAAACTTTAACAAATTTTAGTTTTACGGAAGATGGCGTTCGTTTGTCATGTTTAAGGTAATTTCCGCGTCGTTTGAGTAATAAAACTTGTGTTTTGGTCCAATTTATAATGCAGCGCTATTGACGGGAAATTAAATTACAAATAAGAAGGCAGGGGTTACACATTCTGAACTATTTTAGAGGCTCATACCTTACGACCGGTGAAACAGTGTTTTTTTTTTATAATTGCTTTGCATTTGTGTCTTCTTCGCAGAGACACAAAGTAACTATAGACTCTCGCAAAAAGAAAAAAGGAAAGTACATTGATGTCAAGTAACTTTTTACTTTGAATGAAACATCGATTTCGGAAGGCGTACCACACACACAACATTAGTCGTATCTGCCATAGACACGCGGTGCGGGAGGTTGGATTCGCGCTGTCTATTGGTTATCCAATCCACGATAAGTGACAAATAGACAGGGCGAATCATCTCTTTCGCACCACAGAAATACCTCAGGGAAGGCTATAAACTAAACCAGCGAGTTTCATCGCGGTTTTATTACTCCTCGGCATAGACTTAGGAATAATAATTATATAATAATAAGACCAGAACAAGCAGAAAATTCAATCGAATAGGCGCTTGTTCTAGTTTTATTATTTATTATATATATATAACTACTTTTATGCCGATGAGTTATTGCGCGATAAAGCTTGCTGTTCGATCATCCCCTTAATTTTAAAATTGTGCGGTACACCTTTAGTATTTTTTATTTCATTCAACGTTTAATCAATATTATGTTCTCGTATCAAATATTTACTTTATAATTATTTGACCTTTATGTTTTAATATCACCTTTGTTCATTTATATAAGCATCGATTGACACTCAAAGAAAGAATCATAATTATCCATCGTTCTTTCGATCGTCGTAATACAGAATTATTTTAAAACATCGACTCATTATCATTTGCGACCGAACGGAAACTTGTACCTCGAAGCACATTTCAAAATAAAACGATTGCAGAACATAAAGAGGCGGACGGACAAGATGACGCGGTGGCAGGGAAATGAAAAATTGAGCAATAAACGGAATCTGCAATAGGCAGTGATTGCCTAACAAGATAGGGCCTTTTTAAAAAAATGCCTCGTTTCGAACAAGATTGTGAAGTTGTTGTTGAGCGTTGGGAAGATTTACGAGCGTAATTAAAATCGTTTTCGATCTTTTACGAAGAGGAGAGGTACCTTTAGCTGAAACGTGATTATTACGAGAGGGCAGCAAGAAAAAAAAACAATAAACTAGGGATCGGATGCTGTTTTCATTGTTTCGTCTAATGGCCGAATCTTCGGTGTGGTAACGAGTTTCTTAATGTAGTTTTTTTGTTCTCTCGTATTACTATTAGACTTCTAATTTGTAGGGTCTTAGGTTATATGTGTAAGTTTGCGTATATACCTTTAGGTAGGTCATTAATAAGGGTCTTTTACAACTTCTGTGCGCACTAAAGTAATACCCATTAGGTATGGGATTATCTGCTAAAGAAAATATTGAACCGTCGTCGCTTTGGCTTGGAAGAAGAGGAATAAATTGTGATGCACTTCAAAAGTACGTAGTTAAGTACTGAAAGTTGAGTACAGCGAATATACCTAATCATAAAAATGTTTGACAAATATGAACCTAATTGTAAAACATTAGCGCTGCAAAAATGCATGGTCTATCTCACTTTTTGACAGTTACGATGGCACATTAGTCAACATATCAAGTCGTGGTTATCTCGAAAGATTAAATAAACACCTTGAAATTTCTTTTTAAATTCGTCAGTTCAATTTGCAAATAGTACATGTGAATTTTCTACTAGGTCCAGTGTCGTGTGTGGGTTAATCTAGATCTAATGTCCATGATTTTAATTTGAAGTTATTTTATGTAAATAATCTAATTCTTCATTTTTCTTCATTCGGACGTGATTAACGCGGTTATAGATACATAATATTTTAACTGGCTCAAGCTTTGAAAAAGACTTTTAAGACTATAGATTCATGTGACGGAGTTGTTACAAAAATTAACAGATATGTGCATTGTGCAATTATGATGTTGTAGTAAGGTACTATAATGCTGTGATATGTAGTATCAACTATGATTTGCGGGTGAAACAAGTGAGGCCGAGCTTCACTTAAATTACCTGATTACCCACAACAACAACCTGATTATAAATATTATTTTATAAAATTACTCGAGAGAGTATAATGTTTAATTAACTACTTAATTAACTACTTATTATTTTATGTGTCTCGTGATGGTAATTTTATGTTTAACGGACGTTCTGTTTTGGTTTCGAGGCGGGATGAAGTCAGTTGAGGTGAACAATGACTTGGCTTCACTAGCGCTGTATGCATTGCGTTTTAGCGAAGAGAGCAAGATCATTATAAACTCATGCAGCAATGTACTACGCTCTCATTTGTTAACGCCGAGGCAAGTAAAGTTCTAGTCCCGCTGTTGTGCTGGCAGCGTATGTAAGAGGAATGCAAAGGCGAGCCGTCTGCTTCCTATTCACGCACGCACGTATATATCCGAAATAGATCTGGTTGGTTTTGTCGGTGATATTTTTTTAACAACCAAGTTTAATTGTCGATTTTATACCTAAAGTGTAAAAACTTGAAGATTTACTAACTATGTAAGTATATTATTTTATTTGTGTAATCCACCGTAAATAATATAAAAAAAAACCATCAACGGTCAATGCTGCATCGCTACTGAACATCTGCCAAAGCCACCACTGTGATGCCGCATCCATGTAATAATATTATGTCAATAGTTATTACATCCTGAAAAATGCATATTATGTGTCGTATCATAGCATAGCGCATCGCTACAGAATAGTGTCGCTTTAAAATATAACACGGGTGTATAAAAGCTACTAATCGAATTGGTCGTGATGGCTCCAGAGATAGAAGCTTGTAAGTCCATTGTATCGTTGTAATTTGATTGCAGCGCCGCCGCGCCGCCGCTGCCGTGCAATTGCCTTTGACGGCGCGTGGCCAGAGTTGAGACTGGTTAGAGGCGACAAGAACTGAAACTAAAAAGTAAACAAAAAGCTGTAAAGGAGTTATATAGCTCTATTTAAAAACTGCTTTGTATGATTCGATGACTTAAGAAAAATAATTACTATTTGATTTGATGTACAAAAATTAAATATTTTTTTGTGAAAGTGACTTCACAGTTGCATAGGTATCCTTTCAATGTTATGTCGAAGACGTAACTTGTATCCTATGTAACAGTAAGTAGTAGATATTTTTTACGTGGTATATACACAAATTAACGATTTTAGGATTTTTGACTTTGGTGGTATCAAAATATGATTAAATATAATGAGTTTCTACAATATTACCCTCAATTTCTCACTGGTATATAAAATTCGTATAGGGAATATAATATATGACTTTAAAAGTTGAGTAACATATTTATTTCGTTATTTCCAGTGTGGTTTTTGACAATGTCGAACAATACAATAACACCGGCTCGATACACACGACGAGACTCGGCTCCGTGTCTCACCTCGCTTTGTCTCGTTCGAAGTCGCTATTTTTGAACGTATCATAAGGTCTTGTATCTCGGCGAGAGCGCACTTTCCACACTCTCGTTCGTCTCATTTCATCACGAGACATCGACGACAGTTTTTTTTCGTTTTGAACATTATAAAATAAAGTCTTTCTTTAAGCGACTTAACAGTGTGAGTGACGCGAGGGTCTCGGAAAGAGAGCTCGTTGAATGTCGAATCTGTGAAGTAACTGATATGTAAATTGTAACACGTGACATCCTGTCATTTCGATTGAATTTAATTGTCTATTTTTCATTCAGGCCTTTCGCGTTATTTTTGAGTTGTATCTTCAAAAATTCATCTAGCGAGAGTTCTGCTGAACTAAGGTTTCAGAATTCATTAAGACGCATCGTGCCATTTAATTTGCAATATATAATTACCAGATCCCATTCAAAATTCTATACAAATTCCTGGTTATGTTTGACTTTTTATAATTATATCGTAAAACAAATTATGATTTCAGATTCTCTGCGTGTAGTAGTAGAATAAGTATACTCTGTAATATGAACAAGTTTGATTTTGAAGCAACATTGAACGGAGGTCTGTGCTTCCGTAGGCATCTTGCGTATGATTCTAGGTTAACGAAAAACGGAGTGTATCCTATAGGTTTTGCTGAGTTAATTGTGAATATCAAATTATGTGACATAAATGACCGTATCTTTTGATTGCGTTGACTTATGAGCTCAAATTTTTTAAACTTTAAAGGGGCCGTAAATTTTAGTATTTGATATTAATTTCAAATTCATATCTTTACTCGTTAAAATTTATGGAATAGGGATCTTGACAGATGGACGGACATCAAAATGATCCTATATGGGATTCGTTTTTTCTTCCATTTGGGATGAGAAACCTAACAAACTGTAGTTTGTCTGAAACTTGGACGTACATTGAGACGAATCTGTCTTTAGACAGACGCCAGACTTGTCTTAGATGCGATTCTTAAAAGCCATAGATGCGAAGTTAATGACAAAAGCTACTTCTAAATAAACCTTTTAATACTATTGTATTCGTATGAAACGACAGTAATTTATAATTATTTTTCATTTCTTTGCTTTTCTTGCGGTATACCTATTAACAGTAATGCCACGTCTAACCTTTTCATTATACAAACACACGCTGCGAAACGAAAGGTCGCAGTGGCGGTTGGGTGTTTATATGATATTCATCGGGTATGGGACATTGTGAGCAAAACTTGTTTGCCGTTGAGCAAGAACTTTAATTGACACGTATTGCATACAATGATGTTAGTTCGACAGTATATAAAAAAATATATGTATAACATAAAGAAAATGTAGTAATAATAATATTTTAGGTAATGTGAACGCTTTTTGGTTTTTGGTAACCATTTACATAGATATATCCATCTGACTGACCGCTTGGCCGAGTGTTTAGAGACCCTAACTGTGGAGTCAAGGGTCGTGGATTCGATTTCCGCCCGGGACAAATATTTCTGTGCATCAACATGTCTATTTGTTCCGTGTCTGAATGTAAAATATCTACATATTTATATATTATAAAGCATATTTAAGTATGTATATTAGTTGTCCGTCTGGTACCCATAATTCAAGCTTTGCTTAGTTTGGGATTGGATGGCGCTGTGTGGAATATCCCAGGTATTATGATTATTATCTATATATTCGGTGTTGAGTTCGAGAACACTTTTATCGCTGCTGTCAACGTGCGGTGCAAATTGATGACTATTTCGATACATTCACTCCAAAGTATAAGACAGTAGAATAAACGAGTATAGATAGGATATGATTTTCAATTACACTTATATAACAGTTTAATTCGTAAGTCAGTACCATCAGCCCTTTTTATATCCCACTGCAGGGCTTAGGTCTCCCCTCAACGTGAGGGGCTTGGAGCTCAAATCCACTACGCTGCTTAAATGCGGATTGGCGGATTGTTGCGACCGCCATCTGTTGACAGCAACCGGGACCGACTGCTTAACGTGCTCGCCGAGGCGCGGAGTCAGTGACAGTTAATGCACTTAAGTCAGAAAAACTCATTGGTACACGCCCGGATTCGAACCACGACCACTTGGTGTCGTGATAGCCCGATTCGCAGCGAACCTGTTTCAAAGCTATAAAAAGATGTTTGTGAAAGTAAAACTGCATGCATAGAGAACTTGATACTATTGGGTCTAAAATTTTTTTTTCTGTACAAGTTGTTGTGAACAAAAACAATGTCATATTAATTAATTAGTTATTATGTATAAGAATCGCTCTATAGGAATTGATATTCCCATAGATATATGATTCGTGCGTCAGTTCGTCTGTTTGAAAAAGACCTCTAACTTGTTAAACGTTAATTCGGTACAAGGCATTGACCTCTTTTAAGAACTGGATACAAAGAAAGTAACTTTTAAAATCCAAACAAAATTCTGTTGGCGCCAGATATTGCTATCTTTTTTAATTACCAAAAGAAAATCGTATTTAGTTACAATCGTACAATCGTATTTAGTTATAAATAAATCCACATTTGTACATAGAGATAGCGCATAGAGATGGACCCAATAATGTATGTAATATACTCCACAGAGTAAATATACGCCACTTGGTGTTTTGATTTATTGATTGTACTTAAAGTAGAATTTAGTGTTACTCACATGTAAAATTTCTATGGGAGTAGCAAATAAAGATTTTGAAATTACTTTTTATGTGTAAATCAAACAAATTTTTTTTTTTTTTTTATAAAATATCTTTATTTCGTAGTTATGTAACATAATCTTGAAATACGTTACAAAAGTGAATTTATTACTTTGTTGGAGAGCGGCCCCGCAAAGGTGTATTCAAAGAAGTGCTGGTTCCTCTCAGAAGAATACGCAAGAAACTGGCGGACGCTCTTTTTTTTTTTAAAAAAATATAAACAATTGTCTTTATAGTAACAATTCTTTGTATAAAACAAATTATGTAATAATTACGTATTTATGGTCTGTCTCATTTCCGAGTCTGTCGTTTTTCTCGGTTTTTTGATCGATTTGAAGCATGAAACCCTCTATCTTGATGTTTCTATTATCCAAGTATAAAGCTTATTGTTTTAATTCAATTTCGTGTCGTATCGCAAACGAACTATTTCCAAAATAAAATGAAGTACCCGTATACCCGTACTTGTTTCATTGTATAGATATTAGTTTTTGTTATATGTCATAGTTAATCCACGTCAAGTATTGTTTATGATATACCAAATAAATAAGAAATTCGTTGTTCGATGAAGGATTACTTCGGCCCTTCGCTGTATCGCTACAAGTGAGCTCACGAACATACAAATCGACACGATCTCGATAGGCTGGATATTTATTAGGCTTAACTCTATTCCCGACGAAAACGCCATTTTGTGTTGGCATCGCTTAGTCGCGACGAACTTAATACGAGACAGTGTTACGAATTCAATCCACGTAGATTTGGTTCATTATCAATAGTTATGCCACGTCTTGAAACGGGGGCGGCCGAATTAACGAATAGGTACGTAGTCGTCGTGTCCAATTTGGATGGTTACATTTTCGACGTAAAACACTTTGGTGATTGTTTTTATTTTTCTAGAAATTCAAATATTTAACAATTTAATTAGTGAAAGTAAACGTAAACGATGAAAACTTTGATGTTTGATAACGTAATAGCGAGACCGTTTTTATTGATACCCGCACGCGACGAAATTAATGTATGAAAACGATTAGTCGAGAAATTATCGCGATGTCGTTGAGTGATGTCACTTAACCTCCACTATGACCTACGAACTAAAATATAGGTACTAGTGTGAAAATGTAATATACGGTCATCTTTGTTAATGCTGTGTACACACTGTAACGTGTGAGTCTATAGGTTTTGCATATTGCACCGCACATTGAACACGATTTTCTTGTTTATATTAATAGCGAATCTATGGATTTAAATCGATGCCCATTTGCGTTTAATATAGAGAAGTTAACCAATTTTTGTTAGGGTTGGCTGACGGTGGTCGAGTCAGAACTTTTAAAAGATCGATTGGTCAAGTGTAAAACACATCACATTCTCCACAACAGGAAGGACTCCCATCTCTGTAGGTGTAAGAAGTTTTTTATTTGTTAATTCTGTAATGATACGTCTTACTTAATCATAATTAGTCGATCTCTTTCGCCTCGCAGTACTTTAGTCGGCGTTCGCGAAAATAATGTTACGCAATTCATATAAATAAATGAACGTAAATTTGTACATATTGCCAATACGAGTTCTTACGCAGTAGGTACTGTCGACTTGTTTATTACAGGCGAAAGAGGATTTTGAAAGACGATCCGATGTTGCAATCGTTGCTTTTTTTTGTGGTTGTGTGTAAGTGCGTGTATGTGTCGTGGGATGATTTGATATTTCGAATTATCGTGAAAATTCTAGGGATATTACCAAAATACGGATAATTAGACAATGGTGATTATTTTTTTTAATTTTTCTAAAAACATTAAAACGCGAAACGCTCGCGAACTCGCGAAAACGCGAGTCGCCTTAGTGACATTGGACATTCTTAACGCTGATTGGCTTGATTTTTGCTTTCTGGCCAACTCTTACTCTAATTGGTTTCTATCTTTTCCCATGTAGCTTTGAGGAGCTTTGAGATATTATACCATAGAGTTATAAAGGGTAAGAAATGACAATGTATCTTTTGTTAATCAGAATACCATATAACTTTTTTGCACCGATTGGTTTAGGTTTAGTAAAGTACAACCGTTAACGCCGGTTGTATGAAAATTTGCCACTACACATTCTTCTTCTTCTTCTTCTCAAGAAATCTCAATACCGAATTTAATTAAAATCCGTATAGCTATTTTAGTGTGTTGTTCCAAGCCTAAAGACATCTTCTTCGTACTAAACATCAAAATACGTTCAGCCCTTTTAGTATGAAGAATAGTCATTACAGAAACATTTACCTTTTCCGGGATTAAAAGTAGCCTGTTACTCTTCAGCTCAAAAAATCACGTCGATCCACTGCTCCGTTGCTGCGTGATTGACTGACGTACATCCAAACATACAAACTTTCTTTCACATTTATAATATTAGTAGCATGGTCAGTGACATACCGAAATATTCGAATAGAATAAATTCTCTTTTTTTTACATTTTGTGACTCACAAGCCGAAGATGTACCTATTTCTATATGTTCTATATCTGCTAATCTTAATACGCATGTTAGTTGTGAAGCAACTATAACTTGCTTTTTTTAATTTGTATAAGGTACAACATAAAAGTATATATTATGATCTTAGTTAGCATAATAATCAATTGGCTGGAGGGTGTCATACTCCGAAACTATCTAAAAGGTGAGCGACACGTCAGACTCACTGATTGGTCAGGCCTCGCGTCATTACCATTGCTATAAACAAACATTTTGTTAAATAACACTTGAAATGTACTTTTAGAATCTTCACGGAAAAAAATATAGTAACTGGGACTAGAATTTCTAATTTTATTTGTGACCATCGAACAGATAGTCATGCGTATTCATTGACGTAAATGTGCGTACTATAATATTACTGTAGGTAGCGAAAACATGAATTTTGTATATTTTTAACGAGAAATTTATTCCATACGATCCATACGAGTTACCAGAATATTGTTAGATTTACTATAAAATTAAGTTAACAATATTTTATTGTTTCAATTACGAGTTATGAAGTATTCTTAACTTAATTTTATAGTAAATCGAACAATATTTTGGTAACTCGTATGGAACACTTTGTTAAATTAAATATACAAAATTCATATTTACAAGTTTTCTTTTGTATTCATTACAAATTACATCGTTGTCTTAAAATTACTTTGTTGTCAAAGTCACAAAATTCTAGTATAAAATACTATTTTTCCTGCTACTAAACGTTCTCGTAGTATAGCCATCCAATATATTTTTCTGTGTTTGTTTTTTTCCAGTACGAATTTTCTTGTGGATCACACGTAATCATATATTTATTTACGAACGGCGTAAGTAGATTTTTAGTCCACATTTTGTTTGTCACAACGCGGTATCTCGATGTACATCTATGATCATGATTTAAAATTGTTTTACATTTTGTAATACCTAGATGGTATATACATTTTTACATGACCTACATGTTTATTCTTCTTCTTTTTCCTAGCCAAGTTTCCATGTCATTTATGTTCGGCTCTCCATCTATTTTTGCGCCATTCTATTCATATCAAGGCTTACACCCATCGTCTCCATATTCTTCTTAATTGTACTGGTCCACGATATTAGGGGACGTCCTCGGCTCCTCCTTCCTTGGGCAATATTTAAGACAGTCCTAGTCATGTTTCCTTCATCTTTGCTCATTACATGACCACATCGACGTAGGGCGGGTCATATATATTTATTGACCATAATTTAATATCGAACGTTCATACAAGGTTACGTCGTACTGGTACAACTTCTTCGTAAACAACGCAAAAGTGGCATCGATGAATAAACTTTAAGCCCATATTCGCACTAAATGTCGACACGACACAAATGGTACTTCATAAATAAACTGATATGTGCAATTATTATGGAAAACGTAGTATTTGTAAATGTTTGTTGAGTTAGTGCTTTGCAATGTTGTACAACAATCGGGAACGGGTAAACAAATTGGAACGATCGCGTGCAAAACGGGAGTTCATATTACCATTTGTTTGTCTAACGGTATCAGCCTAATTAATTTCGATTTCATTTGGTATATCATTCAATAATTTTAATTAGTGAACTTTCGTCTCACTTAATTTACTGATAATGAAAGACAAATTAAATGATGGCTATAGTTATTTTTTAAATGGTTTCATACTGTTTTAGAATTCCGAACCTCGAAAGGTAAAAAAAAAAGAATCAGTTTTAAGATCACTTTTATGACCGTCTGTTTGTCTGTATGTGAGTCAACACGTTTTATCTCAAAAATAGGTCTGAAGATATCAAGCTGAGCGGTCTGTGGCTTTATAATACTATAAAAAAATTAACTGTCTGTTATGGCCGAATGGTGGGATGGTTAGAGACCCTAATTGCATAACGAAATGTCACGGATTCGATTCCCGCCCCTGACAAATATTTGTGTGCATGAAAATGTTTATTTGCTCCCTGTTTGGTTGTAAAATATCTATATAAATATAATAAAAAAATCTAATAATACTAGTTGTCTAGTACTCATAATACAGGCACTGCCTAGTTTGGGACTAGATGGCCGTGTGTGAGATGTCCCAGGTATTGTTTGTATTTTTATAATACTTACAATTCTATAAAAAAACATCGCAGCCTTTATTTACTGTAATTCCTACGTCATCAGAATATAGTTACTGTTGGTCTGGAACTTGGGATGTGGCATAACGGAATTTTGGGAACACAAGTAAAGGCAAATTCACCTGTTTCTAATTTGCAGTTGATTTTTAAGTTTTTATTTTTATGCGTTTTTGGAGTAAATACCTACTGGCATTATATGACAAACAGTACGGAACCTTCAAGGCGCGAATGCGTGTCGCACTTGACAGTTTTTTTATTGAATTCAATATTCAATCAAAATATATTCAAAACTGTAAAATATATTTTCGTTGGCATGAATTTTCATTTCTTTAAATTGTGATAATTACTATATACAAAAAAAGACTTATACGGTATTACGTAATTATATTTTTATTTACTAAGTGAACTTAGAAAATGTATCAGAAAAATTGTAACCTCTAGACATACTAAAATATTACTCTATTCGGACGTCCGACGATGGAGCCCAATCGATCGATTCCAAGGATACATATTCGATCATTTAATCATAAGGGCATTAGAGCAATTCGATACGTACCTATTCAAGGCTTTCGTAATTGCTTCCCCAGCAATTACCTGTGTTATTAGTCATTACTAATGACAGTTACATTATTGAGCGAGACATTGTAGGGAACCAGTAGATTTGCGATTTGAGCTTTTTGTCTATTTACCACAACGTTTCATAGAGTCTGCGGCAGTGCAAGAAACACGAACATGCACATGTGTATTCAAATTACTATTGCTTGCCCCGGGTTCGTTTGCGTGAACTGTGTACGTTTATACTAATTTTTATTTCTTCGTTCACGCTTCGTCTCAATGATAATGATGACGTCACTACTTTATCATTGTCCGAAAGACAAAGAGTAACGTAAAAATAAATTTCAGCGTATAATAGACCCAAAATAACAAAAAATTGGATCGATTATTAGCTAAAATACGTTTTTTTTTTGTTTTAGAAGACCCATCTTTTAATATATTTTTTTTTACTTACCGGCTTTTCGTCGTGGGTTTTTACAAATTTACAAATTCAATTTTCGTAAACTAATTTTAAATTAAAGCAAAATTAAACTGAAAGCAATATATAGTTAGTTACATATCTTAAAAACTAAGCTATAAACTTTAAAGTTGTGCTTTACATAAATAATTTCGTTCCATGCGGGAATGATGTCACGTCATTTTAGCGTGCACTGGATATACGGAGACTACAGGTGAATAGAAGTGGCAATTCACGACAGTTTTCAAATTCGATTTTTCTATTATTTCATTATCAGCATTCGAAAAAATTACATCAAGTCTTGTTCTATGTTTAAAAAAAAATGTTAAAATGAAATAAATCTTTACTATATATAGTAATGGCCGCGTGGTTGGAGACTCCAACTGCAAAACCAAACGTCACGGGTTCGATTCTCGCCCGGGACAAATATTCGTATGTAATAGCGCTATTTTTAATAAAATGTTGAACTATTCACACTCATAATTTTTTTACTTAAATAACCAGTTCATATGTAGGTAAAATCGAAAATATTCATATGTAATCAGTAAGTACTTATGATTTGTACCTAAATATATTTTTGAAAAAAAAAAACTTATTAAATAAAATAAAAATACCGAGCAAAGCTCAATCGCCCCATTTTGTTTTTATTATATGAGCACTACGAAACTTCTCCATTGTACGTTGATATGGTATGTTCGTAAAATCCAAACTAGCAAAATATAATAAAGTCAAGTTTCTTAACCCGGGATAAGGAATGCAACTATACTAGATATCCACAGGTAAAGTGGTAGGTACTAGTAACCCGACCCACTGAGCCAAGGAGGTCGTCATATTACAAAGGTGGCTAACGACTTTACCTAATGACCCGCAGAATGAAGAAACAACAGAGACTTTACAATAATTATTTGATGCTTTGCCATGACATCGTCGAGTATTTTGTGTGAGTTAAACTATTTAAATTATGTGTGGTGCAATCGAAATGTCCATTATTAAAATGACGCAAGCTCGACTTTATAATTTTTCAGGAAATAAAAAAAATCGGTTTATTCGCTGTAATATTAGCCCGATTTTTGTCTTACTTTAACCATTCTGCGGGGCCAAAAGAAGCCAAAAATCGCTAAGTTCATATGTTCGCATATAGCTCCTTAACTATTTCTTCACCAGCCCATTTTTACCCCACTGCAGGGGTTTAGGCCTACCCCAGGGTGACGGGGGCTTGGAGCTTAAATCCACCACGCTGCTCCACTGCGGGTTGGGGATTTTAACGACCGCCATCTATTGACAGCGTCCGCTCTCAATAGATAGGCCTTAACTGTTTACACGATGCGTTATTACATTTCGCATGTCATAGAAAAGGCTAAGTCACTAAATCCAAAATGGCGAATTTTAGAACTTAATTTCACACATCAAAACAATAAAACTCATTTTGTTGTTCCATGCATTATGTACAGTGCTTTCATAAAGTATGGAATAACTTCGTTATAAATTAAATTGATAATTTTTCATGACTGGGATTGTTTTAGAAATAACGGATTCAATTTTATCAATTTCGTTGGGTAATGTCTCTTGTGACTTTGGTTTATTATTTTCGACCGATTTTTTAATAAAAGTTATTATAGTCAACATAAGTTTCACTCCACCATAGCATTTATCTAATCGTGTATTTGTACTTTATTATGTGAGACAGTTTAATAAATTTCAGAGACAAGAGGACTAAAACAAAAACTGAATCCATCTGAATCCGTACACTTACAGCAATACATGTTGCGTCATTTCCGTGCATCTGTCTGTACTGTCTATCAAACCTTCGTAGTTTGTATAATTATAGAGATAAGTCAATATTTTTTATGTAGGTAGGTATATTTAATTGCTTGTTTAATTACGTATGGTTGCGAGTGTTGTGACACGTTCTATATTTCGGTGAACTATTAGAACGTATCGCAACCGCAACATGTTTGATAATAATCACAATTTCCTATTTTGCTTACTAACCATCGCAATAATAAATGAATTTAAAAAACTTTCAACAAAAATGCTATTTTAATTTAAGCCAATATTTAACTTGTGCATGCGTATTCTATTGAGTTGTAATTTTTAGATCTGTGGTTCATCTTAAATTGTCCCTAATGAGATTCAAGGAAGCTACTTGCGAGCAAAAGACTGCCGTTATTCTTAATGTAGATAAAAGCCCTGCGGAAGTCTAGAGGTGACCGATGCGCCGGAGGAGGTCATGCCGGCAATCATCCCGGCTTTGTTTGAGGTCGATGTTAGATTTATATGCTTCGGAAGGTACGCGACTTGTGTGCGCTCGAAACACTTTGAGGTCACTACGGAAGCATCTTTTTTTATTTATGTACAACATGCGAGTTTTTAACGTTCGACATTACTCGTTCGAAGAAAATTGATATTCATAAAAGGCTTAGAGCTAGAAACCAATTAGGAAGGCGAACAGCTACGTACGGGAAGCGTATGTGATTATTTTTATTATTTTAGCTACTTAAAGAATTTCAATTCGAATAATTTTGTGCGTTAGTTTAATAGTTATATACCAATACGTGGTTATATACCAATATGAGGTCGTGATAGCCCAGAGCGCAACCAACCTGTCTCAAATTTATAAGGCCCCATAGGGCCATGGTTCGAATCCGGGCGTGTACCAATGACTTTTTCCGACTTAAGTACACAACTATCACTGACTCCGTACCTCGGAGAGCACGTTAAGCAGTCGGTCTCGGACGCTGTCAATAGATGACGGTCGTTACAGTCCCCAACCCGCAGTGCAGCAGCGTGGTGGATTTAAGCTTCAAGCCCCCTCCTCAACCTGGGGGAAGCCTAAGCCCCTGCAGTGGGGTAAAAATGAGCTGATGATGATGATGATGATGAATACGTGGTTAGTTCGAAATAGTGAAATATAATCCTGTCCTCAATATCTCGTTTCAACTCTCTCTAAAAATTGTGTGTTTTTAAATAATATTAATTCTCTTTGGAAAAACGGAATATATGTATTCTAAAAAGCAATATCTAAGCTAAACACTATTAATGTCGCGTCTAAAATGCTTGTAATTGATGGAAATTTCATTCGCATAATTTGTTCTGTTTGTTGCTCACCATATAAAATATAATCGTCAAACTTTCTTTCAAACTTGTTTGTCAGTGTTATTGGCCGTTTGGACGTTCCAGTGAAAGTTTTTGTCGATGTATTGAAATCATCGACTTGTTTCGCGGAAGACGGGGCCTCTGTGACCCGTACGGTAACCGCCGGGACAGACTCGCTCTAAAGGTCAGCCACTCGACTCAGCCTACACTGGAATGTCAGATGCTTATATATTTTTACAAAGTCACGGTTCGTCGGTCAACGTAACAACGGTACTATTTAAACTTGTTCATGGGAATTAAATGACATTTTCGTTTATTATTTTTATTATTATTAGAATGCAAGGAAATGGTCGTTATATAAATTAGGTATATATGTAAAAAGGATCGCAATAAGTATCTATAGTATCTGCCAAATAGGCAAACTAACTTTCATATGGCGACACATATAGTATATATTCGTCTCTATTTTTACGTTCCCTCTTTGCCAAACGTCGTCAAAATCATTTCTGTAGTTCAACTGTGAAAGCTTATCAAACGTAACAAAGTTTCTTTCTGTAAATACTTCATAGAATATGTAACAAAAACCCTGATATCCATTATCAGAAGGGGTATACAGGTTCTATTCTAGATACCAATAAACATAAAAACACTATCGTCACTTTAGCCGTGATGACGAAAAAGATATAAAATCACAGAAAAATATAATCTTTTAAATATTTTATGCCATATGATTTTCACAATAAGTTTGAAAGACGACAATTCTTTTATGATTGCATATTTATACGTTTTTATCGGTATATACACTGGAATCTGTAAACCCTCTTTAACGGGATAAGGGTAAGTATAATAAAATATACAATCACTAGCGGCCCGCCCGGCTTCGCACGGCACGGGTACCAGAGCATATAAGCCGTAGTGTTTTTTCTGTCGTAATGTCCATCAGCTTGTAGCGTCGAACATGTGGATTAGATTTAATTAGATTTAAATGGAACGTAAGTTCATCCTACTTAGAGTATTTTTTATGTATTTTATTTCCAATCCTATAAATATTTGAAAAAGTAAAGAATAAATACATAAAAATAAACTACAATATTATTTGCATACAACATTGATAACTTCTGCCATTTTACATCATGCGTGTCACATCGGGCGGCGTGGGGCCCCTGCTGCTGTCGCCCTATAGTTTTTATTTCGCGATAGTTCTGAAGAAATTAATATAAATGGTATGGTGTACAGGGCAATTATAATGATAATGTGCATGAAATGCTGAAAGTAAATAACGTATTTAATTTGATAAGGATTAATACTGTATCCGTATAGATTGCTTTCCAATCATATGACGCCATTTTTTTAAACATAAAGATAGGTATAGTAAGCTATCCATGAAAGATAGACATATGCCATCGCAGACTTTTCTTTAGTACTATAAAAAAGAAACATACATTATTTTGTTATATCTCAAAAAGAATTAGGCAGCGTCTTCGATGGAAGCTCTCAGTCGGCTAGATTTTTTTTGACCTCTTAAACAATAATCGTCGTCATATTTCAACTAATTTACACAAAACATTAATAAATTAAACACATAAACCTTCCTCTAGAATCACTCCGTCCATTGATGTCATCCATGTGCCAATCCGTTTGGTGGTTTTTGAGTTTATCGCCAGACTGACAGACAGACAGACAGGCGCGGCGGGGGACTTTATTTTATCATATAATATGTAGTGATGTAGTGATCTACGGCAGTTCAATTTTTGTATTCACAATCCGGTTGACATTTACATATACTTCTATATACGATTTTATTCAAGTATTTATTTTAAATTTAAACAATACAATCAATTATTTAAACAAACTTGAATTCGGGACGTGTTCGTCCCTGGACTTCTTGTAATATTTTACAAACATTTGGCTTTACATTAAAAAAAAAATTTAATTTTTTAAATAAATGTTTTTTAATAACCGACCTTAATTTTGAAATTCCTTATGGAACAGGAACGCGGTAGCTCTCTCAAGTCAATGGTCCTTTTATAGCACAAGCTTTACCACGTTGCATTGCAAGGGGATAAATATACACTTCATTGCGTTAGATTATAGACATTTTAACTTTTGATCTTAATTATTTATTTCGAAACTAAAATGTATTAGTCTTTTGTGACTTGGTGTCTTAATATAAAACTTATCGTGTTTGTCCAAGATTATTATTACTTTGTATTGATGGTTCAGATTTTACCTGCTGACCTAAATAATTGAAAGCTGTTTGTAACTCTAACGCAGCCGTAGTAACTGCTCGCCTCTAGTATTAATTTTTTTTTATTATTAAAAGGTTTTTAATTAATTAATATATTTTAGTATTAAGTATGTGTACTCGATTGTTAACGGTATAGTGAATGCAAAAATTGAGATACCTACAGTATACGCATATGGGTTACAAACACAAGTGATGTTTGTAATCCACATTAATAAATACAAGGAGGTAATTTAACATTCCGCCATTTGCATTCATTCAATTTCAAGTTTATAAACTCCTCGTGTACAATAATGTAACCATAATTCAGTGCTAACTTACTCCGATTATTCCACATGGGTTTGTTTTGAGTAACAATTGACAAATTTACACTAAGTTGCACGGAATACCTAATTGCTTCACTTCAAGTTATTAGCTTAAAGTTGTTATTGTGGAACATGTTATACGCACGTTACAATATCAAGATAGCTACTACGTGAAATGAACAATGTTAACTTCAGCGAATATTAACAGCTATACGCTACTTCTATATGCTCTGTTAATTAAATGATTAATGCGTTTGGTGCTTTATTTCGAGTTTCTGTTTAAGATATTAATAATAATACCTGAGACATCTCACAGACGGCCATGTGGTACCAAACTAGGCAAAGCTCTGTATTATGGATACTAAACGACTGATATACTTAATATCCAGCCACGACACAAATAAAAATGTTCATGCCCACAAATATTTGCCCCGGATGGAAATCGAACCTTGGACATTTAGATCTACAGTTAGGGTCTCTAACCACTCGACCATTTCATCAGTTATCTTTAGTCAGTTAATGCAATTGAAAGAACTAGATAGCACTAAAAAAATATCTATATACTGGTTTCTCTTCTCTCGGTAAAAAATGATAGCTATACTTTACTGGTTTTCTTTGGCTTATCGGCACGTTTGACTTCATTTCACTCCGGAGCCACCTTCGTTCGGTACCTGACGTTCTGTATCCGTCGCGTAATGAGTACGATGGTTTCTTTGTGAACCCATCTTTATACGCCAGTCGGTCTGGCTTCAACTAGATCGCTTCCCGACAATATGACGTTGAATTTTGGCCGAATCGTTCTAAAGCTTCGTTCATTCCTAGAAATAAGAATAGTATATAGTTACGAAACCTATACATGCAAATAACAAGCGATATTTCTCGCCAGAACGGAGACGCTTCGAGCCAAAGCTCTAGAGTTACATCATCGCGTGCTTATACCACACTTAATGTGGGATGATATCATGAAGGTGAAATATGCAACCTCTTTTACATAATAAAATCGATTTCTTATATAAATTCACTTCCATGTAGTAGGTATTATGTTTATAATATATATGTTTAAACAGCAGAATTTAAACTTATTCTATAGGTGGAATAGATTTTAGAAACGCTTGCATTCATAGAAACACACTATTAGAAATAAAACAATATATTTAATTCTATTTTTCTCATGATCTTGTTAGTACTTAATTTAAATTAAATATAATTCCATTACGGTTATTGTTTAGGAACTTGAAAAAAAAAGAACTTATTTACGTTCCTCATTTTCTTTCTGTTAACTCCTTATATGTTATAATCTTACCAAACACTTATTTTAAAACCATTGCCATGTCATAAGGGTTTAAAACTTCACAACCATTGTAATGTGCTAATGTAAAGCCAAATATTTTTCTTCGGCAAACTGACCTTGATCTCAGCTATGGGATAATTTCAATGAACTGTAACGGTCACGGTCGGTACCCTACTATTCGTCTTATTAGAGGCGTGGCATGGCACGCGCGATTTGCGTTTGACTAAAAATGGCTGTTATTTATTATGTAAATTGCATTTCTTATATGAGATCGCTTTCGAAGTCATTTCCTAATTTTTCGTGTCTTCAATTTTCGTTTCATCTTCCACACGTGCCGTTTCATTTTCTCATACCTCTTTGAGGATGTCAAGTTATCCAAGCATAACATTTCAATCACGAATAAAACGCACTACTTAATTTCCAATTTTTATTGTACTGTATTAACTTTCGTAACATAAAATTATAGGGCTGGTAATAATAATATATTCATTTTTATACATTGCGATGAGGAAAAAAATTTGTTACGTTCGTGTGTTAACCCTTAAAAATAATGGTCAGCACAGTTATTCTGTTTCGGGTTCAAATGAAATAATTATTCGAAGAAGTAGATATGATCGAAAATTTTGTTTGTGTGACGATGGTTTGTTAATCCCTGACTTTATTCACACTTTGGAGTGAATATTTATAGTGCCAGTCTTAAAGTGTCGCCCGTTTCATATCTGACGGTGTTGAGGCGTCACATTTCACACTTATCGATCGTAAAAGTCGTCAGATGTTGTGATGAGTGATGATTATAGGCGTCTGTGGACGTATATTTCAACGTCGATGTAAGTAAATTGTAGACGTGATGCGGAACATCTAATAAAAATGAAAATTTGATGATAATTGCCTGCAGATATAAGACGCGTATACAATCTACAAAAACATCTAAAGGAATGGTGAAAAAATATTTATTATTTATTATTAATAAGTGTGTGTTCTTTTAGTCTGTGTGATGTTATGGTATGTATCTATCTAATATTTATATGTATGTATTAGGCTTTATGTGTGATATTTATAACTGCTATATATTACTGTGGTATGTATATAGTTATTAATATATTACCATAATTCAGTCTATCAGTTGACACCTACACAATGAGCTACGCAATATTTTTCTCAAGTTTTTGTTACCTATTTTGTTTCAATGTCTGTCTATGGATATGGTCAAATTAAGGTTGTATAGTACTGTAGCGAGTTAAATAATAATAAAGAGAGTTGTGATAGAACTCAAAGTGACAGGAATAGCAAATTGATAGAAGAGAGACCACGACGAATGTGTTGAAACGAAGGATTTCAGGGAGTAGACGTAGAAAAAATGGAAAGACAAGTAACGAATATGTACAAACTTTAACTCAGCTTTTTTACTTGTAATGTGCTATAGTAGTATTTTAACATTGAAAATGTTTAACAGATCGTTTTCGTGGGGGAGTGTAATTCTATATTTCCAAAATTTATGATGGTAGACGAAAGTCACCTTTGTCTTAAGATACAAAAGCTTGAAAGACATCGTATGGTACCAAATTTTCTCAAATCGAAATCGAAAATGCTGAGAAAAAAAGTCGAAACTTCCCGATTTCTCGGGCAAAAAGTCGATTGTTTCAAAAACGAAGCCAATATCGAAAAATTCCAGAGGCAGATAGATTGTCTACCGTTTGGAAAAAGAAATTTTGGAACCGGTCAAAAACTGTGGGTTGGGCTGGTACCCTTTCTATTGAATGATTATCAGATCAGATCAGATCAGAAAGTTATAAAGATAAACGAGAGGCAGTAGTGTCAAAAGATGCAGGAGCTGACGAGGCATGGAGTGGTATCAAATTTTTGAAAAGCGGTCTATAATTTTTTTTTCTATAAATTGAATTAAATTGTTTGACTAAAATGTGTTAGAAGCTTTTATTTTTTATGTTTATTTTTAATGTCCTTCAATCGTTGTGACAATGTGAAATCTCTAGATTTCTCTTCTAAAAATCATTTAATCTGCTTATTAAAAATTCTAGTGTATAATTTCTTAATATCAATATCTGACCGAATTTCAACTTTCGAGTTTCTGCTAATCTAGATATTTTCAATAGATTTAAAATGTTAACATGGCATCGGTAAGATTTCTAAATATATTATGCGAACTTCGTCATACAAATTTCGATGCTATATATCAATTTCATATTTCCAAAGTTTGTACATACATTATGAAAGCTAAATAATTTGATTCTTATCTACGCATCCTTTACCGCGTAAACGAGTGAGTTATACTATAATATTACATGTGGTATAAAAGCTCAGTAAAAGGACAGCGATCACGTTTGCGAGTCTTTGTGCCACAAGAGTCGACGAAATAACCTTTGTGATTCAGGCCGATTGAAGACAAGATGCGGTGTCAATAGGGCTCTATTGTTTCTTCCTCCCCGAGACGCTCCCCGAACGCGGTCTAATTGTAAATCAATATTGGCCATACCATTGTGTAACGGCGATAATGGCGAATTTACTGTTTCGTTACATGCATTATACAAAGTCGATGATAAATCGAAGTGTTTTAATTTGTTTTCTAGGCTGTTTTGTAATTTAGTCGGAACGCGATTAGTGACGACAGAGTGTTCGATATCACTGTTGTTTGTTTGGTGTTTTTGTAATTTAATTTAATTTATAACTGTATAATTTAATTTAATTAACTAATATTGATAGATGCGAAATGGTTTCCTTGTTTGTCATTACATTACTGAATTTCGAAATAGAGCGATGAAACGTTGTGATATTTTACACGAAGATAATAATAATACCCGGAGTATCAAACACACGTTCATCTAGTTCTAAACTAGGCAGAGCCTGTATTATGGCTGCTAAATAACTGATATACATATATAGATATTTTGTTTTAATGATACATACATTTAAAGATATTTTACACCCAGGTACGAACAAATAGACACACACTAGCGATTATTTGTCCCGGGCGGTAATCGAACCCGGAAACTTTAGTTCTGCAGTTGGGGTTGTTAACCACTAGGTCAACTGGTCAGTCACAGAGAGTTTAAGGCACGAAGAACATAATAGGTTACTGTTTGCTCTGGTAGAAGGTTGCTATGGGATTCAAAACTGCACAAAATTTGAATTTGATGACGAGCGAACTACAAAGTAGCAGCCGAACTCAAGAAGTGAAGGAAAAGAAGTCGTAGATCTGCGGGCGGGTTAAGGGCAATTGCTAGCAAGTAATGAATACACCGTCAAGACAAATTAGCAACATTCCTTTACGTTTGTAGCCCCATTTTGTAAGCAATAAAATAAATTAATTCATTTATGTATATATATTTATGTTCATTTATATTCGATCTGTGGCCGTTTCTTTACTAAAACACAGATAAATTACCTAAAGGGGCTTGCACCAAAATTTCAAAGTATCTTTAATGGTTAATTTTGAAATTAATAAGTTTCTTGAAAAACATCGTTCAACATATGTTTTCCTGTTTACGAATATACTAAGTAGATATTTATTAAAATTCATCTGATCCTTTGATTGTCCACGCATGTGATGTCATCTGAATTGTGGAGTGTATTCTGTTGCTTCTACAGTAAACAACGAAAGCAAATAGTAAATGTAAAATATTGGGGTTAGTAACTATTTATTTATTTCACTAACAGTATCAACTGCTTTTAGGAATACTTAACTATAAATTTATATAATGTTGTCCTGCAGCCAATGACGGATACACATTTTATGATTTCAACTGTACTAATATTTAACGACCGCCACTAAAGTAAAGAAAATCAAATATCAATAAGTATTTTTATTTAGATTAAAAGTATAATGAAAATATTATTTCCAATGAAAATATCCTTATGAATCAAACAAAATGAAATGAGCTTATACAAATAATAAACATGTCTCCAGTTTACGTCACAGCGATATTTTAATAATCAAATTTTGGAAAAAAATTTACTAAGAAAATTGCAGATCACTTTTTTTATTCTTAGACAAAGATATATAAATTGGTCTGTATTTCAGGAAAAAAATATAGATATATGTGAAATTTGATACAAGCCTATTTCAATCCACTGAATTGTAACCTTATCTGTTCAACTTAAAAAGCTTACCTCGGCGCTGATAAAGCACTCGCAAAGTGTATATAATGCCTTTTTGACTGCCGGATCGAGATTCGCAAGCGAAATCTCCTCGGACTTTGATGTGATTGTGTCGAATGAAAATAAAAGTGTACGATCAAAGTTTCGAGCGACACGGTTCGAAAGTTCAGTCTGAAGCGGTTATGAGAGTACATTTCGTTTCTAAATCACTTGAATCCAAATTGAATTATCAAGAAAGTATAGCTCTGTGAGATGTTCTCACTGACTTGAAGCTGCGAGACGCTCGTTTTTAAATCACCTTGTTTGGGAAACGGGGAATTGAGTACATAGTAATATTCTGGCAACAATATTATTAAATTTATTTGCGAAGTTCATGAAAAATATAAAAACAATAAATTTTATTTTGAATAAATGGATTGCACTATCAAATTCTATTGCCTTATAAAACTAGGGTTACGAAATAAATACAAAGTATAATCATTCAACATTTGCTTGGTATGAAAAAAGAGCTTATAAGATCACTTCTCGTAATTCACTAGACTCTATAAACATAATTTTTTAGCAAAATTTTGTAACGAATATCAGTTTAACGGTGGGCTTATCCTATTTTTACCATTTTTAAGATTTTTGTGTGTCTGTCTGGTTTTTTATTTGCATGTGTTTTTCTCGTCACTCGCCAATGGCTTAGCCGATTCCAATAAATTTTGGTGTACGGAAATAACTTATTATGGCGTAATAAAACTATGTATGCATCATATCGGTAAATCCAACACCAGTTTTAATACATATAGAAATTGATATTTTTTAGAATTTACTCGCCTAAATCACTATAAGATTGAAGTCGATTAAGGATGAAAAAGATATTGAAATGGTGTAGAAAACCCATGATAATGCGCGTATCAACATGATACCTTTAGTTAGAATCACGGCGGTTAATTAAAATCATAAGTTAATTTTTAATAATTTTTTTTAGAAAATAACCTTTTAATTTTAATTACTTAACGTTTTTTTCGCCTCGGGTTTTTTAAATTACTAATTTTTATTCATTATTTGAATGTGTAAAAATTTTCTAAATTGTCCGGTCCCGACACAAGTAGTCCACGAGAGTGAACTTCTCAACTTCTCAAAAATTTAAAATTGTAAATTCTTTTAGAATGCTAATAATTTCAATATATCCATAACATCTGTTCATTTTGCAAAAATTCTTTGTCTAGACAATTTTAAGCTTGTTCTTTTTCTATGAATCACATAATGAAACTATACCTACATTTGTAATCAATATGCAAGCTACCTCGAACTACGAATAATATGCAAGATTTCGAAATTTGCCTTGTCACAAGCTTTGTTCGGTCAGAGTCAAATCCCACAAGTGGGCACGGTCTGTCTGGTGCGACTACCGTCCGTTAATGATATTAAGCTTATCGGGCCTCCTTCGTTTCTACGGTCGCGCGTCGTTTTTACGGATTCCCTATTGGATTTATGTAAATTTGTTATGTCGGCCAGTTCAGCGATCCGTTTATCATAACCCGGTGACAAAGTATCGGGATCGGTGTGACAAGCGCGTGCTGCTGTGTTCGAAATCGATTTCTCACATTCCTGTATCGATCGATAATTTTTAAATCTTGATAAAATCACTGACTGTTCTTATAGTGAACTAAAAGTTTGACATGGTTTTTGGACTTTCATCGCACTGTCTACAATCCGGCAGTACCTGTTTCATAGTCTTGTTTCTAAACAGTTTAAGCAAACTTCGAATATAAAAGACGTACTTGACAAGCAAAGTGTTAAATTGATGTGAGAACTCGATCAGATTTGAGTTAAGTGAGTGAGGACAGCACGACTTACCAGTGAGTGTCAAATCTCCGATAGATAAATATATTAGCGGCTTTTGTTCCTTTTGAATAGTTGTTTCAGCGAAAAACAAATGTAAATAACTTGCAATGCGTTTAACAGAACACACGAAAAACTCGGGATCGTAGTAATATTGTGAAGATTTCTAGTTTAGCTGATTATATTGCATGAGCGGCAAGTATATGTACCTAATTGTGTAATAAAATGCAAAACTCATTTAGGTTTACAGAGTAAATAAAAATTTATTGCTTATTAACTAATAGACCTTTTATGTAACTTCTTGACAGTCGTGACGAATATCTTTTTATACATGGCAAAAACTCGAAATGGGCCAATTCTAATTTGGCTGTAGCCAATTAATTCCACATGATATTTTAACGTCAGCTTCTTGAATCGACTTGGAAACCATGTGCTTAGTAGTTCCGTCTTCAATCATATCGCCGGCCACGTTTCTATTTTAGCCTCAATTACATATTATCTTTATTATTAGCTACGCCCGCTGCTTCTCTCTAGTGGCAGTCGGACCTTTGAAAACATTTGATGCAAAGGTCAAAGGAATAAAGAGCAATAATCTACAAGAAAATCACGAATTTCATCCGATCGCTGGTAGAAGCTGGTAGAATTCGGTGACAGTTTGTAATTTTTAATCTATTTAATTCCAAAAAAAAAGTGTATATTGATTCGCCTTATATTACAATCATAGTACATTATGATGGAAGTACGGTAAGCTGCATATTATAGTCGAGGTGTTTAGAGGCACGATAATAGCCAGCTTACTGAGTACGAACATCATATCATACGACGTTTTTCAATACATTTACGATTAAAATTAGGTAGATACTTCAAATGTAATAATGGCGGGAGCTAAGGGCGCGAGCGGGCTACTTTTCGCGGTTTACGCATGCGTTACAAACAGAATTCTCGTTTGTGATTCGTGTAAAGTAAAAAGGCCTAGTACTGTAAAGTACACCATTACGATTTAAATGTCGATGTCATAAAGAGCGTATTAATAGCAAATATAATAGTAATAGTAATATCATAACAACGTCTGTTGTATGTATTGTATGTAAAACACAACATGTATTGAAAAAAATATTTTATTACACTTTTTTTGGATTAATAATCAGAAACGTCATTTGGTTTATGGTCCGCATTATCTTCTACCGACATGGAAATTGTTCTCTAGATAGTAATAGATTAGCAACGTCCACTGGCTCCAAATCGAGTAATCCATACGGAATATAATAGTGTTCGAACAATAGTCTTAATATCTTTAGAGACTGTGTACGCATCCGACTGGCTTAGCCGATATGGTAAACCAAGATTGGGCAGCTTCTCTCTGTGCGGTTACGTGCTATGAATTCCGGGAATAAGTTCCGTATTGTTTATTGGAATCAATACTGAGTTGATGGTTTCGATATTATTAGCGCATACATAATACCTCTAACCGTTGCAGGTTACTGTTATTGCGGAAAACACTTGATATTCACATTCATGGAATATAATTATATTACGCAACTGCTTTGGTGGAGGATTCTATTTGAATAACGCACACTTAACATTTCTATTCTTATTATGATGTACCTTATTTGTATAGACAATGTCGATCCGCTTTACTCGCACGTGTTGACTGCATCAAGAAGCATTTATAATAATAATAATAACGTATACATCACAACAACGTCTAGGTCCTAAACTAAGCATAAGCTTGTGCCAAGCGAAGACACCACATGCATATAACAACCAAGGCCCGGTACCAGTATAATTATTCATCATATAAACGCTGACTCAACCAGGGATTCGAACTCGGGACTCTCAGCTTCGTAAGCAGGCTCGCTACCCACTAGGCCAAGCGGTCAGCATTTGACGTCATTTTAAAGTAGTTGCTTATTAACGCGGGTTATAGAGGCAAAAGTACACTGTTGTATATGTGTTTTTATAATATATGTAAGGTCGTAATTGCAGGTGGGGCAATAAGGGCAGCTACTATTTATGATAAACAAAAAATGACACTTATCATATGAAAAAGACAGAAAACATTCCTTTTCTAACGTTCATTAATAAATTTGAGAGTAGCACATGTATCTGAAAGCTTTAGTACAGCTGCTTGTGCTATTTAAATTTTATCATACTTCACTATAGTGTTTATATATACGGCAGTGCAAGGGCTTTCAATTAACATTTTGTTGCACCTATAGTGATACAATAGCAATGCTAAAAAATATATAGGTTAAATGTATTGAACTAACTACAAGAACGTGGATATTTGTAAATAACATTAAAGTACGGATTAACTAGAACCCCTCTTCTGCGTTTACCGTCTAACCACTCATACTCTAGATAGCTCGTGTGTGTAAGATGGTGAGTTTCAGTCCGTTCAATGCGCAAGGACCCCGCGTGCTGGTCTTTTATCCCGCGAAATCCTAGCGCGCCGGTCTTCAATCCGCAAAATTGCGTAATTTACGTAATTCATTTATTTATGACTCTATTAAAATACGATTAAAATCAAACGCTACTGTCAAATTAATTTACTCTTTGGTAAATAGTAATAAAATAATGAAAAAAGTACCCCTGCTACTTTATAATAATAATAATATATTTCTCTACATATAAACAAGACTACATCGTTGGTTTATCTACATTATATTTTACTTTTACAAAACAAAAATTACTTATTCCTAAAAAACACACCAACCCAAACTGTATGAAACTGTACCCTGGTTTTCTCCTAGGAAGGCCTGTGCGTAGGAAACCAGTACTTTAATTATTTTGGTATGGGAGTTTGTCCGTCCACCGTCCATCTGTACGTTCATCCGTCCGTCCGTGCGTTTATACTCAAACGTCGTTATTTTCTAAGATATTTTTTTTAAACATTTTAAACAAGTATAGGTTCATACATTATAACCCCCCCCCCCCCTTATTGACCTCATCTCAAATGAGTGAACAGTAAAACACTTTCCACGTTAAATTAATAACGTAAATCTTAACCGGAGGCCCGCGCCAACGGAATTATTTCGCATCGAGTAACTCTTAGGGATTTCTCAACATCTTCGCGCCGGTGACACCATAGTGTGCCTCCTGGCCGCTTCGATGAAATCGTTGGAGCTTTCGTGCTAACGACACGCGTCCTCATTCTGCTTCAGGCGGTTGTTTAGTGGACGCAACACCCACATACCCCGCGCGCTCGGGCGCGCGGAAACTGTAGACTTTAATCCGCCTTCCCACCGCAAGGGTAAAACTAAAAAAAAAAACATTATAAACAAGTCATACGTGAATTTCGTAAGTGCCTGCTAGTTTCTCACTTAAGCTTTTGCTTCTTTTTCACTGTCTTAAAACATTTTGAAAAAGATCTCTATTTTTAGTACAAGTAAGCTTTGTCCGAGTAAATACGTGACTTAATATTTGTACATACCTACAAATACACGCATTTGTCATTAGTCGTTTAGCCAAACAAGCAACTCATATGTAAATATAATTTCTGTACGAGGTTTATTAAACACAACGGAAACGATTAAGGTCAAATAATTAACGCGTCAGTCACTTGATTGAAGCAAACGCAACTGATGTCACGACGCGACGTCAAACAGTTAACTTTAACATTTGACATTTACCGTTTTCTGTTCTTGACCCCTTTTAATATTACTATTAAATAAATCGTTAAGCAAATTTATAAGGCCCCATATGGCCATGGTTCGAATCCGGGCGTGTACCAATGAGTTTTTCTGACTTAAGTACACAATATCACTGACACCGTGCTTCGGAGGGCACGTTAAGCAGTCGGTCCCGGACGCTGTCAATAGATGGCGGTCGTTACAGTTCCCAACCCGCAGTGGAGCAGCGTGGTGGACTTAAGCTCCAAGCCCCCCTCCTCACCCTGGGGGAGGCCTAAGCCCCTGCAGTGGGGTAAAAATAGGCTGATGATGATGATGATGATGAAATCGTTAAGCTCTCCTCGACCATAAAGTTTGTTGATTGACTAACATATTTATTTTTCATTTTTTGTAGCGAAATGTCACGATGATATAAGGTCATCTTCGTTTTATTTTAATATTTCAAGATGTAAAATAAACAGTTGAGTACAATTGAAGGAGATTATTAAACGGGTATCTAAAGCTATGATTACCATATTTTTAATGTCCATTTCGTATTAGTAACAATCCCTTTCTAACGCTAGAGTGATAGAAACTAGTCTAAAAGTAACAAATATCAAGATTCTTTCATTCCAGCGATTAAAAGGTTCAATCGTAACCTAAATTGAATACTAACTGCTTGTCATTTAAAACAACTTTAAATTAGCGAAAACGGAGATTAAAATTACCGTAATCTTAATTTTAACTTTACAGGAAACGATTCGCCCCTAGACTCCAGACCATTAACCATATCTAAAGTACTGCAAGATTTTGAGCAAATCTAGACTGGATTTATGTTTTAGCAGCATATTAAAATGTACCATTTTCTTGGTCTTACAATTTTTACTTAGATCTCGTATATGATAGGGAATTACCAAACTCATGGATTTGAGTATGGATTGAAAATCCAGATTGACGAACGGATGTGAAAAATGTGTCTGTAATTCATAACGTGGCCGTGTCACATTATCGCGTCTGGTAGGCGTCAAGGGTAGATAACCGCGTCGACATTGCAGCTAGTTGAACAAATTATATCAAATAACATTGTTTCATTTCGTTTCTAATTTCAATACGCTTAGATGGCTCGGTCATGATGTCAACCTTTTATAATAATGCTCTGAAGTGATCGGATGGTAAACTTGCAGCATCATGGCTCCATCAGAGATGGAAAGGCTAGGATGCCAATAAAGACTTCAATCCGTATACCTGATATATCCATTAATCCAACGCAGCTGTAAGCTCCTGTCTTTGAGACTTATTCCGATTAATTGCTAACACGCTCCGATAGCAAGTGATCCACATATTTATTGTAAACATTGCCTTATGCACTGTGCTGTATTGTTCGGTGATGCTAGTTTTTTTAAACATATGCAATACTATTTAAAGGAATTCGTTAATATCATTATATATTTGATAATTTTTAAAGTAAAACTGATACAAATTGCGATCGTAAAACGTGAATAATAACTGAGCACTATTACACATACTGTAACTCTTGAAGTCTTGAATATAAAGTTTCATCACAGTTGTCTCTTTTCGTCGTAGGCGTTGTCTTGTTTTGATGCAAAGAATGCTTTGCTCTCCGCGTTTTTTTTTTTAATTATGATACTAACACGGGTTTTTTTTTACAACAAATGTTTAATGCTTGCTTCATAAAGCACAGCGTGCGAAAACGACGTTCATGCCCCCATGAAATCTATTTTAATTTCTTGTACACATTAACACTTGTACAATTCACTAAATTCTCAACACATTCAATACATAATTGTACACTAACTATACTAGTTTATGTCATGTAAAACTTTTTTGACCTTTCCTTCCTTAACTACCCATGTAAAAAGTTCATTCTCGAAAGTTTGCGAAAACTTTTGCTCTGATTTTCCATAATGTGGGCGAATCACAAAATATGATTCTAATTAGTTTTTCCAGAGGTAATATACCATAAAACGATATTAATTTTAACGACTAAGTCATAAATCTCGTCTTGTAAACACTTTAGTTTAGATTTTTGTTTAATTTTCAGCACAGGAAGGAAATTATCTGTATTAACCTTAATACAAAAATGGTTTGACGTGGATAGGATGATATAACTCTAACGACTAACTACAACTATTAACCGGTAAAAATGTTAATTTGTTCCGATAATTACGCTACGACATATATTCCATATTACATAATAGTAAAACACTTGGTATATTAGTATAGGTATTAAAATAGAAATAAAATCATGCTGTTATCTGGAACGATAAAGTATTATCTAGTAATATAAAATTATGACGGTAAAACGATAATCGAAAAATGGAATATAGAAATAATAAATATGGCGTCTCCGTCATCTTGCAACAGTTGGCGCAGCGTTCTTGGCATGGATCTTTGTTTGTTCGTGTTGAAAAACTTGACTTGAATTAAAAAGATGTATGTGTTATAGTTAAAACAGTACATTTCACATAATAATATGTTCAATATAGACGTAAAAAGGAAAACTTTTGTCACTTGAAGTGACGTAAATTCATGTTTATGTATTCAATTGTTAATACGATGCGTGCTACCTATATTACCATCCGAGGGCCAAGTGTGAGTTTTTTACTATTAACTGTGTCGTATGCGTTTTTCATAATTTGTATGGAAACTGGTACAGCACATCTAGCGGTCGTTTTAGGTAACTACGAGTGTCCATACAAATTACGGAAAACGCATACGACACAGTTAATAGTAAAAAACTCGCACTTGGCCCTCTGTTATCTACCAGGTGTTTCGTATATCAACGCAGGCTATTCATGGTCTGACGTTATTTTAGAACGCCATATTTCTATTTTAGTAACTTTTAACATACTTTTTTTTCAGGGTAGAGACATAATATTAGCTAGATCTTTATCATTATGTCCATTGAAAAAGTACCTCAATTAGCTTCAGAATCTTTTAACGAGCTTACGTTCATCGACGATTTGTAAGTTGTATGTTTTCTTTGCATTCTGCATAGTAAAGTAAATTGGACATTAAAGATGTCCCGAGGTCGGTATATAGTTGTTCGTGACTATCTCGACCGCTGTACGTGATTTGAATGTCTCTATCAATCAGTTGAGACCTTGGGATTTCGATCCAACGAGAGCCTTCTTTTTCTTGCAAAAAAAAAAATCAATGTCGTGACTGTGAATCGTATTTTTATGTTCCATCACTTTAATTCAAGGTCGTCGTCTTTAACTATAGGAGTATTAGAATGTCAAGAGATGTAAAATTCGTATTAATGAGTATATCCTGCTTGTGTCTAACCGCGCTTAAAGCATACTGGCGAAATCTGATGTTAGATGATTTGTTTTGCGTTTATGATCTGACGAGTCGTTGGCCGTTATTTTTAGGGTCTCATCGTAAAGTTGCGAAAAAAAGGTTCCCTATGGGATCACTTTGCTCTGGAATTTGTCAGTCTATCGATCAGAAGCTTATACCTTGGCATATATTGAATTGATTTCGCTGAAACTGGCCAAAACTATCCGAAAATACACAGAATAATAAAATTTTATTAGTACTACGTATACTCACTGTCATTTAACGTCACGTCGCTGCTATTTACTTAACTAAATGGCAGTTATTCTGTGTAAAGGTTTGCACGTGTAAAGGTTTGGTAGGTATTTGTCACAATCAAAAGCTACAAATGTTGATTTTTGTAAGTCTGTTTTTTTTTCTTGATGTCACAGAGGAAACATGCTATCAAATGCTATCGTCGCGACACTAAACTATAACGAAAGTCTGCTAGTATGTAGGCGCGTTTTCTTAATACCTGTAATATTACCATTTGAAGCGACACATATGGTCGCCTCATGTCATACCGCGCGTTTGGCACACAAACGAGAAGTGCACGTACGTGAGTTAAATGCTAGTCATCTTTTAAGGCGGCTCTGCACGAACGTTGATAGTTTTTTTTTTATATGGGTTTTTATCTTTGGAGTAACATAAGATTCTGTGGATGTTCATGAAATTGTAAATTTGTAAATAGTTATTATTAATAATTTTTTTATGTAGTTTTGTTCTCGTTCTAATTTTGTTATCTTATTTTAAAGGCATAAAAAAAAAGAAAAAATTAAAAACGTGATACTCGTATTGATATAATTAGGGATTACTAAGAAAAATGTTCACTACAACGAAGGATGACCGACATCACAAAATACGAGAAACACGGGACGAAAAAATATGCGGTAGCATAGTTAATGGTTCGGTTATACCTTTGTTACGTCATAATAATGACGCATAATTATCCTCCTTGTATTCCTCCTATTTTTTATTTAATTACTTAGTACACAAACAGTCATATACAAAGATTTCAATACAAATTACTTATACAAAAAGGCCAGTAGTGCCCTTGTTTTAATTCAGTGTTGCATATAACGCATATATATACAATCACAAAAAAGCGAAATGAGAAATAATAATTTTTTTACGTACTCATGAAATAAAAAATAGGTACATATAAAATTAAGTTGACTAATAATTTAGAACAATTTTAAAAATAGATTTTTGAAAATTTATAATGTATAGTTCCAATCAAACTTTATGGCGGATCGGAATACAACGCTCTATGCGTGCTTGCGCTGGTTCAGTCATATGCCCTCCGCTCCACTGCGTCCCGCTACACCTAAAACTGGTTACTGCGACGCGACTTGTGCCTATGTTCCATAAAGTTTGATTGGAACTGTATCATCAAGTAACTCAACCTTGGTTAATTTTTCGTTATAAAATTTGCACGAAAGTCTAAGAAAACTATTGCTGGCATAAAATGTCTTACTTCTTGGTATTTTGAATAATGATTTCTTGCAACAACTACGTTCACTTCTACGGGTAACCCTAATGAAAACATTTTCTAGTAGTACGGGGGCATCTACGTAATTGTTTAAACTTTAATATAATAGAACAGCGTATATGAGATCCCGACGGTTTGTTAAGGGGGTGATTTTATGTTAAGTAGCTGAGGACTCGTCATCGACATAAATGTGATCTGTCCTATTCAAGTACTTTTACAAATCCTTTACAATCCTTTGCAGCTTTCAATCCTTTCAACATGAGTTTTATAGAATGGTCGCCAAACACACGAAGTAAATTCAAAACGACTACGTACATAACAATTATATATTAGCTTGCATGTGGAGGACTTTTTAAAGGGTTTACCTACTCGCAAAATAAATCCCAGTTCCTTATAAGCTTTATTAATTATCGCAAGCATATTTTATGATAGTCTCAGCCATTCATTGCTCTACTAATAGGGAATAAATCATAAAATTTGAAAAACGAAACGAAAACACTTTTCATAGTTTAGTAACGCCAAAAATATAGTTTAATTTAATTTTTCTATTAGATTTATAAACAAAATTTTATGTAATTTTATAAATACGCACACATGTGCCATGCATATGCTGTTTATGTACTATAGTAATTATGCACACATAATGTAATGTTCCTAGCTTTTACTTTCCTTTGCCTGAGATACAACTGACAATTGAACGATATGATGGCAATCATATTACAGGTGATAAATATTGTGGAATAGGTACATCTGATTGCATTTGGAGGCACGCATACCTCTTTTCTAATATATTCTGACATTTCTAATCGATTCTTATTTCTGTGGGTAGAACGACGTGTAGCCAGCCACCTTAAGAGCCGTGGTCTGTCGCTACCGGTAAATTTCAATTTCGGTTTCTGCCGTACGCTCGCAGTCTGGAATTACGATGCGATAGAAACTTTCCGACTGCTCTGCTTCGAACGATCCAATCTAGAAATTTCGTACGGCAAACAGCCCATTCCCTAGTCGACTTACCCTTTTGTAGCCTCTACGATGAGTCAAGCTGACGTCTATTTCGTTACGCTGGATTTGATTATCAAAATCTTAACTACTGTAATAAGCGTGGCGTACCGCGTCTAAGTAATATCGTCATTGTTTTTCGTTGACGTAGTCCGTATTAGAAATATTTTTACGCTGTAATGCCCCAAAAGTAAATAAGACATTTTTTTAAATTTATTTAATTTTATTACAATTAAGAAAAATATCAATTAAGTGAACTTTTGTTAATAGAGATAATGTGTTTTAATGTTGTCGTCATAGACGTGTGGTAGCGAGCCCGCTTCTTGTTCAGAAGGCCGTGATTCGGATTCCAAGGCATGTAAGGTACCAATGATTTTTTTTTAACTTACCTACATAACTATCGCTGACTGTGCCTCGGAGATCACGTTAAGCCGTCGTTCCCGGTTGCCATCCATAAATGGCAGTCGTTAAAACCCACTGACCCGCACTGGAGCAGCGTGGTGGATTAAGCTCTCAAGCCCCCTCATCCCGAAGGGAGGCCTAAGCCCCTGCAGTGAGCCATTAATGGGCTGATGGTATAGTAGTATGGTATTGTTAAAATAAATAAAATTACTACGAAATACTACAATCATGGGTTTCGCTCTAAAATAGGGTAAATTTGGCGCGGTAGGCTAGAAGGTAATCTGTAAGTTTGAAAATCATCGATCTTCTTTTTTTAAATAATGGAATAAAATATGTCGATACTGCTTAGGGACAATTTGAATCCTAAAAGAAGTTACTCTTTTTCAGTTTTTTAATGGTTTCTTACTGCCCCACTTACTTCCTTGCCCGTGATTTCAAAATTCTTAATATTACTTTTGCTTTTAGTTCATCGCTTTTCATTTGGTTGATTGTGTTGGTCTTTTGGATTTTGATATGTAAAGGTACCACAACCAAGGTTTGTACGTCAAAGGTATGTAGGTGAACGGTGTTATACCGCAGGTCGTTGAGGCAATTTTCTTGTCTTGCCCTCTTATAGGTACCTAAGGGCATGCGGTCACTGTGTTGGCCCGTTAGTAGTTGTATACTTTTTGATCATACGTTAATGTTTGAGAATAAAATTTTTCTCATACCCATAACCAGTGAAGCATATTTCGTTTGTAGAAGCGAACGAATAAATTTGGAGCCCATTGTTTTTTTCCCATATTCATTCCTTTGTATAAATAAAATCTAAATGCATCTAACTGTTGCTTTCCATCAAACCAGTTTAAAAATCTATTCTCATGCTTACATAGGAATTTAAGAATTTAAATGCCGTTCTAAGGAAATAATACCGGTATGGTTAAAATTGTTAATTTTGAACTTCGCGTCTGCACTAAATGAAACATGGACGTATCGAAAAATCGATTAATTTTTGAATAAGAGTTCCATTGTGGCACTAACACAGCACATAAGTGCTGTGTTTGGAGGAAACATGACTAATACATGCAGCGTGCGTTTTGCAATTGCAAAATGAACCAAAAGATAGACCAGAAACTATAGTCAAATAAGAAGAATTAGAAGTCATAGTGGACGTTGATTCGTATCAATCTACTCCGTACTTAAGCAGCATGGTTTGATATTTGCATACCCGTAATATTAGCTTACTTGCGCCAAACCGCCAAAAGTAAAAAACTAGAAAAATAGTTATCGAACGAGTTGTATAACCTGTACAAAACTGTACTGTACGCGTCGAACCGTGTCTTGCATTAATTAATCAACACAGAAATAAATTTATTTTGGTCAGATTAACTCGCGCAAACTTTTTGTTCGCCCTGAAGTCGAAGCGAGTGGCAACTCAGTAGGAAAAATTGGCTGATAAAAAAACATTTTTTTTATATATTTAAATGATATCCAATAATTAATTTTTAAATTAAATCATCACAAATTGTTCCCTCGTCAATGAACAAAGAAAAATGTATATTTAATTACATTTATTAAAGACGTGTCTTTAGGAAAAATCGTCTGTCTGATTATTCTCAAAGTTAAGTTCTTTTTCGTCATGTTTAAAAAGAGTCAGTCAGTCTATGGTCAATCGCCGTCGCCGCGACACTAATGCTTTTTAAATGGGAAAAAAATTCGACAAACTAAGAATTTAATTCCTTGAATTCTCATGTCTACTAACTTGATACACGAATATATCTTGACTTGAACATTAGGTACTGTACACAACGAAAATGTTATATAATACAAATCGTACAAAGCAGAGCTACGATCAGTTGCAAACATCGATTCACAGAATGGTAGCCTGTGGCCGTTTGGCAGACCAACTAACGACTTTATACGGACACGGGTATAAAGTAACTTCAATGGATAGCTAGCTACCCTGTGAAAATTTTGTGAAGGTAGTTCTTTGTGTAATATAAAATCTCAAATAGTGTCTAAGTTGAAATATTAGTTCTATGTGAATGATTCTAGAATTTACTTGCAATTTCTTTTTCGACTGTTCTTTTTCGACTTATTTAGTCTTTTGTCTTCATTAATATTAGCGCTTAATATAAATATTAAAAAAATTAAAATTTTATCAAAAAATATTTTTTCAGAAATATTTTTAAAATATATCTCTATTTTTGAAACATATCTTCTAAAATCTTCTTCTAAAATATAAAAATGCCAATACTTCTATAGTTACTTTAATGGTAACATCATCAGAGCCACACAAAATCACTAATTTTCGTAATGATATATTGTTTAAAAGTAGGAGGAATTCAGTTCCTTGAATTCCATTACTTTCATAAACAGGTCCAGCTAATAAAAGCGTGTTACTTGTATTAAGGACGAAAGTTGCTTGCAAAAAAAAATAATAAAACTATACTTATATTATGAGCTATTGATTGTCATATTAAATACGATTCACAATATCGCTCAAAAAACGTCCGCGATGCATCTTGTTACCACGCAACACAGAAGTACGAATTGACTGAAAACCCTCTTCTGCGTTTACTGTCTAACCAGTCATAGATACTTCAGCTAGCTGATGTCAGATAACAAGTTTTAGTCTGAGTTTCAGTGCGCAAGGTCTTCACCTCCGAGAAATCTCCGCGCGCCTGTCTTCAACTCCGTAAATTTGCGTAACGTCACGTCGATACTGTGAAGTGACATTTATGACTCTATTAAAATATGATTAAGTAAACTAACATGATAAAACTAAAAGCTGCTGTCAAATTAATTTACTCTATGCCATGCAACGACGACCGACGTAACAAGAGCGTTAAAATAAAATTCAACTGACACTAAATCTTATTTCGACGCGATAACGTCTTAATTTGAATGAATGTATTTTTGCTATGTGCTATATGCTACGCGCACCGATGTTACGACGCTTCCTGATGAACTAACTGTTTTTAGGGCTGTGCTGTGTATCTAGTTTAATATGAGAAGTCGATTATATGAGGCTTATATATCCAACTATTTATCACATGATTCGTGTGTGTATGCGCTGGTTATTATTATTTTTCTTTTTGTACAAAACACTCATCTTTCTTTAATAATTTTAGACCGCCGCGCACTGCAGAGTGAGCGTAGTGTGACCTTATTTTGGATCCAGGGATAACTGAATTGTGAGCACAATAAATTTTCCAACAATATCGTGTACAGAAATCACTCCGTTACTACCCATGTACACCTATATACACACATTAAGACCTAAACAGCGCCTTGTAACAATAAGTTTGATTGTTGACTGTCTACCAGCACATATTGCGACACACACAATTCGAATATGTTAGAACCTTAGGTAATATCTTCTAGTGTACCAACGGATTTGTCATTATAGCTGGAGAATGACTAAATTCTAAACAGACGAAATACGAAACACAGCACAAAGACATAGCACTGTTACATTCAACATTCCCAGAATTATAGCGTGTTATTTGGCTTCGGTCTCATTCGTCGAGTCTTTGGGGTTCATGTATCAATCGCTTCCGGGTAAAAGGCGATTGCAGTGATAGAGTATCTGCACACCAACTATTATTAATCTAAAATCAGTAAGGATTTCAATACCTTGTAAAGAAATGTGAACCTAAAAATCTGAACTTAAATTAAAATGCAATTGGCCGACCGCAACAAGACGACTGCTTAGCCTAGTGAGTAGCGACCCTGCCTACGAAGCTGGAGGTCCCGGGTTCGAATCCCAGGTCGGGTCAGTATTTATATGATGAATATTGAAACTGGTATCGGGTCTTGCTTGTTATATGTATGTGGTGTCGCTTGGCACCCAAAACACAAGCTTATGCTTTGTTTGGGATCTTGACGTTGTTGTGATGTATACGTTATTATTATTATGTCGTTGATCTCTTGATTTCGTTTATTCGCTGTAACTATAACTTAAATGATATTGAAAGCATTCCTCTCCATTAGCCTACAGACGAAAAAAAAAACCTGTTGAACTGCAGTACCTATTCGCATTCGATAATGAAGCGGTGGACTTTTAAACAGAAACGGTGACTAGTGTAAATTCAATCAGTTTCGGTTATAATGTAATGTCACCAAAATCTCAAATGAACTTAAATGACTCTTATAATAGGTATACTTAGTAGTCTGACTTGAAGCATATGAAAACTTTGTTATAATCTCCATACTATTACTAAAGTATAACAAAATTCGACGTTAAAACGAGAAAATCAAATTCATGCAATTCGGGTAACTTTCGATAGTCTACTGGAACACGCCTTCAAGGAAAACGATAAAATAATACAGGTTGATATAAATTCAATCGTAAACGTACATACATGTATTGTGACATACCAGTGTCTGTATTTGCCCATTCTCCTTATAATTCAGTACATACACTGTGCGCACAAATAGGTCCTATTGAACTACAGCTCATAGATCACATACGAACACATTTAATCTAGAACATGGTACAATGTCTCAGCAAGAGTAATAGATAGCCGGCATACGGCTCCCCCCCCCCCCCCTCCCCCCCCCCCATGAACACTGCGCATAATAATTATCGCTCTAGATGTTGTATACGCAATACGTGACACGTGCAATGTGTCAATGTGTAACTAGGTAGGTACTAGAATATCGATATATGTTTACAGCTCAGTAATATCAATATTCCAAACAACAGTAATTAGCTTATGCAATTTTTTTTATGAAAGACCGGTTGGCCGAGTGGATAAAGACCCTGACTGCGGAGCCGAGGGTCGCAGGTTCGATTCCCTCCCGGGACAAATATTTGTGTGCATGAGCATGTATATTTGTTCCGTGTCTGGGTGTAAAAGTATCTATATGTGTATGTATTATAAAAAAAAAAGAATATTTAAGTATGTATATCAGTTGTCTAGTACCCCATAATACAAGCATAATACTTGCTTACTTTGGGACTAGATGGCGCTGTGTGGTATGTCCCGGATATTATTATTATATTATTAATTAAGTAGATGTTTCTAGTAGAAAAAGAAAATACAGATCTAAAAAAAAAGACTGAACAAAAAATTTTGCACCAAAATGTCACCATACTGTAATTACATGCTACACGCACTATACGTGTAGACGAAACCTTGCCGGCCGTATTCAATATACCCATTTTTCAAATTCTAAGGCCTGCAAGGAAGGAAGGCAAGGAAGCACGTCTACTGCGTCAACGCTTTGTTTCGTGGCACACTGTCTTTCCCTTATTTGGACGTGAGCCTCTACGTAGTACCTAAGTTGTTTACTAATTTTTGAGGTAAATGGTGGACTTTAATTTCGACTTGATTGGTAGCGTATTGGAATTGGTCGATTAGGTCGATATCGTATCCTGTTCAGAAATAACTGGCACGCGACTAATCGAAAAATGAAAATCATTTATTCATCAAATAGGAACATCACGTGCACTTTTGAAAATCAGAATTTGTTTAAATATTGCATGGCTACTGTGTTCTTTCGGAACAAATGCACATATTCGGAAATCACTGCCACTTTAGTATTCAGTATAGTACTTACTTGTTTAAAAGGTGCCAAGAAACTCCTCCGCATGTGTAACCATTATAAAACCTCCATGGCTGATGCTGTCAAATTAATTAATAACCATTTTCTAACAAAGTTTTCATAATAATATTTTTAAATTGAATAGTTGATATGCTTGAAATTTTACTGGAATTCTATTATAAAATGCATAACGAACAAAAGATTAATGAATTCTCTGGAGCACAGAGCATTAAAGTAGGTTAGAGTTGTCATGTAGGCGGATATGTGTCTCCTTCAAGTATGCAATATATTGCGATAAATCTCATAACCTAGACTCTAAAAGGCGACATCAAATCATACTAAAGAAGTAAGTGAAAGAGATGAACGACTTAACCGCTTTTTAAAATGATATAAATCTATAGACAAAACTAATTTTTACTCATATTTGTTGTGCGAATAATAATTTATGGGACATGTGTCTGAACAATACCGTCGCATGGCATCTCTAAGCTACTAGATTCTCTGTGCTCGGGAGTCTGCTATGTAGAATAACAATTGTATATTTGTTTCAAGTGCCAATAATATGTATATCACAGTTCGTCTACTAAATCAATACAAATTTTGGTGTACATAATTTATACGGTTGTATAAATTGTGATGCTACACTCCAAATACAATTTTCTCGGTCATGATCTAGATTTAAGATTATATGTAGCCCTCACTGCTCTTTTTTGCAATATAAATACTGATTGTAGGTAAGCTAAAATTAATATACTATAATATACAGGATGATATTTTATTCACCAGCCAAAATATTTCTAGAGATTAGATATCACCAATAGATCTCATTACGTAAATAAAAATATAGGTGAAATATTCATAATAATTATATCCTAAATATTTTTTAACAAAATTTGGCTACCTTCTATTTACATACGAAAGGGCGGGGCATGGGGCATGTGGGCGAGGCGCGAGCACGTACACTGGCGCCCTCGTGAATGGTGACTAGTAATATTGGCGGTTTTGGGAAAGGTTTACGTAATCTGGATTGAATGTTTTCCTATTGAACGATACTAAAAAGGAACAAGACGGCCAACGGATTTTTATCAAACGTCATTATATTAAAATTTGGCTGTTCATTAAAACCTTACCCTATATAATTTAAAATTAAATAGATATTAATATTTTTATGCACGTACAAGTAGAATTACGATTTGTCACTTGTTTTCGTTTAATCTGGAAAACTAAAAACGTTGTACTGGAACAGTAGCCAGAAACTAGCGACTGCCCATAAAAAATAAGCTTATGTAAGGTAGCGCCAATTCTCCTGCGAGCACCGCCGGACTCCGGCTCGTAAAAAGCCCGCGTACATTCACAATGCGAAAGATAAGAGCCACCCCAAATAAAGCTATGATCATAGTGTAGCGAAAAAGAATTATCGTTATATTTTTAGACTAGCTTTTGCGTGCAGCTCTTTTCGCGTAAACATAAACGTCTCTCTATTACTATTCTAGTTCTCATAAAGCATAAACAAACAAACACACTTTCATATTAACAATATTAGGTAAGATTCCTCTGTCACCCCGTCTCGCGTTATGTCACATTGGCACTCCATGGTAATGAAAAATGGCCTTTTTCCTGACACCAACTTTAGTTCTCGTCGTGCAATATTTAAACATGCCATTGTGCCGTGGGCCTTATATTAGAACCCTTTGGCATTACCGTGTAAGTGGGAAAAGTTACGTCCGTCAGCTTTTATTTTTACACGGAATAAGTTTGGTTAACGCTTTGACATGCGTGTAACAGATGACGAACCGATCGCCTTATCGTATGTAGATATAATTGTTTGTATGTGTGTATGTCTGTATATATGCATTATGTATCAAATAAATTTAAAGCCACTTCCTCTTGATCTACGAACTTGAATGACAATGCAATAATCTGGTGACCAAATCATGATGATGCAGCTGAGATCGTTTCTTCACATGGGAACTTCTCAACGGTTTGTAGTGACATATCAAATCACGTGTCCGATCTTCCCTCAGTGCATGCAACACAGGTGCCGCGCACCGCGCGCCAGTCGTTACGGACACAGCCCGACAACGGTTGTCCTGATACTCAGTATAGTTAATAAATGAATATATACAGAAGATGTTCATTGATAGTTCTCCACTTAAATAACCTAATTACAGTAACAACAGGTTCATCGGACCGAGTTGAAATTTTGTAGGTATATATAATAATAAAATTATTTTAAAACAATTTGTAATTATGGTATCATCGAGCTAATCTGATGGTGGGGTTGAAAGATGTATAAGAGATCCCTTCAATGGCTTTTCGTAAACTCGCCAAGTTTGGGCTGATTACGTTTGTCTTCGGTTAGATAATGGAGCTGGAAGGTGGGTGATAGAACTTACAGAATCCGTCAACGGCTATTAGTAAACCCACCCACTTTGGGATGATTAGACTTGTTTTCACGAACACTTTTGAAAGCACGTGCTGACGATTGTATGATTATAGAGCTGGAAGGTGGATAAAAGAACCTATATTTGGCTGTTGGCAAAGCAACCGAGTTCGTGCTCATTGATTAGGTTGGTATTCACGAGCACTTTTTTGTAATGTAGGTGTGTAAATATCTTGACAGGAGTCGTATGTTTAAATACATTTTGATTTTTGAAAAAATAAAATCCTTTTAATGCAACGACAAAAGGGCATGCATGCAAATATTATGGACCTCTGGTATATTTTTTAATCTATGTTTAATTTCTGGCGAAGTAAAAAAATTAATGGTGCCATAGGATGCATAAGCTTTTATATGTTGTGGTAAAAAAAAAACCATAGACGTTTTATTTGATTTCTACAGATCATTCCCGAAATACGCTATGCTGTTGAAAAACATATATACATACCAAATACCTGCACACGGTTGTCTGAGCTGTATAATATTAAATTACACGAGATGGTCGTTTCATGTCTATTTTATAGTAGTACTCTTTCAATGCATTCGCGTAGATGAACGTGAGTCGCTTTAATAATAATAATTCAAGTGGCGTGGCGCTAGCTCCCACGCCACTCGCTTCAATAAAGATCGTTGAGTAACTGCATAAAGCTAAGTTGACGTTAGACGCCGCAACGTGATTGTGCGAGATTAGAATACGTTGTATGTGGGTAGCTAACGATTTAATAGGACATGCGTATGTATGTATAGTCAGCCGCCAACATTTTAGGGTATATTCATACATAGCTGACGGTAAGCCGCTTCCTATCTGCCGACGTCACGGAACACTTAAGAAAAGAAAATATTGTTTTAGGTCACGCTTAGTTTACGGCTACAATAGCTTATAGTCAGCGGCTTATCAATCGTGCCTGCTGGGCTGATTGATAAGTCGCTTCCTAACAGCCGGGCTGTTAGTCGGCTGTGATGCAAAGTCTAAAAATTATTTAAAAAAAAACGGAGAGTCAAGGATTCGGTGAATTAAGTTTTTATTTTGAACTTTTTTAAACTTACCTATATATATATATATATACACCATAAAAGTATGAATTGACTAGAAGCCCTCTCTGCGTTTACCGTCTAACCACTGATACTCTACCTAGCTCGTGTAAGATTGCCAGTTTTAGTCCGAGTTTCAGTGCGCAAGGTCCTCGCGCGCCGCTCTTAAGCCGCTTTTCATACCCGAGAAATCCCCGCCAACCCCGCAAAATTGCGTAATGTCGTTTCGATACTGTGAAGATTGACATTTATGACTATATTAAAACCAAACGCAGCTGTCAAATTCATTTACTCTATGTTATATACACATGAGTTTTTAAAAATAACTATAAAAATTTGATTATTGTTTTAATATAGACATTGGTCTTAAACATATAACACCCCACTTCTTGAAAAGTCTTGAAAACTTCGGAGATTAAAAAGTATATTAATTACGATTTCAGACCTATAACAATGTAGAAGAGTATGATCCTTTATCGTTATTGTGATGAAAAGCGGTTTCAAAAAACATTTAAGGTCACATTCACGGCGTGACTCTGTGCTTACTCGGTAATAATATAATGTTGTCGTTAAGATGAATTTTAAATTATTTACCTAAAACATAAATACTTACAACACAAATAGGAATGTATAGAGGTGCAACAATTTTTCTTGAATAAATTTCAATTTACAAAGTCTCAACGATCATCGCCTGTATCTAGCCTGTATCTACAATTCCAGGAGAACCAATAGAATATAATAGCGAAAATCTCATAGTTGACAGGTCTCTAAGGAGCCTGCAACGCAGCTCTGCACCGGGCTAGACTTGCCACCATAGACAGGGCAGAATCGCAGCAAAACGGTTCGCAAAAACTAGCTAGTGTATTACTTTAACAGTCGCTTGATCCGCGTTACGAAATATTTTATACATTCGATCCTACGTCAATTTTAAATATTCATTTGCAATGTACCTATTCATATAAAATTCATCTTAACGACTGGATAACCCCAAACTTGAACAAGAAGCCCCCCTACATCAAGAATACAATCTGTCACTTAGCTCCTTCTGTTTTTTAATTCTAGATTTTAGATATTTAAATTTTAGAAAGCTCAGGTTCATGTTTGAATACCTCAAATATACAAATTAAATGTTCACATTTTAAGAAAAGTTTTATTTAAAAAAACCGATTTTGTCGAGCATTTATTTTCTATTCTTTTCAGTAACGGTTAAAAGGTCGTGTTCCGTTTAAATTTAGACTAAATCTTCCTTCTATCATTTTTTTTATGACAAACCACCTTTTATTTTTCAAATGTTTCCGTAGGATGACCCCGTGAACGCCGCAGGATATTGAGATGTTCTTTATTTAAATAATTCTTTGTGTTTAAAAAACTTCTAGTTGTTTATAATTTAAAATTTTATAAACAACTTATTTAGTTGTTTTTATAATGAAAATCAATCTTTTCATCTGTCTGAAATTCCCAAAGACCATTAATATATAGATTTTCCATGCTATTTGGAACTCAAGCTTTTCACTGAATGATTAGAGTTCCTCAGAGTACGTTACAGCGTGACCAACTTTAAAATTAGTAACGTCTCCATTTTTTTATTTGTCAATAAAATTCGTTCACTAAATGGTTTTCATAACGTCCAGCGTTGGTATTATTTCTATATGACACCGCTTTAATAAATACGAGGTGTTCGAATGAACGCAGTCCAAACATAAAGAACGTGCAGAGCTTATCGAATTAAACAAAAAGTTTCGAAAAACGGTGACAAGAAATTAAACTTTAAACATGCTTGCGTCACTTACTCACTTGAAACTTTTTATTTAGTTTGGTGAGCTCTACAAGCCCTCTAAATTTGGACTACGTTCAGCTAACCGAACATCCTGTATAATAGACACTGAACTAAATACTAGTAGAATAGACAGCACGAACAAAATCTGTACGCGCGGCACTATCACCGTGTTTCTACCACATTGATTTTTCTACCAAGTATAATAATACACTGTATTATACATGCCTCATACGTGTTATGCATGGTTCGTTTCCACTAGAATACACAGAAATGCAAGTGTTATACAAGTATTTAGTAGGTATTATACATGTCGTGACATTACTAGTAGTTACAAGTACGGCGGCAACGGTAGAAAATAATGTAGGTAGGTACAAAAATTAGTTTTGGATTGTTTTAGTTTTATGTATAATTATCGACGATTAGTTATGCCACTATCTTTTTCTTCGCAGTTGATTGATTTTTACACGTCTTTAACACCTACGACGGCATTATTCAATTGTTGTTTAATCACGTTTTTGGCACGCGATCGCGATGAGTATATGCAAGTTACTGAATGAGTTGTTGCCGGTAGGCTACAACGCTATGCGCAAACATTTGGTTCGCGGCGTCGCGTCGTTTCTACTAGTATATGCTTCAGTGATAGTAGAAAACTCTATCATGTGTGATTGGCTAACAGTTTGTAAGGTTACCTGTATATGTTCTCATATTGATTCAATGAACCGAAATAGCTCACTTTAATGAGTGAACACCGAATCACACAGACGTTAAGCGTTGCAAGTCTGGCAAAATCATTAACAGCGCGCCCACTCAGTTCTTCAGCTCGGATCGCGTTTTGTACGTATGAGAGCTCTCGGCCGCGTGTTCGCTAACAGTGAGAGATTTGACGCCTTTGATTTTGGGCAAAGTATCGCTAGCCCAAAGTGGGGTGCCTTTATTATAAGTTTCGAGTGGTATTCTCGAGGATGAAGACGTTATAAACATATAACATGGTGTGTAACATTGTCAATCTTTAAGGTTCGCTTTTTGAGTTCGTCAGTGTTTACACCCCTAGAAAATATATGTTCTTGTACCAGTTTATGTAGTTGGTGACACAATGTACTTGATTCTGTGATCGGATGTGTTTTATAGCTTATCTATTAGTGTGAAACACTAGAAAATATACTAGAATGTAGAGTCATTACTTGATATGTTTTAAGGAATCGATTATTACGATGTCATCTTTATAATATATTGCACCGTGTTGGATAATTATGCTGTTAAAAGTCGGTCTTTTTAGTTTAAAAAGCACGGCTGTGTTTTTAGATATGGCAAAAACGTAAGTTCGATTCAGTCTCCTCATCTTCTGAAGTCATAAAATAATGTGTTATTGAAAATAAATGCAATCTTAGATTTTTCCAGTGCCTAACTGATTAAAAAGAGTATTTTTATAAAATACGTTAAAAAACGTAGAAATTTTAATACAATCAATTCAATTGATATTTCAATAGGTGATTCTATGCAATTGATATTCAATTGTAGGATTAGATGAAATATATCCGTATGGTGCCACTTATTTAAAAATATAAACTTTAAAAATTACAACAATCAAAAGTTTTATGTTTTCACGAATAAAACACGATATTTGACCGTCTTTTGTTAAGAAATATATTTATCGGTTTTGAAATCAATAAAGCACTTCGCCAATAGTTGGAATCAAAATGAAAACTGTACTATGATTTACTGCCGAAAATAGCAAAAGAAATATGTTGTAGATACCTAACGTTTTTTTCCTTTTTTAAAAGGTGTTATATGTCAGTATAGATACCCACAGTGGGCGAAATCGTGCTATGCGCGAAACTAGAATCATATATCTAAAATCCATCTCACAGATGTCCGAGACGTACGATCCGTATTTATAAACAGTAATGTAACTTACTGAAAAATTTCATAGTGACACTGATAGTGACTTCCTACAAGCAATACGTGTTATTGATAAATATTTTTAATAATGAAGACAGCAACACGCAACTGTTAAACAAAATCTAGCTATAATTTGTACAGCTTAGTTCAAATCTTCTTGCTATGACAAAATTCATTCGAAACTCTCAGCAGCGTTAGAGGTATGTGGAATAATTATGTAGATTTTTGTTACCTCGATGTATTCATGTTCATATTCCGTCTCGAATTCAGATTACCTTCGACCGTTGCAACATTCACTACAGTTTTTGTTGAAATTTCAAAGAGGAGCATAATTAGTGCTGAGTCGCGCGGTCTCACATTTATTTACGTTTGTATGTGTGCTCATTATTGAATTTATTACAAAATAGCAATAAACAATCTTCATCATCATCAGCCCATTTTACCCCACTGCAGGGACTTAGGCCTCCTCCAGGGTGAGAAGGGGGTTTGGAGCTTAAATCCACCACGCTACTCCACTGCGGGTTGGAGATTGTAACGACCGCCATGTATTGACAGCGTCCGGGTCCGACTGTTTAACGTGCTCTCTGAGGCACGGAGTCAGTGATAGTTAATGTACTTAAGTCAGAAAAACTCATTGGTACACGCCCGTATTCGAACCATGGCCCTATGGCCTTATAAACAGTCTTCGATGTTATGAAACATTCGTGCGATACTCAGTGTGGAAATATTGTCGATTGTCCGAAGTAATCGGTAATCCGAAGTAATGTCCGAAGTAATCGTCCGATTGTCGAATTGTAGCGTAGTAAGAGAAGTTACCTGCAGAACCAAACGTCGAGGGTTCGAATCCCGCCCGAGACTAGTATTTGTGTGCATTAACATATCTATTTATTTCCTGTTTGGGTGTAAAATATCTATAAACTAGCGACCCGCCCCGGCTTCGCACGCGTAGCAAAGCATATTTATGCCGTAGTGTGTTTTCTGTCGTAGTCTCGTATCAACTTGTTGCGTCGAACATGTGGATTAGATTTAATTAGATTGAAATGTAACGTAAGTTCATCCTATTTAATGTAATTTTAATATATTTTATTTCCAATTCTGTAAATATTTGACTAAGTAAGGAATATATACATAAAAACAAACTAAAATATTTCTTTGTATACAACATTGATAACTTCTGCCTAACTTTACATCACGCGTGTCGCGCGATAGTTTTTATTTTGCAATAACTCCTAAGATATTAATCTATACTAATATTGTAAAGGTGAAGAGTTTGTTTGTTTGTTTGTTTGTTTGTTTGTTTGTTTGTTTGTTTGTTTGTTTGTTTGTTTGTTTGTTTGTTTGTTTGTTTGTTTGTTTGTTTGTTTGTTTGTTTGTTTGTTTGTTTGTTTGTTTGTTTGTTTGAATGCGCAAATATCAGGAACTACTGGTTCGAATTGAAAAACTGTTTTTGTGTTGGATAGTCTATTTATTGAGGAAGGCTATAGGCTATATGTATAAAATAATACTATATGTCTGTCTGTCTATTCGAGCTTATCTCCAAAACAACTAAACCGACTTTAATGAAATTTCACGGGTATGAAAAGGAGGTGGTCAAAAGTGACATACGCAACTTTTTGTCCGTCTGTCTGTCTGTAAGTCTATGTGTCTATTCGAGCTAATCTCCAAAACGGCTGAACAGATTTTAATGAAACTTTGCAGACGTGAAAGAAAGTTCTCAAGAGTGAAATCAGCTACTTTTTGTGTCTGTCTGTCGTTTGTCCTCACTGATCTACCAGCGTAGATAAAGCCGAAACTACTAAGTCTAGGAAGTCGAAATTTGGAACAGTGGTTTATTTTATAACGTGAGTATTAATTTTTTAAGAAAGGAATATTTGGAAATTTCAAATTTAAGGAGGGAGGGATGGAGGGATGGAGGGATGGAGGGGCTTTGTATGAGAGTCTTTGTTTTTTAAATAAATAATGACGTGTTTCGGGGTTTTTGGATTTCCACATTTTAAGGGTGAGAAACGGGAGGTGAAAAGTATGGGAGTATCGGTTTTCTAAAAAGAGTGGGGAGAATGAAGATTGAAAGTTTGAATGGGTATACCCAATATTAGTTTCAGCAAAAAGTACGTATAAACCATTTCGAATGTTAATACTACCTAAAATAGGAATGTGTAGTCTACGCAAGCGAAGCTGCGGGCGGTCGCTAGTTTAAATTATATGGTGCAAAGACCAAACATAATGTGCATGATATGCTGAAAGTTAATAAAGTAAATTTTGTCGGCTCGTTTATTTTAGCAAGCATGCGACTTCTCGTCTGCAAAATTCAAAGGTCGGTGGATAAGGGAGTTTTTTCCCAGTCGCGTTTTACATTTCAGACTCATTCATAACATCTCGTCACCTCGACCATGAGATTGATTTAACGAACCGACGCTGTTTATAACGTCTATTCAGATTAACACAATTAATATTAGGTACTTATTAAGTTTACGATACTCAGTACCGAAATCGTGATTAGATTATAGAGTATGATTTTAGTTACTACAATTAAATACATTTGTTCGTGGTGACATCTAGTGTTTAGATTCTAGACTGTAACGCTAAGTGGATCTCTCACCAGACGACACAGGTCTGCTTTTCCGTCGATATCACTTTCGATTTAATAATAATAATAATACCGTATACATCACAACAACGTCTAGGCCCCAAACTAAACATTAGCTTGTGTTTTGGGTACCAAGCGAAGACACCACATACATATAACAACCAAGACCCGGTATCAGTATCAATATTCATCATATAAATACTGACCCGACCTGGGATTCGAACCCGGGACCTCCAGCTTCGTAGGCAGGGTCGCTACCCACTAGGCTAAGCGGTCGTCAATCTTTGTATCTTATCCAATCTGAACTTGACTGACAAGAGTACGTCATCATTAAATTGGTCCGTACAATACACCTGCAGGCCAATTATGCTTACTGAAAACTATGCTGTTTTAATGTCAATAGGCATGATGACAGTAATTGAAAATCACTGAAATTATATATTTATTTAATGAAACTTGAGTCATGGAATACGAAACACGCATTTATTTTTCTATTAATAGCGAGATTAATAATTATTTTGATAAAATAAAACTACGAAATTCGAAAGTCCGCCATGATATGTTGAACACCAATCACAGCGAATGACGTCACTTTTGAGTAAACAAGTAAACGAACTCGAACGAACGCTGTGTTTTTTTCATTTAATATTCAATTTTGTTTATTCCGTCCGTATTATTTAAACCAAACGAAAGTGAAATAACCCGAGTCAACGATCAACAAGGATTTACTAAGGCAAACAGTGATAATTTGTCTTAAATTGATGTGTTAATGCTGGGAGAATTTTTAGCATCAAATAAAGATTTTTGTTCAGCAGAATTTAAAAACGTCAAAACCGTTATGTACGTTATTATTTAACAAACATACCGAATAATTTAAATTTTATAAATATTTTTATAAATAAATAAAAAAAAATTTATAAATAAAATAATAAAAGACAACAGTAGTGGTTCAAGATTAAACCTAACCTCGAAAAAGATTGTGTTTAATTTAATTTTAGGCCTCAAACAAGATATATACTATTTTAGAATCTTCAAAGTAAATGAAATACGTCGAAATGATGAGTACCTACTAGGCAACATTGCTGTTGGATCTCGCCTTACCAGTTTAAGCCACTTGTATCATCTCGTATCTTTTTCTTTTGTGGAACGAACAGGAATAACTTATCAGGCGTTTTTATTGATATGTTATCACACTGAGGGACCACACACCACCTGTACACTTTAGAATTCATATTTAATAAACTAAATTATTCAATGAGCATATAAGGAACGTCAGTGTTTACAAATACGTTTTGTTTGGTTTTGTTTACTCGAAGTTTACTCAAACGTGACGTCATTAGCGACGCCATGACACTGGCAAGCGTTTTGGCGCGAATTTTAAATCTAAAAACTAAAATGTGATTTTTTCCTCCTAAATCTTTATTATAAGTAGAAATATGTTATTCATTGTAAGTAATATACGTTTCCGAACACTTTGGAACAGTTTTTCAAAATCTGTCATCATGCCTATTCAACATCATAAGCGTATTTCGTATTATGCTCATCAAATGCGATACAGAAATATGACATCAACTTGACATTGCTGTTTTAAGCATATTATGCTTTTATTTTTGACAGATAACCATATCGCATAACTGCCAAATAAATGATACAGACGAGATCCTGACGCGACATAGACTTATCAAGTCGCGAGGTCGTTTTTCTGTATCTCATTGGGGTTTTTGTACCTTTTTAATACAATTATTTTAATGGCTCCTTTCGGTCTCCTTATAGATTATTTAGAGCGTACTTACGCTCAAGACATGCACAATTTAAAGAGATAACGAAAAATGTTAAAAAGGTGTGCAATGCATTTGACCTTCCCAACAAAGGCATTCGAGGATTGATATCTCCTTAGTAAACCGCATGTGCATGATTTAATAATAATACCAATAATAAAATAAAAAGTTTGTTGTATTACTCATTAACTAATTTTATATTAATTGGCAAACGGAATCGGCTCGGCATGCTGATAGCCTGCCACGAACGGACATGATCATTGCTGTGATTCTGTCGAACCAGAAAAATATGTTTATATACATATAATTTTCTTCTCTACATTTCTACTCTCCACTACTTATTTCCCATTCCCCCCTTTCTTAATTTTTCAATTCTCTGCACCCGTTTCCTTCCTCCTCCCTCTCCACTTTCCTCCAGTAGTTCTCTTATTTCCCAAACTTTCTTCAACCCTATATGTACCATCAAGTGCTCCAAACCTCACTTTCCCCCGCATATTAATTATGATTTAATAAGGGAATTAGAACCTTTCAATAGAACCTTCACTAAGAGTGTCACGCAGAAGAGACATAATTAATGTTCAGACAAAGGTATGTATGACAAGATAATGTAGCCTACCTAACGTATACACCTTATGTTTTAGTTAATTTAGGTACTCACTGCATTAGTATTTTATGCAAGCGGTTCTCATCAGAGGATTGTCGGTGAAGGTGCACACACATCAGTAGCCCAACCTACGGTTTTTCATATAATTCGGGAAGTATCTGAGACATTAACTACTCCCGAAATCACTACATATTATAAAATAAAGTCCCCTGCCGCGTCTGTCTGTCTACTGATCTGAACGCGATAAACTCAAAAACTGCCGAACGGATTGGCATATTATTGACACCAATGGACAAAATGATTCAAGAGGAAGGTTTATGTGTATAATTTATTAATGTTTTGTGAAATTTGTTGAAATATGACGATTATTGTTGAAGAAGTCGGAAAAAAATGAAACCGGCTGGGAGCTTTCGTCGAAAACGTAGCCTTATCCTTTTGAGATATAGCAAAATAATGTATATAGGAATTGTTATTCTCTTATAGGACTAAAGAAAAGTCCACGACGGTATATGTCTATCTTTTATGGATAGCTTACTATACCCATTTTTATGTTTAAATAAATGGTGTCGTATGATGAAGTAATTGGAAAGCAATTTATACGGATACAGTAATAATCCTTATCAAATTAAATACGTTGTTTACTCTTAGCATTTCATGTACATTATGGTTGCCTTATACCATACATTTTAAATTAATATCTTAGGAGCCATCGCGAAATATAAATATCGCGTGACAAGCAGCTGGGCACCACGCGCCGCGCAGGCCGACCATACCGAACGACGTGATACGCGTGGTTAGGCTGAAGCTATCAACGTTGTATACAAAGAAATATTGTAGTTTGTCTTTACTTTTTCAAATATTTATAGAATTGAAAATAAAATACTTTAAAAATACTCCAAGTAAGATGAATTTAGGTTGCATTTAAATCTAATTCAATGTAATCCACATGTTCGACGCAACAAGCTGATACGACATTACGACAGAAAAAACGTTATGGCTTATATGCTGTGCTACCCGTGCGAAGCTGGGGCGAGTCGCTAGTACTATATAAAGACATAAAATTCCGTGTTACACCTGAAGAAAGGAATAAATTTATTAAAATCTAAAACCGGCCGAGAGCTAGTCGACAATTCAATACAATATTGGCTTTATTATTTTTCTTCACCCTTTTTTTTCAAATACATAGATAGGCAAGGGTATCATCATACAGCCCGGGTTGTTTTATTCACCATAAAAGTTACATTATATAACACAAATAAGCCTTATGTTCATTATTTCGATATTTTTACGTTACGTTACGTTTGTTACGTGTGAAAATATTTGTGAAAATACGTTGAATACGTTAAATAAAATTCGCGCGATTCTATCGTGCAAATTGAGATTAACAAAATGGCAATACTTAATACGCGATACAGATCACCTTGGCGATATGATGTTGATATGATCTTGATGTGATTATACAAGATATCATAATACCAATTAAAAACAATGTCAATTTGAAGTTAAAATCACATTAATATCACATTGACATTTCAATGTGAAAGCATAATTGGCCTGCAGCTCTCATATTTGAACACTGTCCAAAACGTCAACGGGCGAACAGAGCAGTACATCACTAGTCTACAATTCCAACCCTGCACGCTAGTTGCAGCGGTTTATGTCTTTTTTAACGATTTTAGCTGGCATTTAAAAGTGATCAAATTACAAAGTGTTCGGATTTGAGCGCAGGCATCTGTACATTACGATAATGTTTGCAACACAAGCGAATAACCACATTGTATGCCGTTTGAGAACGTTGAACTGCCTTGTTAGATGAGAATAAGAGTATTTGGATAAAAGGACGATTCCAAATTAACACGGATTTTCTATCATAAATGTTACATTCAAATATCATTACATTATAACTTCTACTTTGTAGCGTCAACGTCAAGGGAAATATTACGAGTCGGTGTTGTCATTGACAGTTAATTTGCTTGAACGAACACCGACGTGAAACAAGCACGTTCGTTTCGTTTTTGGACTTGTGTCTAGGAAAAGCGTCTACGTGTACCTACTTCATCATTCTTTTACGTTTATAAGGTAATACTTATTATATTCATAAAAAAATAAATATTTCCCCGGACACGTTTATATGTAATGATAAAATTGTGGGAAATAAAAAAAAATTGCTTAATATAAAAAGTGAATCGCCTATCGTTTGTTATTCAGCTTTCCTGCACATATTTCATGAAACTCATCCCCAAATGAATAAAAATTCGAGTTTAATACATTAAAAACTATTGTTGAGGGAGCGAAAATATCGATTCTTTAACAGTCTAAAAATGATAAAACCCAGTAATTGTTACAATCAATTAGAATATTACTTATTGTAATAACTTTAAAGGTTGATAGCGTTCGGGCAATTAATTCGTATTTATTTATACACGTTTAGCGAGTGTTTTAATTACGTCCAATTGTTTTCCCCTTGGCGTCTTCAGTAACAGTTTTGAGCCAAACATTTGCTGTATATGCGGGTGGAGTGAGTAGGAAGGACCACGGTACAGTATAGGCAAAAGAACAGTTGCCTGACTCAAATATCCTGACCACACACATTGTCGTTAGGGAACGTACCCATACTACGTGACCTGTTTAGGGATGGAGGGGGGTCTTCAAAATACCACGCTTTATCACAGGGACGGGAGGAGGGGCTTAGGTTTTCGTCACGTCGTCAATATCCTCAAGGAAAATAATTCTGAATAAACGAGAAAAGGACTTGATTTAGTAAATTACGTTTTAGTTACAATATGTTTTTACATATATTTTTCACTTGTAATTGTAGGTATGCATGCACTCTTTGGGTCACGTACCAAGTGCCGAATTAATAAAGACAAGTATAACCTAAATTATTTTTTAAACTTTCTATTTGCAAATAAAACGATTAAAAACCTATTTATAAATTGCTACGTGAAAAATGTGAGGGGGGAAGGGTTTTTGACAAATACTGCGATTGGTCACCGAGAGGAAGAGGGGTTAAAAAATTGTAAAAAATGGGTCACGTAGTATGGGTACGTTCCCTTAAGTCAAAGGTGAATTTAAAAATGCCCAGAGCAGAGTGGTATAAAATGAGGCAAACATATTGTCCCAGATTGAGCTATCAGAGCTTACCAAATTGATGGAGGTTTAACCTACGGTCTAATAAAGAATACTGTTACTTCTACCACACCTATATGTGATCATCGATCTACGCCATGTCATCTACCCGTAAGTCGATGAACGTCAGTCAACCCTAAATCATTGAAGGCTTATGTTCAGGAGTAGCAAGAACAGAACATGGCTTATCGTAGTGATTGCTATAACGACATAGCTCCATTACATTTTACAGTTACCGGGGTAAGATCGCGTTATTCGGTTTTGGCAATCAGACAAAATTCACCGACCAATTGCTGCCAAGATGGTGACGTACCTATTTAAGGTATACGTTAGTAATTATTAGTTCTACTAGATTATTGTGCTATATTTTTGCATTTAAGGTACGAGTATTATTACTTATACAAACGTGGTATGAAATAATCTAACCTAAGTTTGTATAACAGCGCTTATATCATAAAACATAGCAGTTTAGTCTAGTGCAACTAGTGCAAGTAACATTGTCCAAGTGGAGGCAATGTTAACAACTATTGTGGATTTTGCTGAAAATCTGCTATTATATATTTTTTAGGAAATCCCGCAAAGCTACTATTGTCTCCAGTAACGAAAAATTACTTGCAATACGTTGCTGGGGTTGATGGTATGCGATGTGTACGTATAGGTATGGTTTACTTGTCTGGAGTCGTACTGTTATCTTATCTAAACTGTGTAGTGAGTTCCGCACCGCAAAGCGCCCGTCGCGAATGTAATTAATTTGGGAACTGCAAAGCCGCCCGCTCCCTAATTGGTCCCAGGCCGTATCCACCTGCGTTTGCGTTCGAAATTAAACATCGCGCCGCACCGCCGCGCCACTGTGCTCGCTGCTCGGAATTTTCGACGCCGAAAATCCGTCTCTCCGCCTGTCAAGAGTTTTGTTGGGTGCGCCGCCTGTGTTCGTCGTCCCCTTTCCGATGTCGCTTAATTTTGGTTGCGATTAGTGCTTAAAGCTCTAGAGATGGGTACGTAGGTACCGTTAATGAGTTCTTAGTTTGAAGTTGCGGTAGCTAACGTTAAATGGCTCTGTTGTGATGTTCTCTTTGTAACATGTCCAATGTTTTTGTTCTTATTCAATGTGTAATTAGTATACTAGTATATATTGATTACAAACGTGTCTACAAATAAAATTAAATAAAAAAAAATTAAAACAAATCAAAATCAGAGCTTCGCGCTTCTGTCAATGATCGTCCAAACTAGATGCGGCGAGTGCGGGTACATAAGTAAAATACGATGTCGCACTGCCATTCAAGCCGATCGTAGATTCAAGCCAACGGCGGCTTAGGTCGATTTCATTTTCTAAATTATCAGTGTGCGCTTATATATACCTACTCGGTTCTCACTTTTTTATAGCTAGCTCTGTATCTCTGAAAGCGCTTAGCCAATTTTGATGCCGTTTTAGCATTACGTAGATATTAGTGCAGAGCAGATCCTTAGATATGTTTAAGGGTAATGACCCACCAGAGAGTACGGCAATAGATATATTTCTACAAAACGACTGGGCCGATTTTGGTGCGTTTTTTTGCTTAACATGAGGATTACCGCAGAGCAAGTTATTAACTATCTATATTAACTATTAATTTTGCTGTAATGCACCTCTAGGGGGTGTTGTATTTGATGTGTTTCTGTTAAATAACTAAAAACGTGTTTGTCTGATATGATGTTAACACAAAAACGAGAAGCGTCAAAGTAAGTAATGCTATTGGAAAAAGTACAATTTGAAATTGATTTACTTATTAATTTACTACTAATTATTCAAGGAAAATGAAAAAGGTAAATTCGTGTAACATTCAAATTTTCGACGTATAAAACCTAAACGTTTGATAAAGAACGTGTAGTGGAATTAGCGTCGGAATTGTCGAGCGCCGCCCCACACGTGGAGCGAATCGAGTTAGCGAAGGTAGAATTAGAGCGGATGAGAATACTCGAAATATCTGGCTAGCGGGCATCGAGTTACACTCGATTACGAATCGTGACGTCGTCAGCTATGTGGGAACGTTGCAGTCATAATTGTCACTCATTGATGATTACGCGTTCGATCCGAGTTCGTTTCTACTATTGTATATTACAGGAAATATAAGTGCACGTCGTTAACAGGATGAAATACAAGTGGCGTTTCTATTTACACATATTTCTATTACAGTTCCATAATAATACGCTTAGTGTGAAATATTCGAGGCAATCACTCTACTTTTCACTACACTACTGAAAAAAAACATTTGTTAAGTAATGTAAGGCAATTTTTTATATAAGCTTTATTCTTATGTTTATTATTATTCACCCTCTTGGGGCAAGGTCGTAATATTATTGCTAAGATGATAATCTGAAAGGAAAAGACGATGGATTTTTCATATACTGTATTTCGCTATTAAACGCTTAAAGAACATATTTAGCTGAACCCACACTTTTCGAACTCTCGGGTCGAACTCGAACGTCAAAAACGAGCCTCCCGGGCCCATGCTGGCCACGTTGGATTTGAATTCTCTCTCAAAGTTGGACTTATTGAATCAGACAGTTTGTCCCAGGTAAATGTATTCGTCAAAATTTTTATCATAGAGTCCTTAACAACCACTAGAACAGATGCAACCTGAACATTTGACACAGTTTTCGTCTTATCAAACTATCGTATATTCCATTAATGTAATTTTTGTCGTGTCAGAACCGATGATGCGTATACCTGTATTACATCGTTCATATAGATGAGTTACGTTCATACTTCACTAATGAAAAATGGATCACACGCACACTTTTATAACGTCACATTATTACATACAATAATCAAATTACATTGATCAAATGATTCACTTTCCCATCACACAAGATGGCATTTTTTACTACTGTCTTACAAAAAATTCAATTAAGGACAATTCGTTCATTCGCAAATCTTAGTGATACTAACTGAAGACGCGTCAATTGGCTCGTTTTACTTGGCCTATTTTTTGGATCGTATAAGCGTATGTCCTCCTTTCCGTCAGCCCTTTTTATACCACACTGCAGGGGCCTAGGCCTCCCCTCAAGATGAGGAGGCTTGGAGCATAGGCGTACGTCCTACTGTTAGTCTAATATAATTAATTGGTTAGATGGAAGTTAATAGGTTCTTTCGGTTTACTCATGAATTTATAAATATGCTATAAGTAACAAATAACGTGGAAAATATTCCGACATATTTTATAAATACATTAGTTTTAGTATTATGAGACATCCGCAGTGAAAGAAATTCGACAATAACTTCTTCATCTCAGGTAGCGTGTCGCGGATGCCCACATTTTGTCCACCGTTACCTTATTACCATATAGTCTTGACCGATTATCGATATCGATGTGTTGCTTGGCGTATGTCGAGCAGATTTTCTTGTCTAAACTATTTTTATATCTAATCTGATACTTGCTTAGCTTGTGTTTAGAGGAGCTGGTGAAAAAAGAGTTTCCAAATTAAATGAGATATAAACTAGACAAATTTTATTTTATTTAATTTTATTTCCCATCGGTTGGCTTATTCCGTTTTGAATGAAATTAATGTTCCACCATATTAAATACTCTTATATTTATCCCGTTTCGACTGGCATTCAAGAAAATGTTAGAGAGAATGTCAGAGAGATTATAAACAATACACAGTAAAATAAAGTAACTTACTCCGTTTTGATTGAAATATGTGTCTCTTGCATTTTAAATAGCTATGACATTTACGACGTATTGATTAGATTTCGAGAAAAGGTTTGAGAAATAAGATTTTTTATACGCAATTACACCTTATCACGGAATTTAAAAATGTTGTTTTTTTCATACCAGTTTTAAATAAATTTAATTTAATATTTGGTGTTTAATATAAATAAAAAGACAGGAAAAAATACGATTCGAAAAAAATTTACACGAGAAAAATATTGAGTTACCCTTTTTTATTTACCAGCATCTCGTTTCCAAAATGTCATATACTTTGAATAAAATTGCAGAGCATCTGTGTAGTAATAGATGAATTATATTTTAATTTGTCTGTAGTGAAAATGTGTGTGATCGTAAACGTTGTACTGTACAGTGTTATCATAGAATATTAATTTATTATTCGCCTAAAAACACAAACCATAGAAATCCAAATAAATGGATGATTGAAATTCTTTCTGCTTTTAACAACTTCAAGTACCTATGTGTAACTTATAAATTACGCTGCATCGTGACCGTGCGTGAGTGAACAAATCCTCACTTATTGGTGACTCGTGCTTCCCATGTTTGACGACAGGTCAAAGCAGGTATATCTATTTATGTATTTAAGTAACTCTGGCACAAAATAAAAAAATAAAACTTCGTAATAAAAGAGATAAGCACAATCAAGGTTTCAGTTTCTTTCGTTAATCAATAAGTAAATGTTAATAATGAACGAACCAAATTAGTTGTAGATGTTTCGTAGTCAATCTGTGATTTATCGATAATAACGAAATGTCACTTCATCCGGCACGTCACTATTATTGGTTCACTGCCCGTTCATGTATATAGATGAGTTGGCCGAATTTTTACACGGTCGTATGTATCGACAAGAGCGTAATTTTTTATAAGTTCGATACATTACAATATATATGATTTAGCTAACGGGTATAAAAGGGCCACTGCGCTACGTCCGTTAAAGTTTATTGTTATAACGGCTTTGACATAACTATTGGAAAATATGCGGTCCTCTTTTTTTAGTTTTTTTATTTTGTGGTTGTTTACATCAATATGCTCTTAGGGACGGATAAATGTTTATAGCAGTCGTAAAATATGTATTATGACAATAATTTTTTTTTTTTTTAATTTATATACAGATTTGAATGAGATCATCTACGAATAAACTTAGGTTTACGGAATATATTATGATTTTTACTGTAAAAGAATTGACTTTTTTTTTATTTATCTTTACTCCGTTTCCAATGAAAACTTAGAATTTTGTTCGAAGTTAGCATATCAATTATAGGACATAAAGACATTTTCGATTGTCAGAAATGTTTCATTGTAAGTGAGATTCTTTATCAACGTCATTGTTCCGCGAGTCATCTTTGGAGATTTCACAGAACAATCGCCAAGCCATCGTCGTCTTTGTTTCGCTAATATAAATTGATATTGTTTATTAAGCTGCTCTTTCACAATGATTGTTGAAATTTCTATACATAGAATTGATTAATTTATTCACTTGAAACTGTTTATTGTTCAAAATCACTGATAGTAATATTACGCCCAAACATCCTCCTCACGCCCTCTCAAGTACCTTTCGTATTGGTTTTCTATTTATAAGTTTAACCATTCCTATCAACTTTTTGGCATAATTAGATTAATTAGTTTCTTTAGAGTTTAATTTCTACCAATTCCGCATTTTACTTTTTTTTTTAAGTCAGTCGTGATGCTTATGTTAACTTTATTTAAATGGCAACTCTAAGTGAGTCCAATTACGTAGACTCAGCAAGGGATCTTCAATTGGATTTCACTACAGATTTTACGTACCTACCCATTTCGCAATCCAAGAGTTAGCCACTTGTTACTGACGCTGAGTTTACTGCTGACTCGTAGGGTTGCGACGACGACGTGTGGCATGAAACTGATATTTTCAGTTAATTGTTTAGTTACAAGTTGCCTTATAAACCAAAGATGTTTATATGTAGATACCTATATTCGTTACTTTCATACCTATGTAATGAAAAAAGTGGATCACAGACTCTCACTTTAATTGCTTTAAATTTTTTATTTTTATTTTTTTTTATTTTTTAAATTTATTTATCAAATCAAAGTTCATTTACATTCTTATTCAAAAATAACAACATTGGAAAAACCACAAAGGTTTGTAATAATGCTGTTCTCGTCATCGAGCTACATTTACTAAATAAAAGCATTTAATTACAGGTAGTTATAGGCGTCTTAACATTATTTGAAAAGTAGGTAAATAATACAATCAACTGTTTTCTACAAATATGAAGCTGGGCAATTGCACTTACATGAAAAATACTATAAACTGCTCAGAAAGTACGACTGTTAATTAACTGTTACATTTTCGCATCACAGAAGACTGTATTTTTTTCTTATAATTTTTGCACTGAAAGAGTACCTAATTACGCAAAAAACGTTAATTTGCAGTTCTTAGCGATACTAATCGCAGACAAGTCATTTGACTAGTACCTAATGCATGGCTAATAATATCATTGTTAAAATCTAATCAATTCATTGCGCTATTTATTTTGTACAGATCGAACTTTCGTTACATTCAACGCAAACGGATTTGCGAATTGTCGTTACGCAATATAATTATTTTCTTGTTTTTTTTTTTTGTATTTAACTTGTTTTCATGTTAATGCTATTTTTTTTTAAATATCTAAAGTATCGTTAACTTCTATTTTTATGGAAATCGTTTTAATCATTATCGATTTCAAAGCATAAAATATTTTGTTTTTTAAATTGTTTTCAATTTGAATTAATGCTTTTACTACCTAGTCATTTAATAACAAATTATTTATTTTCATAATTGACAATGTACCTTTTTGTTTCAGGTAAATAATATAATAATAATAATAATAATAACGTATACATGACAACAACGTCTAGGCCCCAAACTAAGCATTAGCTTGTGTTTTGGGTACCAAGCGAAGACACCACATACATATAACAACCATGACCCGGTACCAGTATCGATATTCATCATATAAATACTGACCCGACCTGGGATTCGAACCCAGGGAAATGAACAATATGTTAACATCGACAACTGAATTATGTGTTCACTAACATATAGTATGTTCAGTCAACCATTCTAAAAATTACTTGAAATAACTGTCGGCCGAGATTGGGGTTTTTAATTTTTTTTATATATAGCCTATTGCGGCGAATGACTTAATAGATACGGCAGATAAGACCAGTACCTAAATATAATATTATATATACTTATAAGAAGACGCTTTGGAGGGAGCTTAGTTTAGAACAGATGACATAAAAACTGATTTAGAGTTTCCTTACGTTTAGTACTCGTAGGCACCAGCAGACAGGTAAGAAATATTTGTTTTACAATATTATATTTCTTTACTGCTAATGGCATTTTTTATCACATTCTAATTTTTCCTAAGCAAAGAGAAAGTCTGGTATATTTGAAAATAGGAGGGCTTTACAAATCTACCGTATTATGTCATCAGTCGTGATATGAAACGATAGAAAAACAGCCTCGGCTGACGGTCTATTGTGCGTGAGGTTTCTTTTGTGGCGTTGCGTCCCTCAATGTATTGAAATTAGTGTTATTCACATTAGGTCGTCTACATAAGGATGGACACTTCGCCAATGCAGTATCATGTCAACGTTAGAGCAGACAGTATGTTCATTTCAAGGGTAGAGTACTAAACTCTAAAACTTGAAACTACGATCTTGGGTAAGCTTTATTTTGAAATAAGTTTCATTTTGCTTATGGCATTTAAGGGGGTAGGCTTTTCATACAATAAAAGGGTTCGGTCCGTGTCTAATCCTCGCTGTACTTCTGTATTAATATTTACAGAAAAAATATATGTAATAGAAGAAATACTGTCACAGGGTGCTATTTTTTTTTTAATATCTTGTTTAGTTGTTTTAGAATAAATTCCAGAACAATACTTTATATCTCAAAAACTCTTGGCTGAAATAAAAAAAATGTTTGAAACCTTGATATCTTTTAAGACCTGTCGTTTGCTACCTCTCCCTTTAATATATGATGAATATTTTTTTTCGTACTTCAGTTACATGTATGGTGATCTATCCCAACAAAAATTTTTTTTCCTAATTTCACTACGTCGTTGTGTAGCGGTTCATAGATTACACCTACTTTCCAAATTTCATCTATATATTGCCAATAGTTTCCGAGAAAAATCACAGACAGACTGACAGACGGACGGACAGACATGGCGAAACTATAAGAGGTTATTTTTTGCCATTTGGCTACGGAACCCGAAAAACGACCGATAAAGTCATTTCAGGTGTTTCACATATTAACTTAGTGCGCCAGAGATGGTAAAAGAAAAACTAGTCAATCGTAAGAATCCGGTAAGTACCACTGGTTGGTAAGTAAGAATTCAATACTTTTCAAAACATCCCATGAACAAGTAATATAAAAGTACGTGCGAAAAAAACGTTATGGTTTTTCATTTTATCATTAATGTGGCTTCTCTCTATTACATGGAGAATCGTCATATAGTTAAAATTTTCATTACATCATTATACAACAATCTTATTTTAATTTAATCATTGAAATAAAACTACTTTAAGCGCGACGAGTACTTAAAACGATACGCGTTCATTCATGAGTACATTATGGGCCTGTTTTGTCTGTTCGGAAGCACGACGACACTATGTTCTTATGCACTTTTTGAACCAAAACCCAGTTTTTCTATTCTAAGTAAGGTAAGGCATGACATGGAAAAGACCAGGTCACAAGTGATCACATACGTGCAGAAGAGCTGGATGGCCAAGGGTAGCAAACGTAAACTAACGTATCGCCTTCTGGGCACTGAACACCCACAAAATAATCTAAAATAAAATATATAGGGGTTTGTTCCGGATTAATCCTGTAACTTTATCCTGTGGAAGAACTTTTTAAAAAACAAGTTTTATTTAAAAAATATAATTAATAAAAATAATCAATCGCCGTATTTAATAAAAGTATGTAATATTTTTTTGAAATAAAGCTTCGAGCTTTCAAAATACATATTAGTCCATATCATTTTAATAATTACGCTTTTAAGATTTAAACGCTGGTAATAATGTTTTGACTGCTTGTTGATTTCATGTTTTTAAAAACTTTTTTCATTATTACTATTGTTGAACTTACGCTAATTAGCCGATTTGTAACAAAAAGACAACGCACTGGCTTTCGAAACTGGTAAAAAGCGACTACGTTTTTCCTTCTATCCAGTGGGACTCACCTATTTCTAGTTTGACCCCTTTTTCCGTAATACTCCGAAATGAAGCGGCATCCGCGGGCCCACGGGATCAAAAAGGCGCGGCCGCCTCGCGCGGTTGATCAATCCCGTTTTCCGCCACAAAGGAAACCTCTTCTACTGCGCCGCTCCCGGTTTAGAATTTCATTATTTATGAAGTTTACCAAATACAAAGGAACTTTGTTTCTTGTGTCCGTACGGTATATAGTTATTTTTATTCGATCGTGAGAGGGAGCCACTTTTATTGAGGTTGCGATGGGCCAAAAGGATTTGGAATTGTTCGAGGGTGATGCGTTAACGTTGCTTTTGAATTTGTGAAGAGATTTGCTTAGAATTCTCTGTTGACACTTCATTTGTGTTGTTTAAGAGCATATAAAAAATAGGTTTCCACGGATAGTTTCAGAACTGACGGATCAAAAATCACTTACGTTCGCCTTACGTTCACATTTTAAAAACCCGTAAACTACGAGTATATTCTTTCGTTTACTACTTACATTTGTGTAATGAGTAACCAAAAGCTATATAGAAAGTAAATTAAGGGGCTGAATTCAAATCAGCAACCCGTTTTTTAAATTGTTTCTAGTTTTCGAAATATTTAATAAATTCATTATTTTGCTATTTTTGACCATTAACGGCCATTTATTGAATTAAAAAGTATAAATGAGATATAAACAGTAGTTGAAGTGCATATTTTATACTGCTGGGGATCTGTTTCACGCATTAAGGTCCAACAGTAGTCGCTCATCATGCCTTCGTTCCAAAATCTTTGGTATCGCCTTTCGATTTTCGCTATATCTTGGTGTAGCCGCTCTCCTTGCTCGTAGCTCGCATCGCCCAATTTCTTTGGGAAAAAATTAAGACGTGAATGCAGAAAACATTTTCACATCCTGATTTGACTCTGCATTCACATCTTAATTTTTTTCCTTTCAATGAAATTTCAATTTCTCCCTTTTTGATTTTCAATGAGAGACATTCGAGCTCCAATCTTGTAGTAATTTTACAAAAATTTAACTATTATTTGCTTTAATCCGGTGATTTGCAGTTACCGAGAAAGCAGCTGACAACCTCAACTCGAACAGCGCGAACTCGCAAACTCGTACCAATCTTGACACACGGATTGAAGATCTGAGTTCGGGGTACCAGATAACGTTAAGAATAATTCTTATATATCTGCTCGGGGCTAAAAGTTGACCCTAATTTATAAACTTGTGTTATTTATATGTTTTAAAACCTCCAACCATAGTTGATTTGGTAACTAAGAATTTATCAATTTAGTGCACACGTGCTGAAACCCTTTCCAATCATGCCTCAAACTTATTTTTCCGCCTCACCATCTCTTAGATGTCATCTGCTTATCTGTTCTCTTAGAACACAGCCCTCGAGCTTTTATATTAAAAAAAGGTCTTCTTCTTTTGCAAAAGACTAGCTTTTGCCTCGACTCCACCACTCCGATGAATATATAACGTCTCTGTAATGATGCAACCCAGTTCCCGTTTACGCTGCCGTACCACATAACTATATATCTCATTTGTTGAGTCCTACTAGTTACTGTTACATCTCAAAATTCGATACTCCAATTAAATGTTACAATTTGATGTTATGAAATCTAATCAAGAATGTGATTAGTTCTGTATCCTTTGGGAATTCTCGACCAGCATAAACAATATGTCATGTTGCTTCCCGTTTCTTCAACTATCTCACGTTTATACACTTTTCACTTTAGTTGATTCTCACTGTAACGTTTTCTCAAATTTCCAAATAAATTGTATGTTATCCTCACGTATTCTGAAATATATTCTTATGTCAAGTATCCAGATATGAAAATGTTCTTTTATTGTTATTACATTCCAATATGGACCAGAGCTCTGAAAGGAAACGTAAATGTTTTAATTTTTTCTTATAACCAATGGTTACCTCGCTTCCGCATTTATACCTTTCTTAGGTGTTATTTATGCTTCGTATCCTCTCACCTTCCGTGATCAGGTTTCGGGCGCGTTCGCAGTTTTAACTCTGCTCACGTATCTAGTTTCAGTTTCAGAGGGGTCGATAATGTTAAGGCTGTTTCATACATTCGCCGAATATTTGCGATTGTTTGTTTAATCGACGTCAGTCGATGCTTTCTAAATGCTAGTGTAATTCATTTTACTAAATTGTAAAATATAATAATTCTAACGTAAGAATTTGGTGAGTATCGCTGGTTTTATAAGGCGTAGACTTATTGAATTAAAATGGCACTTCTAAAACTGGAGGTCCAAGGGACTTTATGTCAAATGTCAATAAAAAATTTGGACAATTAAGGCATCAAACCACGAACGAACAGTCGGACGGACTAACTGCATGTCCATACCAAAATTAATAGGTACCTGAGTACCTAGCAGTTGTACTTAATAATAACAAACGAAATTATTATAGCATTGATTGTAGTGTACATAACCTGTCTATACCTGTACATAACTATCTATGGTATGTACTCGATACAAAAATAATATGGTTACCCTTTGAAAACGCCTTCATGCAAAGTGTAAGAAGGAAACAATTTTTTTACCAGCTTTTTGTCAGTATGTGCGCATTTTTAAATCGGTTATCGATATAGTTCAATCGCTAGCGATGGCGTAAAAGATTTGCGTGGTAACCTTGTATAGCGCCTCTAGCGGTAAAGAGAAGAATTAACAATTATTTATGCGCGCATGGACTTGAAACCACTTGAAACTCATGATAACAGTGCTGAGTGTTACATGAAATCCGATGTTGTAACAGTATTTACAGACGTGTAACGCTATAGGTAGTGCCGGTTTTGGTTTCCGTTTGATCGCGTTCGCGTTTTGTACGGTACCAACGCTCGGCGAATATTGAACGGGTTGTGAGTGAAGGGAGTTTTGTCGAATTTTACTATCCGCCCCGTGGGCCAGCGTCCGTCTACGGCGGCGGTCGTCTCGGCCGCTCGTAAACCCGGCCAATACGTTATTGCGTGCATAAAACGAGTCGGTAATCGCATTTCGAGGGTATGAACGTATTTGATGTTCGTAGGAATTGTACTTACGTTTTTGCTGGGGATCGGCGAGTGAGACATGTATGTTGTACGATCCACGTAGATGTGTTATAAATATGATCTGTTTTTGTATTAAACAAATATTGTTTTGCTTTTAATTGCCAAGACCATTTTTCCCCGGATCACGAAGAGGTACCAAGTAGAAATTATTATTAAATACATGAGTGTACAGTGTCTTGTAACGGTAAAAATATCAAGTTTCTAAATTATCGCAAATTTTATCAAAAAATAAGATAATTTATGCCGCAGTCTTGTAGCTGTAAAAATTTCAAGTTTCTAAATTATCGCAATAAAAAAAATAAGGTAATTTATGCCGTAGATTTATGAATGCCGCAGATAAATCAAAAGAAGCTATGGGGTACTTCCTTACCAAGATTCATGAAAGTCGGCTGGGAGCAAGGTCTCTAAGCTCAATTACAAGAAAAATTCCGAAGAGCGTCATTTGATTCTTACATCGCATACAATTTTTTTTTTGCGTTCACCTACAAACTTTAATTTTTTTTCCAAAAATACATAACACAAATATATCGTATAGATATTTATTTAAATAACACTCGGTGCACGATTCCGACTCGCACTTGTTAAGTTTTTTCCTTAGTTGATATAATTTATGTCTACTATTATATTAGCGATTAACGAGTTTGAAATCGTCTACGTAATGTGTTGACGTGCAAAAATTTTAGGGATTTCGATGTCGATCCTGGTACACTGATAGATCCTGAGGATTTCGACTAAAGCATCAGATTTCAAGATATAACTGTATATTATCAGGACAGTGCACACTTAAAAAGAAGTTATTCGAATTTGACGAAAAGAAGGATTCGTTGTCTTCACTTCAGTTTTTTTTTTTCGTAATCACTACGTACGCACTATTCACGTAGAATTAAAAAAATAATAATAACAGCTGCCGGTAATGATGTTTATATACAGATACGGTACTTTCGTATTAACACATCGAAAACTGGGTGATACACATACTTCAATTATCTAGGTTATAACAATTACACTTTTACAAGATGATTTTTTAAAAATTATCATCGTGCTCGATGGGCAACTACTTACAACTCGCTCATTCGCCGATCGTAGTGACACTAACCGAAGAAGAATCAATTAGCTCGTATCATCTAGCCAGTTTTCTGGGCTATATATAGGTGTATCTATTTCCTTCAGTTATAATACGAGTATCACTAGGTGAAGGATGAAGAAATATGTTTCTAATTTTAACCAACTTGATCAATGCGGCATATTCTATTTTAAGATACTCGGTTATTCTGAGAAGCACTCTCTGGGGTCTAATCGTAACAGGTATCAATATTAATATAAACATCATTCGAAACTTGAGACGGTGCTTCGTTAAAGGACCATCTAAACGGTAAAGAGTTAAAGGTAACAAAAGAGCTTCTAAACAAAATAAAACGCTAAGTATTAATTGCAGAAGAAAAGACAAAGCGGCAGTTAAATTAAACTTATCGCAGCCTCCTTCGCTCGCGTGTTTTCATTATTTAGCTGCATGTGTCACTCGAAATATATGCCGAGCTTTAGTTTATAAGCCGACTTTACTAAAAGCTAGAGTTTAAGCGTACAGAAGCGAACCAACATCCACTCTTTAAAAATTAACTACGCTCTGAATCACAGTTTTTTTCAAACCTTTTTTAAACCAAAAGCTCCCTTTAGTTTCCCCGGTGTATAAATGTCAAAGGCTCGCCCCGCAGCGGAGTGTCTCTGTAAATTGTGGAATAACAAAAGCTAATTTTGGAAAGCGGCTCTCGTTATTTCTCCGTCGAAATAATTGTTACACTTTTCACAAGGTGTGTGACACTTGAAATTGTATCCTATCCGTGATCACTCCAAAAAGTGATATAATCTGTAAGTGAGAAGTCAAGCGCGTTAATACACATAGAAAAGTGTCGTTCATGTTTCGTAAATATTCTTCAGTTGTGCAGTACAAACTTTTACTAAAATTACTTGAAGACTGTGCTCATTTCGCGTTATTGTAAATTATACCTTCTGGCTTTTATAATGTTTCGAAGTCTTGTACCTGTTTTAATTAATGTAAGTAAAGTTTTAGGTCGCCTCTAACTTTGTCTTATAATCGACTATTAGTGGAAAACTTTTGGTGAATTTCACGCCTTCACGCGAAATAATTATTGTGTTATACATTATAATATTAAGTTTTAATGATTAATTGTGAGTTGGATTCGCTGTTACATTAAATATTTGAGCTGTTTTGATTTTTTTTAAAATATTTATCTATTAGAATATCAAAAATGCTTTTATCATTGAATTCTAAAATAGAAAAAATATTTTTTTTTATTATAAATCAAATCTTAGACATTGTTTTGTTAGAGTTTGCCGTTATTTAACACTTTAATATTTTAAACCTATATTAATTAATACATGAGTGGCAACTAAGTGACCCAACTTTATAAATTTCATCTCAGTGTTGCCTTTTTAGCTGGACGTGTGAAACGGTGCGCGGAAGTTGAGTGCACGACGCGGCGCCACTCTATACCACATGGTCGGTTCGTGCGAACATAAAGCATCGCTATTGCAAGGTGTTTACAATTTATACAATTTATAGATGTATATTTTAAAATTTCAGCATTTTTTCAAAGATTATTTAAGAAATAGAACTGCTGAAACATTCCTAAGTCTGGATGACATAACATTATAATTAGTTTTGAATTTTCCTAAAATCTAATGATGAATCGACAGGATATAGAAATAATTTTAATCTATTTAGGTACATGCTAGTGTATATATTAATGTATTTATTGTTTTTTTTTTTGGATAGTCAAGTTTATGTTGATGATCAGACTTGAAGTGAAAACGCTATATATTTTACAGGTATTTTTGATGAACAAGTTTCGATGATTATGAGGAAACAAATGTACATCTACGCGAACAAGTTTGTAACAGAGTTTAGAACAATGCAATCGCAACGGAATGCGACAACTTGTTTCGTAAAATTAATTGTCATTGTCGCAGTTGCATTCTCTGTTCCCTGTACTGACGACTACACGATAAACTTTGTGTAAACACGAGCTAATAATGTAGATAAATTTAAATATTATGAACAATGAATAACTACGAGTTTAGCTTTTATTAAAAGTTTACTACGAGTATAATTGTTTGTTGTTTTAATAATGTATTATGTATGTATATTTAAAGCGAGTAATGAAATTCCTGGTGGTATTCAGTGAAGCCATTACATTATAGGTACCAACGACGTACTTAAAGATTAGAAATAATTTGTTCGTAACTTTGATTATTTATAAATCTAGACAAGGTCAGGCGATACAATGGCCACAATAAAAGAGGCTTACTTGTGTATGCTTGTGTGTATATAACTAAACAGACCCCATACTTCCCTCACGCCATATACGAATATTTATTTGATATTTTTAGCTACGTTTCGACGCCGAATCTCCATCTAGAGATGTATATGATTAAAGGTTCGTAAGTCTGTGACATGCAGTGATTTCTAAGTTATTTTACATTTACGAAATAAAATTGAACGATGACGATATTATTTCAACATTATTCAGGAACTTTTCATTTGGCTATAATAATAATTTCCTAAAATCGTAAATGTCGCACAGGTATCTAGATATATTATGGGGTCCACACGTTGTGTTGGTGGTTGATAAACTAAGCTCTACTGTTATTCAATCAAGCATATAAGAAAAAATACCGGATGTGCCTACAGCGAGGTTGGTTTATTTTAGCTACTTTCATAGCATAATGTCACATGGAATTCTGCTCTGGTGAAAGGCCACTGACATTCAAACAATCTTTGTACTGCAAAAAAGGACCGTTAGAGGTGTATACGTATAAATTAAAATTTAGAGATTGTCTAAGGGTACACTTCAAGAAAAGTAACATTTTGGAAGTCTCTTGTCAGTACAGTTATGAAAATGTTGTTTATAAATTTTTAACATATTGTTTATATATAACGTTAATAATGCTTTCATAGGAAATTGTATACATCATCATCATCAGCCCGTGTCTCTCCACTGCAGGATATTATTAATTTGTATTAATTATAATATTAAGTTATATTAATTAATATTAAAATGATGAATGCGCATGGACATCATTGTAATAGTTTTAAGCATTATAAATTTAAAAAAAGAATTAAGGAAAACACATACATTTAAATAAAATATACAGGAAGGAGTTTCCTGTCGCTTTTGCTCCTTTTAGTTTTCCAAACTGGTACCTAATCAATTCATTTTGAGTTTCATCAAGTGTGTAAACATCTTGTATTTAATAATTTTTTGATTCGGTTTGTATTTGATAACCTTTTTTTTATTTTAAATAACTAATAAAACTTGTGGTGTACGTCTTTTATCCGTATGAACTGTAATCGCGGGACATTAGATTCGCATATAGCAGAGTTTTTATTAAGCAATTTTTTAGTATGTGCATATTATTCATAAATATTCCGGTTTTCGTTCCCGATCGTAGGAACAAAACAATCGGGGTCGGCTACACAGCGAGCACACCGCCATGCGCCATCGCATCGCCGAAGTTTGATACATTGCCCAGCTATAAAACGCAGCGGCTCTTCTGTGCGGGCGGAATGGGCGGTAGGAGGCGCGAACGATATTTCGCAGCGATATCGTTCGGTTTTTATTTTTTTTTTTTCCAGGAAAATCGCGGATTTTTCCGAGCATGTCGCATACCGTATGTGGTATAATATCGCCGACGTTGTATCGCGATACGATGACGTTTCGAAATAGGTATTTCTGTTTTCCCATTTTTTGAAAATTGTATATATAATGTGTCAAAAAGGAGGTTGCGAAATTTGCAATGAGTTATGTATATTTGTATAATCGAGTGAATCAAATACTAAATAAAAAGCTGGTGAAGGTGTAACAGAATCTATAGGTAAAAGTAAGCCTGGAGTACCAGGTCGTTTTGTGTTGTTTCCCAAACTCATAAATGCATAAACGTCTACAAAAAAAAAAAACTGGAAGTGAAATTATGTTTTTTTTTTTTTAAATTGTATTTGGATTTGTTCAATAATTGAGTGCCGCTATGTAAATCCTAATTTCAACCCTTGAATAATACATGCAATGATGTTTAAAAGAAAGTTATCTAAGAAACTTCAATTTTAATTGAATCGTTCTAAGGTAAAAAACATTGTTCCCACTATTCAAATATATTTGGGGAGATGCGCCAAAGGCTTCTTTAATTAGTGTGATATGTATTTGAGATTTAAATATCGTCAATCAATTTAATTTGCTCCTATTACATTATTCATCTATACCGCTAAATCGTTTATTTTCGATATACCTGTATATTTCGGCCAAACCAATTAACCTGAATGGGGGCGAAGGGGGAATGGAATTAAAATGTATTTAGTAATTAGAGGCCGATTCTTGTCCAGATCGTCGTTAATTACGGCCGGCACAAGGCCCGTGTCGTTGGCGTATACAAACGTCGTTCACATAACACGTCGCTTGATCGGTGCCTCCTAATCGGCCTCCATTCATTATTCAAGCATACCGGGGCTGCGTTTAGGAGCTGCGGATCAGAGTTTGAGCCATCACAATTTGAACGTGATATCAAACTGACAGTTTTCCAGAGATCAGGCTTTTCGGATGCATAATGGACATTGTTGAAATTTTTGGAATATGGCCCAATTTATTTATTTTTTTAATCTATATTAATATGTGTTCTTATTAAGCAGGAAAAAATGAAAAATTTTGAAGACGCAATAACAGAGATGTAAAAAGAAAAAACTTTAAGTGGCGTAACTATACTATAAAGCATTCGACGGCCATACAAACACGTAAACTTTGTAGCTATAATCTGTAGAGAAATGACGTCATCGGCTATCAATTTTTAACAATCGATTATGTCTTGAAAATCCATACATAAAATCTTAAAAAAATTACTAAAATATTCCAGATTGTACTTTCATAAGAAAATAAATATTCGAATGTCATGTTAAGATTTTTGGTCAGTGCCCACCACATTTTGAAGAAAAGTTTTCCAAAATTAAATATAATTAAAATAGAATTCGATGCATTTATATTTAGTTTAGCCAGGCTTCTAACTTTCGATTCAGTATTTCGTTATCATCTTCAATATAAAAGCTATGTCCTAGTCAGTATAGCAATCTCCACTGTTGTTTTACCTTGAGCCTTTTTGACTTTTTGGTACAACAAGTCAAGAAGTCTCTTTTTTTTCTTTAAGACTACTTCAGAAAAAAATCCTGTTTGGGCGTAACCTTATAAAGTAGATGGAGTTATAGCCTCGTAATTTATCCAATAACATTTAAATATTGCCCAATAAAGTTGGAACAAGTATCACAAAATCCCCGTACGAACGTGTTTGGTGTTGGAACTCGACTGAGTCATTACGCAAGCACCTTAGAGTATTGTTTCATTTGTACATACTGACAACCAGAAAATTTTAGTATTCATTTTATTTTATGAAATATAAGGTCGCAATCAAACTTTTGAAAAAAAAATTGCCCTCGACAAATAGGTAGGTAGTTTAGTAGGTTTTACTGAATAATGTATGTAATGTATGCCTTTTCATTTTTATTTCGAAGCTTCAAAATTTCGATGCAAATTGCACAATAATTTAAATAAAATTTGTAATTTTTTTTAAATATTGTCAATAATCTACTTTCTGTTTATGACTTTCATTTTTAAATTTTTTTGAATCTTAACTTTTACAAAATAATTAAATTCAAACTCTTTCGTTTTGCTTTAGTCTCAAGTGAATACTCACCTTGAATTGTTGTGCAAAATATCTTCCACATACTTCCCTGCTTTTCTTTTTGTCTATTGAACTCAAATATTAATACAGTCAGCCGTCGTTCGAAAGCTGCCCTTCTTCTGTAAGATTTTGTATAGTTTCGCTGATGTTTCTTGGAATTATTTCAAAGATTCACCGTTTCATCCTACGAACATTTACTTTATCTACTTGTTTGTTATGAACTAGAAGCGTTAATTTTTCCTTTAAAAAATTTATTCACAAACTAACATTTACAAATTTATAATATTTGTTAATTTCGTTCACAGTTACAAACGCTTTGAGTTAATTAAAACGTCACGTACACGTATTATACAATGCGAAATTCTGTTAATTAATATATTCTGTTGTTCTGCCTTGTATGTCCCGTGTGGCTTTCATGAGATGCAATTATTGTATTTTCGTTTATTTACATGCTTTGGATTCGATTATTATTTTTATACTATATTCATCTATAATTAGGAATTAGGTACAGTCCCAATCAGACTTTATGTCGGATGTGAACATAGGCACAAGTCGCGTCGCAGTAACCAGTTTTAGGTGTAGAGGAACTCAGTGAAGCGAAGGGCAAATGACTGTACTTGCGCAAGCACGCTTATAGCGTTGTATTCCGATCCGCCATAAAGTTTGAGGCGGACTATACAAGGAACAATTTATTGCGGCGGCGGTGTATATAACAGAACATGATGTCCCTTTGACAATGTTTTAGTTTGTGAATTTACTGACTGATTACACATTGGCGATTTATAGCACTTAGTGCGTTTGTTACGCATATATAGTTTTTGTATGTTGATTCTAGCGTTATACACAATGCGTTACAAGTCTAATGATTCTTAATGTATAGAACGAGACGTGTGAGTAGCATTCCTTCATCAACGGTTCAAGATTAGATATTTTAGACTTAGATCTTGGTCTGGGTAAGTATTAATATCATCTTTATTGTTGTTGCTCTGCGACTGAATAAATTTATAGGGAAACGATATTTAATATATACTGAACAACATACATAACACACGATAAACCTAAGTGAGTTGGTGTAAAACCGGCGATATTCGTTTCCATGCATGTATCAACGTAACATTTCAAGTCTATTATAAAACCATTACTAGATATTCTAAATTTAAACGACGTCAGATAATGCTAACGAAGATGCGAAGCTTTCGCGGTTTCTCTGTACAATTTATACAAATTTTAACTTTATGATTTAGGTTCGAAATAGGGCGGCTCGAAGCTCTGTTCTCTGTTCTTCGAAAGTTTATGACTGTTTGACGCACCGAGCGATCGTTCTAGTAAATTATAAAGTAGCTTTAATTACGTTCGTCGAAGTTGTACAGATAATCAAGGATAATTTTACGTTTTTAAAATATCTCTTTTTCACTGTGAACTTCGTTGTACGTATCCATCCTTCCCCGATGATAAAAATTAAACTGTTTTGTGATTCGTCATTCAAACACTCAGTGGATCAATTCAGATTTTGTGTTTGTATGATCTAGTTGACAAATACGCTGTCGACTGCCGAGTTCTAGTCAAGGGCGGATCCAGGGGGAGGGTCATGGGGGTCATGACCCCCCCCTGGGCTGGGTTGGGTGTAGCTCGACCACTGATCATTTTTGTAATCTCTTTGGTTTTTGTGAAATAAATTCCTTGTATGATGGTAAATACAATCGTATTATACGTGTCGTTCTTTTTTATGTGCTGTTATTATAATTAATATGATGCGTTAGACCGTCTAATGTGATAAATATTGTTTGCAAGATTGATTGATTCAAGATTGATTTTGCACCACAGCGTGGTTGTGTGTTCCGCGCTTTGCGCTGCTCAACGGGCTAAAAATCGACTTTCATAGACATTCTAATACTTTATTTTTAAAATGTGTCGCTTTTTTGACTAGCAATTTAAGCCTAAAAATAGCATCTAAACTTATCAAAGACTTTAATGGAAATTTTAATGGAGGTAACATTAAAAATTTCGTTTTAGATGGCATTTCTATGACTTGTTTTCTATTTTTCGATATATTCCACGAAACTGACACAGACGCGTTTTTTTTAAGTCACAAAAAAAATTATGGCACAGTTTTTTACTAGAACGTCAAACAACGTATTTAAAGTATGTATTAACTGACAAGAACTAAAAGGACCGAGCATATGCATCTAAGTTTCGATCAGTCGATCAGTCATTACCGTTTGAAGTAAACCAACTTAGGTATACAAATATTATCTATACTAATATTATAAAGCTGAAGAGATTGTTTGTTTGTTTGTTTGAACGCGCAAAGCTCAGGAACTACTGGTTCAAAATGAAAAATTATAGTTGTGTTGGATAGTCCATTTATCGAGGAAGGCTATAGGCTATACTACATCACGCTACGACCAATAGGAGTGGAGCATCAATGAAAAATGTTGCAAAAACGGGAAAAATTATTCCTTTTGAGAGCTTCCGTCGCGCGCGCTGCGTAAACGGTTGATGTTAACCAAAAATCATGTACTACGGAATTGTTCCCCTTTAAAAGTTCTAACCAAAAGTCCGCGCCAGCATATGTGTATCTTTTAAGGTTAACTTACTATAACCTTTTTTATGACAATCAAATTTGTTCTAACATTATGTACTATTTGCGAAGATGTTTTTAAACGTAATATTAATCCTTATCAAATTAAATACGTTAGTAGTCTTAAGCATTTCATGTATATTATAATTGCCCTTTACACCACACAATTTAAATTAATATCTTAGCAGTTTTTATTGAAATATGAAAACTATAGCGGGAGAAAATAAATTCGCTGTCTGCCTCTGTTCGTTAACTTTTTACTTCCAAACCACGCAATAGACTTTGATACGGTTTTCAGTATTATCTTATTTTCTTATTATCTTATAATCTATTAATCTATATAATAGAAATACTTATTATAAAGCTGAAGAGTTTGTTTGTTTGTTTGAATGCGCTAATCTCTGAAACTACCAGTCAAATGAAATTTTTTTTTTGCCTATGATAGCCTGAATCTAGCGGAGGGTTATAGGCTATATATATGAAAACGAACTGTCTGTCTATTCGACCAAATAGGTTTCGGCCAAAACAGCTTAACTGATTTTGATGCAACTTTACATATATGGAAAGGATGTAGTCAAAAGTGACATACAGAACTTTTTGTATGTCTGTCTGTACGTCCATCTGTCTAAACCAATTTTAATGAAACATCACAAGTATGAAAAGAAGGTCGTCAAAACTAACAAATGTTACTTTTTGTCCGTCTGTCTGTCTGTACGTGTAAGGTCGTCAAAACTAACAAATGTTACTTTTTGTCCGTCTGTCTGTCTGTACGTGTATCTGTCTATTTGAGCTAATCTCCAAAACGGCTAAACAGATTTTAAGGAAACTTTGCAGACGGGAAAGAAGGTTGACAAGAGATTTGACATTAGCTACTTTTGTCCGTCTGTTTGTCTGTACGTCTATGTGTCTATTCGATTCAATTTTATCTATTCGAGCTAATTTTCACTACGGCTGAACAGATTTTAATGAAACTTTGCAGACGTGAAAGAAGATTGTCAAGAGTGTCATAAGCAACTTTTTGTGTTTGTTTGTCTGTCTATCTGTCTGTCGTTTGTCCACACTGATCTATCAACTACTACAGCCAAAACTACTAAGTCTAGGAAGCTTAAATTTGGAACATAGGTTTATTTTATAACGTGGGCATTAAGTTAAGAAAGGCTTTTTTAGAAATTTCAAACGTAAGGATGGGAATGGAGGGACTCAAATAATGACGTGTTTCAGGGTTTATAGATTTCCACATTTTAAGGGTGGGAAACGGGAGATGAAAAATTGTATCGGTTTTTTTAAAGGGTGGAAGGGGAATGAAGATTGAAAGTTTGAATGGGTGTAACCAAAATTGGTTCCAGCAAAAAGTACGTATAAACCATCTCGAACGTTAATAGTACCTATAACAGAAATTCGTAGTCTACGCAAGCGAAGCTGCGGGCGGTCGCTAGTTTAAAAATAAAATAACACTATTCCAAGTGATACGAGGAAGTTTTATATAACTTTATAATATATAATATAAGATTTCGCGCTTCTCGCAATTATCGGAGGTCATTGAAAATGAACATCAAACATAAAAACTTATAACACATTTTTGGCCAACAACTTTATTAAATTTTTGGAAATAAGTTATAGACCAATTTTCAAAAATTTTGTACCATACGATGCCCCGCGAGCTCCTGCATCTTTTGACGCTACTGCTTTTTGTATAGGTAGGTACCTTAAAACTTTCTGAAATATAGCCGAATCTCATTCTCCGGGGTAACTGGTCTAATGATCATTCAATAAAAAGGACACCTGCCCAGCCCACAGTTTGCAACCGATTCCAAAATTTCGTTTTTCAAACGGTAGATAATGCATCTGCTTCAGGAGCATTTTTTCGATATTCGCTTTCGTTTTGGAAATATCTTTAGGACTTTATGTCCGAAAAACAGGGAAATTTCGTCTTTTTTTTCATCTTTTTCGATTTTCCAAAAATTAAGTATCATACCATGCCCCATAAGCTCCTGCATTTTTTGACAGCACTGCCTTTATGTCTTTCGTCTACTATCACAAATTTCCGCCGAATATAGCCGAATTACTCCCCACAAAAACGATGTGATAAAAATCTTCAATGTTATAATCAAACTTGAAAACAAAAGAATAATTTCAATTATTTTCTGAATCAGAGTCTAATTATGTTATATCGTGAAATACAAATTCAGGTTTTGTAAGATTAAGCACCTCCAAGGTGTCAGGAAAAAATCTGCACCTTTTCTTTACTTAGTTTGATTTCATTTTGACTTTTATGTTGACTAACCAATTGGCTTAGTGGTTAGAGACCCTAGGTCTATATTTGTTTAAGTATAGGTCTATCTCAAACTATTTCAAATATCTACTGATTTCCCTGAAATGTATATTATTATGCTATGCTGCTTTTAGTTATTGTCAGTGTTATTGCATACATTTAGAATAGGTACGTCATTGGTTCAAAATAATTTTTTTGGTGATTTATAAATAAAGCACGTCTGTGTCAGTTGCGTGAAGAATATCGAAAACTCTTACTAATAGTTCTAAAAGGAAATAAAGTGCGACCGGTTTGAGATATTGAGATTTGTAATGTCAATTGCATACAAATTTTCAGAAAATCCTGAAACGCCGCACAGATGTACAAACTAGTACCTACATACCTTAGATATAGTAATATAATTTAAGAGTGTTCTGTGGCCCACAATGTCTAACCAATCCGGCTGCGGGCCAATTATTTCTCTTGTAGTCCTCTTCTTCATAACTTTCGTCGAAAGAATTGATTTTATTATTTGATTAAAATTATTATACTTATAATAATAAGATACTACATTTTTTTATTTGAATTTATTATTGTAATCGAATTGGAGCCGGTCCTGATTAGGCTTCGACTATGTGACCCCACCTGACTCGAAAGCTGGATCCGCCCTTGGTTCTAGTTAGGCTTCTGTCAGAAATTCAGAACAGAATAATATGACAAGTCTGAATAAGGCTTCCCATTAAAAATGTTCTATATAAACTATTGCACTATGCATCACATATGTCGCATTATCGATACCTACTTTAGATTTTTACTTATGAGCATTGTTAAAAATTTTGCAGCATGGTTAAATTTTTTTAATGTATTTATAGGAATGGTGTCCTTATTTAACAGAAAGAATATATAATTTTTCGGAGGCATATTAACTGAGATATAAATAAGAAACGTGAAATATTTCTGTGACGTCGCTGGATATACAAACAAGTGCAATACGTAGAACGTAGTAGTAATTGGTTGACAAACGATTAATCCTTGAATAACCTAACATTAATTAAAAAAAAAATAGTAAAATATTCTAGATTGTCTATATTTTCATAAAAAAGTATTGAAATGTAATGTCAAAATTGTTGGCCTATGCCCAATGCTGATAATATTTCTTCAGTGATTTTACATATTCTCAGCATTTTTTTCAGATATTCTTTTTTTCCATTTTAGAAAATAGAGGGAATAATAAGTTTATTTTATTTTATTGTAAGGTGTGAGATTTTCATGAGTTATTTCTTTCATTACATCTTATGTTGTACACAATGGAGTCCATTACAAAATTGTTCTCGTCACTTCTTTAATTTTATTGAAAATCGGTTTTTTAGGGAAAAGCATCTCATTCTCCAGTACGAACGAAATTTTCTTATAATAAACTTCTATCGTTGGTTACTTTTATCTAAAATCGTAAAACATCTACGGTAACACAAAAAAATAATAATTGTATAGTATAAACGCGACAACTAATCACAAAAGATTAGTTTGATTTTGTTTGTACACAGAAAAATGTCACTTGTGACGATTCCCATCAACTTAATCTTTCCAAAAGTATTACAAAAAAGCACAAAAAAAACTATGAATGAAAACGCGAATTTATTATACTTATTTATGTAAATATAAAACGGAACAAATTTCGTTAATTTAACTAATATGCTAGGAATTCTCTTCATAGGTACTGCATTATCCAGGTTGCTTGAGCTTTCGGCGAAACAGCGCTCGGTTTTAAAATGCAAATTGTCGACAAATACAGTAATATTTTTCAAGATATGATAGCCAAGCCTTATTGTAACGGGATTTTTAAAGGATTTGTCTAGTAAGCAGAGTCCCCTGTGAATCGTCGCCGTTTTACTCTATCGAATACTACTCGTAGATGGTAAGTAGAAATCGATAACATTGAGGAGGTATTATTTTCATGTCTTCGAAAATTTCTCTGTAATAAATGCTTTTGTAATTTTCTCAGTTTTATTAGTAAAGCGTTACATAACTTACGAAATTTTTCTTATTCTATTAGTACATTACAATTATAATCTAAAATAATGACGCTGCTGTGAGGTGAAAACTGCGTTCGTCAAAACCTTGAGGGTAAATAAAAAACCATTAAAATAAACGCATTCTTTTACAGGAAATTTATACTACGATTTTACTTTTTCTGTGCAGACAGAAAGTTTCATTTACACGGTAAACTTACCTTATCAAACGTACGATGTAAAATCAATTTTTAAATACATTTTTTCGTTCTCGTCAATTAAATAATGACCAGCGTAGTTTACCTAAACATCATTTATTTATTTATTTATTTAACATAGTGAAATCGTCCACTATTAAGGTTTAATAGCGTATTGCAATGTTGGCAGATATGCCGGTACAGATAAAGCATATGGTATAAAAAAGAAACGGTACTAAGGATATAAATTCGTGGTAGAAGTAGCGGGTAAACTGTCGCGCAGTCCCGTGTAAGTTAATCTCTTCCGCCCAATAGGTCCTTTCGTAGTTAATGAGCCGGCAATCGGCTCGAGCTCGCTAGCCGATTGCCGATTTCGCACTTTATATAATTCATCTCACACTTTATGTGTTACTTTTTCCAGTGTAACTGTTGTGAATCTTCGTTTAAGTGTGATCGCTTTATATTCTATATCTTGTGGATGGAATATATTATATTTTTTTTCGTAATATCTATCGATTATGAAAGTCTATGGGTCGTGTAGATAGTGTAGAATAAAATGAGGCGAAAATGTTCACTTCGTTAGGGCCAAGACAAGAATATCGCATGCAAGTATGAATGTGATATTAACAATTATGACCATATTTTGGGGTCGTCCATTAATAATCTGATGTTTTTCAGACCATTTTTACTTCACCTTTATGATATGTAGTGATGTTCATAGCTATCCCCACTGTTTACTCGACATCAGCTTCATTTTTTGTTGATTGTTTATTATTCTGGCATTATTTTTAATAATATTCTGCGAAATTGAGAATAATTAAAAAACTTTGCTAAAGACGTTTCTCTCTTCTCTTCTATCTTCTCTACATAAATAGAGAAAAATAAAATATCTTTCTTCTGTATTTGGCAACCGATTTTCTTTTTTTTTTTTGTTTAGTAGCTTTTGACGAGCTTCAGTGTTATCAATAAATAAATGAAAATTTGGCAACAGTTTCTTTTTCTCTTCCCAGACAAAACCTTTATTTAAAAGTCTCTGTTTGTGATATACTACATTCAGCAAAAATTAGAGGCATGCAATGATTAAATAGAGGTATACTCTTTTACAAAAAAAAAAAACCTCAATAACGTTCAAACTTTACTTAAAATATTATTTACAGTTGAATTTCGACCACTGGGCGACCACTAGTTTATTTCAAGGCACTTACGATCGGGTACCCAGCTGGCTTTAAGGCTGCCCGCAAATTATTAACAAAAAGAATTTTACAAAAATAATTATACGCGATGTCACAATACCCCATCCCCCCTACCTAAGCTTGACGTTATTGATGGACGTTCCCTTTCTAGGTTTCCTTGCCATCAAACTCGAGAAGTCAGGTAGTAAAGTTGTACAAGCTTTTCTATCGATTAATCCTACGAACGCGACGCTATTTAAATAGAGCAAGAGTATATAACTTTGTTATTGTCACTAAAACTTCTGAATGTGAAATTATTGTATTATTACTTGTTGCATTTTTTGACAACCGCTTAGCCTAGTGGGTACCGACCCTGCCTACGAAGCTGGAGGTCCCGGATTCGAATCCCAGGTCGGGTCAGTATTTATATGATGAATATTGATACTGGTACCGGGTTTTGGTTGTTATATGTATGTGGTGTCTTCGCTTGGTACCTAAAACACAAGCTAACGCTTAGTTTGGGGTCTAGACGTTGTTGTCATGTATACGTTTTTTATTTATTTATTTATTTATTTATTTATTTATTTATTTATTTATTTATTAATTTATAAAGTTAATTTATAAACCAAACACTTAAAACTGTCTATTTATAATATAATATTTTTATGTTTATAACTCATTTAAATTATTTACGACATTTACGAAGAGTTTGCTAATACATATAAAGATTTTATAAAAAATTGTATTTAACATCAAAATTCCTACACAGAAATATTTTGTAAAAAAATATATTCAACATGAAAATTTAAAATAAACCAAATAGGTATTACAGCGTTTTTGTAGATTGCCGCAATTAAAAAATATTGATAGATAATTAAAATGCGAAATCGCATTATTGAAAAAATCTAAAATCGAAGTGGATATTAATGAACATATCTCTAAAATATGTATCTCGTCGCAGCCAAAGTAGGCACTCACTTTAAGATTTAGTGACAACACAAATCCTGGAAGATTCTAGAGTCACGACCGTTATATACTCCACCGACGTCTGCTTCCGCAAGCTCAGCCAGCCATTTATATTATTTATGGGTCCCCGTTTCCTGTATTAAGAATAGGAACATAGTAAATGCGCGGGTAAATCGATGCAAAGGCATATCCGGAACTAAACAAATCAGTTATCTATTCACCTATATTAAAAAATGAGTCAATTGGTTGAAATAGGTTTGTAGAAAAATAAATAAGGAGTAGAAGAGGGCCACACAATGTTAATGCCGGGCCACACTAACGCGTACTACTATTATCATATTGATTGTGTGGTTACACTTGCAAAACAAGCAAGACATTTCGGTATGCTATTTCTTCGCTTTTAATTGATAATCTGTAGTAATCAGGTAATTATTCCGACGTTTATTTGATAAAAAGTACTGAAAGAGCTTCACCTAAGATAGTAATAAGCGCGATTGATATCTATTACTGTATTAACCAATGAAAATGAAATTACGCCAAAAAGACACGAACATCAGTTAACTACTAGTGATATGAGCATCTTTACATATTAACTAATTCACTCAGTAGCATCAGCTTAAATAACACTCGTTATTTAAGATTCGGTATGACCTAGTTTCGTACTGCATTATAGTGGCTCACCTTGTCTCTCGAGCGCTAAAGCAACGCAGCCACGATAGCTAGCTGCACTGAACTAAATACTAGTATAGTAGAACAGACAGCACGAACAAAATCTGTACGCGCAGCACTTTTACCTTGTTTCTACCACATTTATTTTTCTACCAAGTATATTACACTGTATTATACATGTCTTATACGTGTTATACTTGGTTCGTTACCACTAGAATACACAGAAGTGTAAGTATTATACAGTATTTACTAGGTATTATACATCTCGTGACATTACTTGTTGTTAAAATAAGTATAGCGGTAACGGTAGAAAATAATGTAGGTACAAAAGTTGGTTTTGGATGGCTTTACTTTTGATGTGTTTGATTTATCGACGATAAGTTGTGGCATTATCTTTTTTCTTCGCACTTGATTGATTTTCACACGTTTTTAACACCTACAACGGCATTTTTGAATTGTTGTTTAATCAATCACGTTTTTGGCACGCGGTCGCGATGAGCATAGGTGAGTGACGAATGAGTTGTTGTCGGTAGGCTACAACGCTTGGCGCAAATATTTGGTTCTCGGCTTCTACTAGGACATAGTTCAGCGGCTAGCTGCCGTTTATTTATATTCCACTTCTTCCCGTATTAGGACGTATTTACAGTAATCGTGTTAAAGCTGCTCCACATATTAGCCCTTTGTTTAGTTGGATGATAAAGCCAAGCAATCGCCTGCATATTTGACTTTGGCGTCAATTCCGCAAAACATCCCACACCGTCGCAAACAGTTCCAAACTTGAACAACCCTTAAACGAATCCAACAAAGATCCGACTACTTCCCACCACATCACTTTTGGCGAAAATGTGCACCCGCCTATAACTGGAATCTGAATTCCATTTGAGTTCTTATAAACAAAATAATCAGTTATATTTATTAATAACTAACTAATTAACCCCCATTCCGGTTCCTTCCTGGTGCAAAGAATTGCCATTGCAATTGAGCGCGGCAATGCGATGAGCAATAATGAGCATCATGGGCACCTTTGCGTCGGGGCTGACGAGGGGTGGATTATTGGATTAGTTTAATTTGTTTACATATAGACAAAAAATAAATTTTGAATTAACGAGAAATAGTTTATGAATTGATACATATTACATATTATGATTTATTTGTATAATATAAAATAAACTGAAGCGAAAAAAAGATCATTCCAAGTTTGGTATAATTTTATTCTGTTCCATAAGCACAATGTAAAATGTGCACAGTGTATGCACTCTATAGAATCTCAGGGATTCTTTGACTGTATCATCCGATAACGTTATCCATTTGAAAATATAAATATATATACGCTTTATGTACCTTTATCTAGTTAAGTAGCGAACAAAATGTTGGAACGCACGTTGGAAGTCATTCGTGTCAACAAATTATTTCAACAGTTTTATTTCTTTGTGTTTTAATACATAATTGGATAGTTACAGTAATTTTTTTAATTCCACCGCAAGGGCTTATTAACTCTTCGAAAACAGCGACGACGACGACGTGTAGGCCAATCGATAGTCCGACAAATTTAGGACTGTGTGTCCTATTTCAGTAAAGGAAGTAAGAGGATTAATATCCTCATTTCTAATAATAGTAATAGTAATAGTAATCTTTATTTCTCTCTCACACAGAATACAATAGTAATAATAAAATACAAGTGACTAATCTATGTACAAGAAAATTTATTCTCTATGTGAGAGACTGGTGTCCGTACTAGGAGGCCTGTATGACAGATCACCAGCCTCTCCATACTCCGGACCAGGGGGATATAAAATAACTTTGAAATCAATTAATGAATCAATTAATCATCGCGTATTACAACGTAGAAACCGCCAGGTTCAATCAACCCCAAAAGATTTTCTGATATCGGTAGATTACGCACGACGTCGACTGCATACATAGTGATCACACTGTACTTTCAGCCTGTAGATACGGAGTCGTGTAGTGTCTCGAGTGCGCCACGCCACTGCAGCGACACTCGTGCCATTATTTATGGCCCACTCCTCCCTGTATTAGGGCGTGTTCCGGTTAAAAAGGAGCTCCACCACCGTCTGATTTATAATCTCGCTCGCTTTCTTTGTTATTAGATTGTGGTTTGGAACTGCAAGTGGTACCATTTTTTTTTCGAATGAGTATATGACGAGAGCTTTAACGTTTTTGTAGATACCTAGATAAATTTGATAGGTAGATTGACTGAGAGATCGGACTAGTGGACTGATGGTTAGGGGAATTTTTCGTGTTACGGGAAAAAAGCATTTTTCGTCCATTAACTCAATGTAAGAAACCTACTCCTAAGGTAGTTATCTATTTATTCTTTGCTTAGTAGAATTTTAACTCAACACTTACTTATTATAAAAGCAGCTGTGAAAATTATTCAGTCTCGAGTTTACGTAGTTTGTATTACTTTGTATTAACTTTATATTTTAAAGAAACATGTTGCTGTCAAGACATCAAAATCTGCCTAAACAATTCTGTAAGAACGATGACATGTTCATCGTATCCAACCAGCGAGCTGTAGCCAGCCCAGTTTCTTCTTATATTTTATTTAGACCTTGTTCAGTGACTTCTATTAATTTGGTAAAATGATATATTTTATGTAAAAATTTCAAAGTTTTAAAAAAATATTAATAATATAATATATAATAATAACAAACAATAACCGAATAACACAATATTCAAATCTTTGAAACAGAGAGAGATCTTTAAATTATCGATACACAAGTGGAATATTGCGCGCGGTGCAGGAGCGGCACATCCCTTTCCGGGCATCCTGCGTCGACGGCATAGAACTCAGGCGCCGCCGCGCCCGTATGAATCTTGAGGAATCGTAATATTATTTTTCATAACATACTCACTTGTCTATGATCAATAAATTATACAGTCTAAAATATTTCATATTGGCGAAAGATCTGCTATATAGGTATATAGTCCTCAACATTGTATTTAATCCTTCAAGCTTTTAGCTTCAAACTTTCACCAATACCTATCTAATAGTTTTCTACTTGTGGGTATTTACAAAGAGACCCTCTGTATATAATGGTGTAAAATATGTGATTAATGATTAATTCTGTTTACGTCCTGCCGTGAAATGTCGTGATAACCAAGTGGTAACGAACCCGCTTCTTGTTCAGAAAGCCGTGGTTCGATTCCCAGGCCATGTACCAATAATTTTTTTCAAACTTTATGTACATTACTATCACTGACTCTATGCCTCGGAGAGCACGTCAAGCTGTCGGTCCGGTTGCTATCAATAGATGGTAGTCGTTAAAATCCACCAACCCGCACTGGAGCAATGTGGTGGATTAAGCTCCAAGCCCCTTCATCCCGAGGGGAGGCCTGAGCTCCTGCAGTGGGGCATTAATGGGCTGATAGTATGGTATGGTCTGTTTATTTTAATCACAATATTGTATTGTGAATACTCAAAGTAAATAGAAGGAGATAAATAGCCTTGATTTAATTTTGTTGTAAAGTAAATATTATAACCGCAAATTCTGAGCAACGAGTGCGTTGTAAGTGCAAATTCGGCACGTACAATAAATAATACATGGCAATGCGTAGCTTCAAGTGGCACAGTAATTGCCTACGGGAAACATATACGCAAAGTGTATACGGGCAGCTCGCTTCACGGCCCGGCGACGTTGCTGACGAAAACGGACTTTAAAGTGGAATTTACGTCTCACCCTAACTTAAGTTATATTCTCTCCTTGTTTGTAAACGATTATAAAGTTCACTCCTGAACTCGTAAATTTATATTGGATTTGTACGGAAATTTAAAACGTGTACACCTGTGAGCGACTGCTTATTTTGAATGCTGCTTCTAAAGAACAATAACTTATTCCGAGCTTAAAAGCTGTGATGGATTGTTTGTTACAATGTGCCAAATACTGCGTGAGTTTGGTTATTTATGTTTAAATTAACAGGAGATGTACGTATTATAAAATTTGCAATACTGCAATAAATACTATCGGCCAGAAATCAAATTGAGTTTTTCAAGTTCTCGAGTGAGTTCACGAAGGAGATTTAAAAAAACTGCTCAGATGTGTGTCGGAGTTGCACACGAAGGGTCCCGTACCACCGTACAATATAAAATAAAAACACGTTTCTTGTATGCGGACCCCCTTTAATATTTAACTTTATTTTATTTTTATTATTTGTTATACCGACTATAGTCTACACTTCTACACTTTCTTTTATTTTATTTAATTCCACAAAAACAGTAAATTAACAATTTAGAAGTATGTTTAACAGGAGTGAAAAGAAAAATGGAGGACCTCTGTGTCTAAACTAGGAAAACCTGTGCTTCAGACAACAGAGCTTTCCGTGACAATTGTATTAAGTAATTAACCATTTACACTTATACTAGACATAAAATTAGAACTATTATAAAATGAGTAACAAATTAAAAAATATATCAGTAAATAATTAATTCCCAAATTTCCTATTAGGTATAGTAACAAATTATGTGCGCGAAGTGCCTGAGGCATGTGTGTGTGTGTGTGTGTGTTCAGGGTGTATGAGTGGGTGTGTGGTTGAGTGTTACCGTGAGAATGCGTGCGTGCGTGCATGGATGCGTGCGTGATACTGTATGATAAAGCAATTATAGAATCTCCACTCTGAAATCTGAGCAGCCCTTCAGTTTCTTCATAATTGAGCCTATGCAACCATGAGAACACCGAAAACACAGTCATACATACTCTGTGAAAATTTTAGGTGGCCTATCTATTACAGTTCAGACGATACAGCCCTGTTACAGACAGACGAACGGACAGACGGACGGACGGATAGGAAAGCCTTAGAATGTGGTTTCCGTAGGTACCCTTTGGGTTCGGAACCCTCAAAATTATATAGATATTTTAATGGCATCATTTAATTGCAAGGCTGTAACGAATTACAGTGACGAACTGACCCTAATATTGGTCATTATGATAAGCCGGAGTTCGAATTAAATCAGATTGGATCATTAATTATTGCTATTCAACGTTTGTCTGTCTGTTTGACAACTTATAATAGAACAACTCTCATTTATTATTGATACCGATTGTCATACGTTAGACAATTCATTTCAGGATTTCGGTAAATATATAATAAAATACTAAACAAAAATGTAAAGCTAGTCAAAAACAACATGTTTTGAATATTTTTGTCAATGGCTTAGCCCATCGAATATAGTATTAATAATAAATTTTACGCATATTTTATGGTAAAACGAACCTGTCACAATTTTAAATGCTTTTAAGAAGCTCTTCAATAAAAGCTAAGGCAACTGATGTGGATATTGGTTGGCCTCAAACATAAATGAACACAATATTACCTAACTGTTTGACGTTTCACCGTTCATAACATCGGAAACTTTGCTAATATCTTTGGGTATCCCAATTAATATGTTATCACTGCAAAGATGCCTTATATGGGGATTCATGTTTATGGCGCCTAGCGGCGGAAATTGCAAGTTAACAAGGTTTGGAGAGTAACGCGTCAGCTCTAAAGTAGAATGTCATAACAGTTAACTTGTGGGTTGGGGAATCTCAAAGCTGTGATAACTCGTTTTAAAAGTACTTTACAGAGAAAAAGATTATCAAGTATTGCATTGATACCTATAGCTAATGAGAAACCACGTGGTAATTCTAGATAAAAGTTTTTAGCCATTAGAATTTGTACCTATTGTTTGAAAGTTTTAAAGTTTATCTGTTTTGTGTACACATTTTCATTTATTTACCACTCCGCCATATCTGAGACAATTTGTGTTCAAGACAAATCTTTAGAGGTTTAATACGTGAGATTTCTTAATAATATACCTACACAAGAGCATAGACTTAAATTAATAGATAATCTTTCACGTCAAAAAGTAGTTTATGCACATGTCTCGTCTGAAAAACGTTTGATAGCTTTATATTTGCATATAACTCGCTATGAGGAAAATAAATATGATTAATTAAAATATTAATATTTATTCTAGTGCTTTAAGCTCGATTACATTTAACACTCATTAGATACTTATTATGGTGACATTAAATTGTCAATAAACCTTATTTCTTGTCCTTGGTGCGAAAACAGATGAGTCAGTCGCAAGGGACGCGCTACGCCCTTGACCACGTCTTACGGTCACTTTGTAGGAAGAGCCCAACATTTCGTAATTTAAGTGTTTACTCAGTACATTATCATTACCTGTTTAATTATTTAAACGATCGACCACTAATCACTAAGTTTTTAATCAAATTATTGGTGAAATGGATTTAGTATTCAACTATTTAAATGTATTTAACTTCTTTTTCAAAATAATAAGTTAACACTGTGTTTTGACTAGTATTATTGTTGGCCAGCTATATAACGCGTGCCTACAACTTTTTCATACATTTATTCAATTACAAAATTCAATTTACTTTTCCTTTTCAGGCATCAAAAACGTATTTTGCTGGAATCCTTATAAATTCATTGTGATGTCTGTCCGTCTGTCACAGTTCATTTTCTCCAAATCTACTAGACGAAAAATGTTAAAATTTGGAACATATATAGAGTTTATCTGTATCAAATTTGCATATAAATCCTCATACAAATGCATGAACTAAAATTGCATAACCATTGGAAAATAATTTATTCCTATCCTGTAACATATCGCTGTAAATCTTTATGTGGTTATGATAGCAGGTGCAGCTATTTTTATTCATGTGTGACGAAAGCGTTTAATCTAAAATTACACGCCCCTCCACCGGATGTGATTATTTCAGTATGTTATATATTGTATGTATTAACTTATGTTTCATTAGTTAGAAATAATATATTTTAAATAATTATATCCCATTTAAAACAAATTATAGATATGTGATTGTGAACGATGAACGATGCGAATTATAAATAATATGAAAAGATCAAAATAAATTAAGGGGCGCGTAATTTTATTTTATTTAGCTTAATCCTAAATATGAAAATGTGTTGTTTGTCTTTTCTTCATGTCGTGACGAAGTAACGAAACGACTTTATTTTTGGTACGGAAACGGTTGAAGAGAAGGAGAGTAAAATAGGAACTTGATCGAAAGTTCGTCGAAACACGAGGGAAGCTCCGAGTTGGGTCGTTAACGCAGGCGAAGCTGCGGCTTAATCCTTCTTTGTTCTATGATTTTTAATAACAAATGTACCTTCGTTGAATCCATTCTATATATTTTCATTACGAGTTTTTTTTTTTAAACGGTACTACCATAGCAGCGATAATCCAAGCGCGTACCGACTCTAGATAGAGCCGGAAGAGGTTTTTGTGAGGTTTCATTAAGCCCTGTAATGTCCCTCCCATGGGGTGTCGGCCTTTCAGAAATTGTCAGATAATCTTATATTACGTTATTCAGTATACCGGCTCTTTGTATACGTTACGCTGCTTGAAGACAGAATTAATTATTATTATTGTACATAAAGACACTGAGTTATATTTCCATTACAATGCTTTGTTAAAGAAATCGTTTGTATTGTAAGTAAAAGTTCCATAGTGCAATTTATAGCATATTCAGTATGTATTGTAGTTATATGACCTTCTTAGCGTATAACTCTACTATAACGGTTTTCGCAAAGCTTCAATTCTTATTTTAAGTTACAAAAGAGTTAAAAAGTATAAAATTGAATCAAAAAGGAAGTAATAAATAATGGTTATTCATTATTTATTAAAATGACTTGGTGGAATATCCATCAACCCGCATCGGAGCAGCGTGGTGGATTAAGCTACAATCCCCTCATCCCGATCGGAGGCCTAAGTCCCTGCAGTGAAGCATTAATGGGCTGTTGGTATGGTATGGTGAAATGACTTGAAAGAATCGACGTGTAAATTTGCCGCTTATACAACACAGGTTACCTGTCTACTTGTAGTTTAAACAGCACCAACTTTTTTTTGGCATCAAAAGCTTCTTAAGTTTTATCTTTGCTTAATTCATCTCATTTAGATGGCCTCATTTCGGACGATAAAGTTTTAATTATTAATATTGCAGTATATTAATATCTAATTTAATCCAGTAATATCTGAGTTTTATTATATATTAATGGGAAGTCTCGCATTTCGGGATTATCATTTAACGAAATATTTTAGAGAATGCTTGATTATTATATATTTCGTTAAATATTTTTTAAACTATTCGTTTTAAAATGATTAAAAAAAATGCTTCAATATTTGTTATAACGAGGCCTTTGATGCGTTACATGAAATTTTCTAGTTTACTCCTAGTAATTTACCCCGAAATCAGAATTCGTTTATTTACACTAAACGTACATGATCGTTTCACCTAGTTCTGTATATCTACTAATTTTCAACTCGTCCGGTAGTATCAAAGAAAACAGTTTGGACAGCTGGACGGACAGACACGATAGTGATATCCTGTAAGAGCTTCGCTTTTCCATCGGATGTAAGGAAAACTAAAAAGGAGCGACATCGGGAGCGAAGGCAAGCGAATGTATGGGTGCGTTATGAAACAATGGAAAATAAATACAACCGAATCACAATTAACTTTTAATTGGTATTATAAAATTAAAATATAATAAAAAAACTAAAAATACCTAGAAATTAAAAATACTATCTAAATAATGAAAAACGGTCAATAAACGAGAAAATTTTATAAGATTGTTAATCGCAACAGTTAAACACTGACTGTGGTGGTGACATTGCTGTCCAACGCCCAACAGACGATCCCAGGCTGTCAAAGCTGTGATTGTGAATAGATAACAAACTCGACCCTCACCTCTGCCTCCGACGAGTTATGTTAGTATTGTTTGTTATGAGCATTGCGAATTCGGCGAGGATCTCGATTACGAATCGGCGCTAGGGTTGTTCCGAATGCGAGTTAGCATTCTTTGATGCGATTCGTTTGCAGTCGCGATTTCGATCTCGCGACAGCGATCGCGAATCGATTTTGTTACGGACGTATTTATATAAAGTAGTGTTCGCCCAGCGGTCAAAGTTCGATCGTACTCACTTCTTTGAAACCACTAATAATAAATAGGCAAAAGTAAGTCAATTCAAACTGCATCAAACGACAGACTATTTATTAAATTCGTATGATTGACAGTATTTATGACACATATTAGGTATAAATAGATTTTAGCTTTCTGTACTTCTACTCCACGTGAACTTTAGCCATGCCAAATCTCACACTCCTCCGCGTGATTAGTGTGCTTAAAAAAAGGGTCTAAAGCTTTTTCTTCGCGTATTTATATATAGATGCCGTTGTGTAGATGAAAGAAAAGGTATTATGACAATTATAAATCATATTATTACGCCCTCTGAAGATCCGTGTAGTCATAAAACTGACGACAAGTTCGTCATGCATTTATTTCGCTAAGAAAAATAATTATAGTCTTCTTAATCTCCTTTTTGTGTGTAAAATTTGCAAGTAATTCTGCCAACTTATTTATTCCATTTCTTCATACATTTTTCCGAGAACGTTATGCTTGTCTCGCCACGATCGCAAATTGCTATTTATATCGTAACTAGCGACCGCCCGCAGCTTCGCTTGCGTTTTAGGTAGTATTAACATTCGAAACGGTTTATACGTACTTTTTGCTAAAACTAATATTGGGTACACCCATTCAAACTTTCAGTCTTCATTCTCCCCACTCCTTTAAGAAAACCGATACTCCCATACTTTTCACCTCCCGTTTCCCACCCTTAAAATGTGGAAATCCAAAACCCTGAAACACGTCATTATTTATTTATGTTAAAATTTTTATGTTTCTAACTTTAAAGAACAAAGACTCTCATACAAAGCCCTTCCATCCCTCCCTCCTTAAATTTGTAATTTCCAAATATTCCTTTCATAAAAAATTTATACGTTATAAAATAAACTACTGCTCCAAATTTCGGCTTCCTAGACTTAGTACTTTCGGCTTTATCTACGTTGATAGATCAGTGAAGACAAACGACAGACAGACACAAAAAGTAGCTGATGTCACTCTTGACAACCTTCTTTCACGTCTGCAAAGTTTCGTTAAAATCTGTTGAGCCGTTTTGAAGATTAGCTTGAATAGACACATAGACGTACAGACAAACAGACGGACAAAAAGTAGCGTATTTCACTTCTGACCACCTCCTTTTCGTACCCGTGAAATTTCATTAAAGTCGGTTTAACCGTTTTAGAGATTAGCTCGAATAGACAGATGAACGTACATACAGACATACAAAAAGTAGTGTATGCCATTTTTTACCTTTTTCTTTCCACATCTGTGAAGTTTCATCAAAATCTGTTCAGCCGTTTTGAAGATTAGCTTGAATAGACACATAGACGTACAGACAAACAGACGGACAAAAAGTAGCGTGTGTCACTTTTGAAAACCTCCTTTTCATACCCGTGATATTTCATTAAAGTCGGTTTAACCGCTTTGGAGATTAGCTCGAATAGACAGACGGACGTACATACAGACATACAAAAAGTAGTGTATGTCACTTTTGACCACTTCCTTTCCATATCTATGAAGTTTCATCAAAATCAGTTCAGCCGTTTTGGAGATTTGCTCAAATGGACAGACAGACAGATAGTATTATTTTATACATATAGCCTATAGCCTTCCTCAATAAATAGACTATCCAACACAAAAAAAATTTTTCAATTCGAACCAGTAGTTCCTGAGATTTGCGCGTTCAAACAAACAAACAAACAAACAAACTCTTCAGCTTTATAATATTAGTATAGATTAAACTAAATAGATAATTATAATCATAAAATCGTATTATTTTAACTTCTTTACCTCTTTACTCCATATTAACTCCAATTTTACCATCGTACTACGACACTAATGTACGTAGTCCAAACTATCATCTTCCCACATATACTAACTACGCTTTCCTTTCGTTTGTCACCTTCTGTTCTGCTTCAAAATTAAAAGTCCAATGTAAAAGTAATATCTGTGACATTTAACACACGGCCATCTAGTCCCAAACTAGACAGAGCCTGTATTATGGGTATTCGTACTAGACGACTGATACACGTACTTAAATATTTTTTTATAGATATTTTCCTCTGTACTTAATATCGGTCGTGTTTAGTGAATTCAATTAGAGCTATGCATCCAGGAACTGTTAAATCAAAAGCAGAATAAAAAAAATGAGTTACGCTTGTTAGATACAACTCTTAAGTGAGCGTCTATATAAAACAACTGTAGGCGCTGGCCAGCGACGAGACGTGTCGTGAACCTTGTAAAAATCGCTCTCACGATAGATGAACCTATTTCGGAATCTATGATCTGTAGCGTTTGTTTTTGAAAGGCAACTAAGAATAGGTTACCTTTTCAAATTTACTGCAACCTCGACAGTATGATTGGTAGGGTGATTATCTTAAAAATCGGATTACTTATGGTTGAATGGTGATTCTCAGAATTTTATATCGTGTACTTCATTTTCAGTTTTTTGTAAAATGTTTATGAATTTTCCTTATTAATTGATTTTGTGATGATTACCTATCAATTATTTGCCTTATGAATGAATTATTGGACCTACAGTTATAAACATTGATTAAATTTTTTTATTTCTCTAGACGCCTCGAATGAGGGTCGTTCGTAGTGATTCATAAACGAGCAATAACCTTATGACAGTATCGACGATATGAAATTGAGGAATAATAATAAAATATTGAGATTTGTAATCTCAACGAGCTTTTCGTGTCGTATGTGTTTTTTCTCGGAAAACGGCATAATGCGGACGTCAACCGTGCGTTTGTTTGTGAGAAGGAAAACAGACGATTTAACAGAGAATCTACGTCAATCTTCGTCAAGGGACGTAATTTCTGTAACAAAATATACTTTATACTAAACCTGCTCGGAAAGCGCTCCATAAGAAGCCGGAAAGTCCTTTATTCCCGTGGGAGAGAAAAATGTATGAAAATCCATTACTCCCGCTAGTATAGGGAGGAATGTTGTATGTTTTAAATCCATTGCTCCCGTTGTCTTTTCTAATATTAAAATACGAATCTTTTATATGAAGACGCAAAACGGTACTGGCCACTTACTTTTTATTCTGAATATAAATAAACACCAAGCAATCTAACGTTAAAGCTTTCAAATTGCGTCAAACTATATAAAAAAAAGCGAGCGGATTTATTATAGTAATATATATAAACTGTTTAACTTACATAATGTTGTGATGTATACGTTATTATTATTATTATTTTCCTGAAAATGTTCTATAGAAGCGATAGTGACGATCTATTGCTTCCAAAAGAATTTAAAGAAGCTGCTCAAGCTGTTGACAACTTGTTGGAACCGGGGAAAAGCATTGCTTTAAGTTTTAATAATTGTAGTAATTTTAATATTAGCGTTAATTCATAAACATTTTTTTGTTTCATTTTCCTCGTAGGTACCGCTTAGCCTTGTGTGTGGCGACTATGTTGTACCGGGTTCGAATCCCAGGTCGGATCAGTATTTATATGATGAATATTGATACTGGTACCGGGTCTTGGTTGTTAAATGTATGTGGTGTCTTCGCTTGGTACCAAAAACACAAGCTAATGCTTAGTTTGGGACCTAGACGTTGTTGTGATGTATGCGTTATTATTATTATTTTCCTCGTAGGTGTTGTATAAAATAGTATGTATAACTCTGGGGAAAGTGCGATTCCAGCTTCCTATTATATTATAACACTTCTAATTTCGCTTCTATTCCTAACCCGTAAAGCATAATTCTGCCAAAAACTAATTAATACCTAATAATAAGATAAGCCGTAGAACTGATATCCGATGGGGTAGACGAGTTCTCGAGTGGAGGCCACGTATTGGAAAGCGAAGCGTTGGACGCCCCCCGGCCAGGTGGACAGATGGCCTGAAGCACCATACCGGGGGTAGTTGGATGCGAAAGGCGGAGGACCGTGTGTGGTGGCGAGCCTTGGGAGAGGCCTATATCTTGTAGTGGAGAGACACGGGCTGATGATGATGATGATTAATAAGATAAGAAAATTAATAATTATCTTCTTCGTTGTCCTAAAAATTTGGTTTGGTTTTAAATGCATACTCAGAGGTATTCGGTCAGGTTCTTCCTTCGTCGAACAATATACATTTTATTTAAACTGTCTGTAATATTTATTATAAACATTTGCTATAATTTTACACTTTTAAACACTGACAACCATATGGATCAATATTTCGAAGTCTGAAAGCATGAAATCATTAATCAACCAAAAGTTATACTTATGTTTTCCCTGATTGGCATATTCTTTATTTACATCGTAGGAAGTGTGTGTTATTTGTGCTTCTTCGAAACGAGAATCCAATCAAATGCGAGCCTTACTTCCACGCTTATGTCGTGTGCCTATAGTTTCATAAGACACGTAACGAAGAAAATTTAACTCTTAGTTCGATCCCTGCCCGGAACTATAAGTAAAGTATCTATATATAATATGCATATATTATTAAAAAAAAAATATTTAAGTATATGTATCAGTTGTCTAAGTACCCCATAATACAAACATAGTACTTACATACTTTGGGACTAGATGGCGCTGTGTGGGATGTCCCAGGTACTATATTATTATTATTATTACTATCGTCTGCCTTGTTCTAGGTACTTAGTAGCTAAGGGTTATGTGCTATACGACACTTTGAAGGATGTAACGATAATTATATAACTCGATTTCACAAACAGGACGGCACCGCATCTCTCGGAAAGTATGTGAAACTACATTTACCGTGACCCTAAGTTTTCATTTGCAACACGACCCGCGAAATAATAAAGCCCGAGCGGGCAGTTTAGTAGGATTTATACGAGTTTGTCTGTTTTTCTCGCGGACGCAATTTGGGCCTAACGCGCCTAGACGTGACCGAGTGTGATGTCTATAATCCAGCTAAGCCGGAAAATCTCGTTTCGTTGTTTGTTAGTACACAATAACCTCTGTTGTTTACGTGCAGTTATAAAGTTATCGCTTTTTGTGTAACCTCTGTTTTATTTAAAACTTATTTATATAGAACGGTGAGTGACTACCTAACGACATTGAAATGAACTGATGGTTTATCGATTGAAAAATAATTGAAGTACACACGAAAAACAGATTTATGATTATTGTAATGAGCGTAATATGCAAAAAAAATCCTGTATATATTTGTTTTTCCAAACGTTCGAAATTGATCTGTTTTTTTATCATAAGGTGAATAAAGTATCGAGTGAACCATTAAGAGATTGTGAATGACTAATAAAATGATTTATGTTTACCAAAGATCAAATCAAAACAAATATATATTTGTAATTAATACGTTGCTTCGAATAGACATACGTTTGTTGTTTGACCATAACAACCTTAAACGAAATACAATTGAGTTTTCATGTCAATTTTGATTAGTAGTTATTAAACTTAAGTTATACCCAGGTCAATATATAAGCTTGATGGAATTGGTGGTTATGTATGTACTCCTTTATATGGAAATCGTGCATAAATATTTAGGTTGTTTGAATTTCCAATAAGAATGTATACATTTGAATTTGTCCTAAGGCGTATTTATTATGATTCTCAGATGACGTAATATTTGCACAACAGAAACGAATTCAACGGAGAGCTATGGCTTGACAGCTTCGATAAGTGACAGTGTGAGATATTGACGTCGGAAGGTAGAGAAGAACGTACAAAGAATTGTGACGGAACGATTGTATCGGAACACGAAATGCTGAGTGTATTTTTTGATTTGGAATGGGCGGATATTTTTTCTCGTAATACCTGTATAATAATAATATCTCGGACATCCCACACAGCGCCATCTAGTCCCAAAGTAAGCAAGTATTATGCTTGAATTATGAATATTATAATATATTGTTGCATACTTAAATATTCCTTTTTTTAATAATATATACATATATAGATACTTTTACACCCAGACTCGGATCGAATAGACATGTTTTGCACACTAATATGTGTCCCGGGCGGGAATCGAACCTGCGACCCTCGGCTCTGCAGTTAGGGTCTCTAACCACTCGGCCAACACGTCAGTCATAAAATGTAGCTGACTTGATGTTATGCAAAAAACAACTATACGATTTTCGTCATATTGATAATCTGGGTATGTTTAAACTGATTAGCGTAGTTTACATATCATAGTTGCATAAAATTGGGGTTATAGGATATTGGAGCAAAGACAGAACCGCATCAGGCTGTACAAATACAAAATTTGTATGAGACAAACTGAATGTATCTGGAGTGGTGGGATTATGAGCTAAATAGCAGGACTGACTTAGTCGCTTCTGATTGTTAGATTAAGTTTCAAATAATAGGGTTGGGGTAATGTGGAACGAACGGGCGACAATAATCACAATATCATTACACACTTGGCGCTTTGGTGAAAGTAATGAGGGGGTAACAAGCTTAAAATGTGTGGATTGCGCCGTGGAAAACTTGAAGAAGATGAAAAGGACTTCGGATTTAGGAGAAAGACTGCATCGAAGAATATTCTAAAGGAGGTCAATGTCACACTTAAGCCACAGCACCTAAAAAAAGAAGATGTTTGATAATTGAAGCATAAGAACTAATGTAGAAGTGAATGCATGTAGATAGCGCAGCTACTTCTTTATGAATTTATCAGTTTATGCTTTTTGATATGGTTAGAAGAACGATCTATATTTTAGGGTCATTTATCAATACGCAACCTTTTCTGTGTAAAAAACTAAATACCTAGTTAACCGAAGTCAAGATATATCAGCTGTAAAATAAAAAATTACTAAATGTTTATCTATGTATACAAACTTCAACTAAAAAGTTAAAGTTAACATTTTATTTTTAGAGAAAAAAACTACTTAGAAGGGAAACATCCTTCCCCCCACACATTGTATATAAAAAATTATGTATATTTTTATTATATTCCAGTAAATCTCTAATCCCATGACACTCGATAGCGCTTACCCGTCCCCCGTGTGTCTGTGATGCGATATCGTGAGAAATGGCGGAATAATGGGTAAAATATCGGAATGGGGGCCTCGTCGCTTGTCCCATATATCAGGCGCGCAAGTCCGCGGCGAACGAGCACGCTGCGAGATCTTGTAAGCTGTTGCACGACGCGCGACGTCGAGTGTCGTCTGTCTCGCCAAAATATCTGTTTTATATAATGTTTAAATCCTTGTTGTTACATTTAAAATAACTAGACCAAAATACATAAATCGGTGAGAAAAGTTCTGAAATCCGGCAATAAATAACAAAGAAATAGACTTTTCTAAATTATGACACTAAGGGCAAACTCGCTTGTTATCTCACATCATCACATAGTCCGTCAGCTGAGGCCGTTTTTTAAGGTATCGTATCGCGCCTAATGCCATAATAAGACAGATTTAAAAATACTTTATTAATTACACGTTTGTTTAACTCCATTTTAATTTTTATTTTATTTAAAAAAAATCTGTTTATCTTCGGAATTGTTTATACAATACAATATAATGAAAATGTATTAAACTTGGTCGTATACTGGTTTCTTCAAAATTATTTCGCTATATGCGTATTTTATTTAAATATATTATGTAAAAAAAACATCTCTTTTATTGATTTAGGGCTCGTTGATTAATTCTCAAATTAATCAATTAATCGTATGTGTGCGTGTGTGCGACGAATTTTCACGTTCTAAATTTCGCTATGTCGCCAAGACGGCTGTGGGAGGGAACGCGGCTGAGTGACGTTCAACGACGCGATGTGATTTATCGCGACCTGGGCGGAATATATCGCACCATATTCGGAATAAACATTGGGGAAAAAACCGGGTAACCGGGACGTATCTCGGATATTTCGTATCCGTGATGCCATTAATTTCACTGTTCGTATGAAACATTATTGCTAAAAGGAAAATAAGCAGATAAAGTAGGCCAATATTGTAACGGCAGATTGAAACAAATATTGTTTTGATTACACGAGTATATACACGAGCGAGTAAATTAGAAAAAAAAGCTTTTTAAATGCGACGATATTTTAATGATTTCGCTAAGATTCTAGAACTAGTAGTCCCATATGATTATGTTGTATTAAAAACACGAGTACAGTTAGTTCCCGATTAAGTAACCCCAGGTCCGAACTTCCCGAGTTTAATGTGATTCCGGTTTGACTTCTGCCAGAACCTTATATGGTTGGCGTGTGTAAAACACTTAGCTTTTAAGATGCCTACCTCAGGTGTTACCCCTTCTTTGATGAAGTTTTACACTGAAACTTTTGCGTTGTTGTTAAAAAGTAAAATATGTTTAAAGTTTACGGTCTTTATATTTGGAATATAAAAAATATTTTATATGTTCAACATAGAGCACATCCGCGAGGCTGCCCGTCTACCGGCTTAGATAGATGTGAGGCTACGTCAATCCGCGTACGTATTGTAGGGCGTTCGTGATTGGTCGAAATGAGGAAAACCCAGGTGAAATTTTAATTTTGAACTTATATGGTAAAAGCCTTAATAACACTAGATATAGTTCCAACGGGAGTGATCCGGATCAGAAGGGTTTGTTTTACTTTATATCGGACCTTAGGGACTTCTTTAATTGGAGCAATGTATACCTAAGAGCAAGGCTACCATTGTTACTTAATAATTATGACAGAATATTACCATGAATATTTATTTTCTATAATATACAACCATGATCCAAAGTAATGTCTAAAACCATATCAATTGAATTAATTGGATAACAGGAAATGGTAGAAGTTGAGAAATCGTTTTATTCCTAAAGACCGTTTTCAACGGAAAATTGACTGTGATAGCAGAAAATACCTCACGGACTGAACTCGCCAACGTGGCGTCTGGTCTGTGAAATTTATCGTTGTAAAGTCAGTAGCTGACTTAGACAGTTTAGAAATTGTTAATTTCATATAAATATCTGTTATTCGCATTGCTTACTTAACGTTTTGAAATATGATTATTTGTTTATTCATTTGTTAAAGTTTCTTATTCTATAATCTGATTGTTATTCCAAGCATAAATTTACAAACACGTTAGTTATAATTAATCTAGGGAAAGCTTCAGAAAGATCTTCAAATGAAATTTCGATAGCTTAAATGATATTTCGAAAATGAATAAGCTAAACAATTAGGGCAAAAGTCCACCATGTCGAACCAACAGTTTGGTTGCCATTCGGGTGTCGGGATTCTCTGTTTACAAATAGTACGTTAAAGTTTTGTCGTCGATCGTTATGATAAGATAATAGAAGTCTCTTCGCTTTTTCGTGAGTATAGGTCGCTGTCCACAATGGATATGACTAAGTTCAGGTCTTCATACGGTACCTAAAAAAATAGATTTTTGCATGCGTTGCAATAATCATAACTTCTGAAACTATAGCTTATCGGATCTCTAGAGTTATGTACTGTAAAAGTGTTATAGACGACATTTTTTTTGGGGCGGATGAACTGGGAACTGGGCCATGACATCTGTAATGTTTCTGTAAACTGTGTGCCTGACATAGTAGGGCTTTGCAATCAGACAAAGTACCTACCTTTTTAGGGTTCCGAACTCAAAAAGCAAAATGCAACTCTTATTGTCATTCCGTTGTCATTCTACCTGTTTTCATATCTGTCTGTCTATTTGTCTGTCGGTATGTCAAGATTCTCTAGCTCGTAAAGCGAATGGGTCATAAAAATGAAATTTTTATATTTATTGTAAAATTTTTACCTAAATGATTATTAAATCCGATTTTTTCCCAGGTAGATCCTAAACATTAAAAATCGTCAAGAAAAATGTTTCTTCTTACCCTAGCATGTGGGATGCCACTGCCTAAAACTCATTAAGCAAAATACAAGTTAAGTGTAATTCTAAATTATTTTTTTTAAATATTGTGTTTGGACACCGTCAAAATTGTAAGTTTTAGATTATTTTTGTTGTGGAATACATATCAAAATGTAAAATGTTGGGAATTTAGAATTTTTGTGTACTATGAACCTTAAAAAAATACTGAAAATGACGGTTCTAGATGTAGTTTGTAAAGCTGTTAACAAAACAAACAAACATTATTTCTATTACTCGTTTTTACCATGTCTAGCTTAAAATTGAAATATTTCATTTCATTTTTCACTTGAAATTTGGATATTTTATGTCATTTGTCACTTTTGAATCTCTATCCGCCCACCATGCAGCTAGGCGTGGGTTTTGTCTCTACCTTTATTCTTCCGTCACTTCCCTAGAATGAAAAAAAAAATCTTTTCCTGGTGATTTCAAAAGATATTATAAGTTTTTTCACTTAACAAAATTATCTTTCAAAATAATGGTAATAAGACTTGCAGGACCAATACCTACTTATATATATATATATATATATTTACATATATGGATATAAAGGTAGACAATAGTTGGATTCTAAGAGTAAAACGGAACTGCATCGTTTAGGGAGCATCCATACAATATACGTCACATGACGGCAGGTGGGGGATAGATTCCGAAACTATTTAAAAATATATTAATATATTTATATTATATTTATATTAATATAATAGAGAATATTTATGTATGTATATCAGTTGTCTAGTAGCAGCAATAATAATTGTTTACTTTGGATGTAGATGGCGCTGTGTGCGATGTCCCAGGTATTATTGTTTATTATTATCTTTATTTTCTGCCTTTCATCATGGCCAAATGAGGAGGCCTAAAAATATAAGCAGTTGGATACTACTATTTTTGACTTGTTAATTGACTTTTACTATAGTAAAAGTCAATCTACAAATCAAAGTTGTGTTATGTATTGTGTTGTGTATTTATTTATAACTCAAATATGATTATGTATACATATATCGTTTCGTTTTTATTTGCAATGCAGTCTAATGTCGAAGTCTGTGAGACTAGAGTTCAGAGGTCACGTCTGACGGCCTCTCCCTTAGCTGGATAACGAGAGAGCGATAGCGCCTCGCTTGATTTATCGTGTTGTTACGTTTACGGAAAGCTCACGTTCGCTTCACTTGCTGTTAAGTATATGAATTATCTTTTGAACATTTTCATGTTCACATGAGGCAATGACAGAATAAAAATAAAATTGTATAATACAAGTTTTAAGACCTCACTGTGGAATAGATAAGGTTTTATAAGGTCAATAACAAGATTATAGGAGCTTGAGTTTCTTTGATTTCTATTAAGAAATCAACACTAACAATCTAAAAAACAATATCGTTGTTCTTGTCATTATTTTTAAGAAAAAGCCGTTATAATAGCTGCATATTTGGGCTATAATTTTAATATGTAAACAATCTGTAAATTGCTTGAGAATATCAGTCCAAGATACACCTAGTAACTCACTTTAATTAAAACTTTAATTTAATATTTTAATTACTTTGCTAATTCGTTAATTAACTGCTGGGCTTTTTAACTTTAACGTCCTGCATACACAGTAGCTGCGAACTGATCAATATAATGTTACTGTAAAACAAGATAAATTATCGGTAACGTACGGGCCACGTGCTTACGCTGTGCACACGCTATCGCTAGCACCAAATGCATAAAGTCGAAGAAATATTTGTATTCTGTCGTTTTTATTTGTGTAGCGTTCGCGTCTCGATTGTGTTTTAACAAGCGGTTGCTTTGTCTACGTCTATACTGACTTCGAACTATATAAGAATTTTTATTTCGTTGATTCTCCAAATATCACTCTTTCAACTGATGATGATATTTTATTTTTATCGATAAGATTTAATGCAAGAAAGTGGTCTTTCAAAGACATCACTATTAAAACATCTTTAGATTTGCTTCTCTAGTGTGTTTTGGTGCAAGCTAGTGAGGTAGCTAATGCCTTGACTTATTGCGATAAATAGCACACTTTCGTTGAAGCTGGTTTAACTGGATATAGCACATAATTTGCTTCGACAATCCATGTATTTCACTTTTTGGTTCGGTCCTAATTCTGGTCACGTTTATTTGTTCATTCATGTAACTTTTGATCTTTTTCTGTGCGACATCATTTTTCTATCGAATTTGGATTTTTGTTTTTCAGAAACCTGAATGAAATTAGGAAAGCTTTTAGTATGTGTTTGTAACACCTACAAACTTTAACTGCTGAAACGTTAATGTATAACAATCAATGATACCTAGATATAAAAATTTTGTTTTTATATTAATCTTGCTGTTCTGTTTTTCTGTATTTTGTCTGTCTGTTGCTATATCTTGCCTAGACTCTATCTAGACACATAGAACATATGTTGTTTTTTTCGTATTCGACGCTAACCGAACGTAACACCATATTGCTGTATATTCTAAATTTTATTCGTGACAAGATTTTTAAGGGAAAATTGAAATTTACAGTAATTCAAATTTTCCAATTTGCAAAATCTGCATATTGGGTCGAGATGTTCTTTTAAGCAGACGAAAACAGAAAAATATTTTTCAGGTGAAAAGTTAGCTAAGATAACTTCAAGTTATTTCGTCGGAAGCGGAAAGTTTTAATTGATGAGCGCTGAAGAGCTTTCGGGAAGCGCTCAGCGGTCGGAGGAGTTGATAGTAATTTAGGGTTGACACTATTTAGTAATTCTCTTCGAAAATTATGCTCAACAACATCTAATAAGGTTTTGGGAATACTATTGTTGTTAAGTGTATGTAGGTATGTATGCCTCTATTTCGATTGATAATAAAGTTGGTTTAAGTAGTTCGTCTGGTGCTAATTATATAATATTATTTAAAAAAATCATTTTAATTTTACAATTGAACTAGAATTTTGTAAATACTAAACGAAAACTTTTAGTTTTATTACGAAATGATTCGGAATTTATTTTGAAAGACTTAAACTAACTTTGTGTGCATAAAAACTCATAAATTTTCTTTGATACAAATATTTATATTATATATATATGCATTTCAATAAACAATAAATATTAATATGTATAAAAATATTAGAACATATAACATAAATTAGCGTGCGGCCGCAACGCGGTATGAAAAAGTGAAGAGTAAAAAAACTTTGTTTCAATTTTAATTTAAAATAAAATTTATCACTTTTGGGGTTCCTGACTTTTGAAGGCAAAAACAGAACCCCCATATAATCACTCAGCAGTCTATCAATCTGTCTGTCACAGGCATTTATGCCACAAACCGTCTGACGGATAAGCTTGAAATTATGCAGTTATGTATCGTTTTAACTCTCACTAATTTCAATATTAATCACTTAAAAAATAAACAAAAAGTTAACGTGGCCAAAATGTCCAGTAGTAAAAATTACATTTTATAAATTAGTAGTAGGTATGGGATATCGCATGAAAAATCTTTATGTATATACATTTGCCTTTTTTTTTTGATAAATTTTACTATGCTTTTTTGTCGATTTTATCTCAGAGATATCGATAATTTGACGGTGGGGAGCCGTCAAATTATCTTTATGTGTTTCAGTCGTATAAATTTCAAATGATTCAAGTTGATGAGGTTCTATCTGTATTTTACAGGAGATGTTTAGCAGCCAATTGCTTTGTTGTAGTTCTCGAGGAGAGTTGGAAAATTAAATTTTTTGCCTATAAACACCATGTAAAAAAAAGGTACAAAAAAAATGACGCCCTCTCAAACGATCTATGGTTTTCGCTATCAATACTGGACTGTGAAAGATGGCTCTGTACTAGGCGGCACCGATAGCTACAGCTAAGATTTTTTTTGTCCGCTTTTTTTAAAATTATCTTTTAATACGTATATATAGTGACCATATATAATAAAATGCGTGTGAAACCGTGTAGAGACTCTATAAATAACAAATACTATTAAAATAATATTAATATTAATACAAAAGCTTGATTAACATAAACATTTCTCAAACATGCCAATGACTAAATAATCAACACAACCCTAACCGGAGAGCGTAAAAAACGCGGCAACAGTTTAACGAGCGTGCGAGGTGAGAGTGCGGTAGACGGGACCCGCTGCTTGATATCGTGTGCCGAGATCTTTAAAAGCTTTCACGTTTCGAAGTGGAAGATTTTAGCTAAGACCTACTCGTATTGCGTAACATTCAAATGTTTATCGAAGAATTTTATCAATCAAGAATAACTCTAATACTCGAAGAAAGAATTTGTCGCGAATTATCGGAATCGTTAGACTTCGGTGTGATATAAGGCCAATGTAGGTAAGTTTAGACAGGTAAAGAAAAGGAGAACCTGCACTTTGGAATTAGCTTTTGACAGCATTTCAAATTTTGACCCCTAATTTTTATTGGTTTATTTGAACCTATTATAGAAAAAAATATATATATATTAAGTTACTATTTATTTTGTTACTGTTAAGCGTTCCAAATCCGCTTCGTTCCGACGCAAATGTGCCCATAACGCTCATCGCATTGCCGCGCTGAATTGCAATGGCAATTCAAATAAATAGGTGTTGCGTTTCTTCATAAACCATTGAAAATTTAACATGACTCAGATATATTTTTCCGACCAGTTTCAAAAATGCTGCTAACAGGTTTTTTTATTTTCCTCTGTTACAAAATATGAAATGTTGTCAATTATTGACTTTCTTGGAATGGTTTCTTGCAACTGTCACCTCTTCGGCCATAAGTGCGCCGCTTTTTTATAGTAACCAATTCGCTTTGAGAATTTTCTGTTAATGAAATCGTCTCACTTCTCCCACTTTGTTACCAGCATTCCAGAACTTGCGAGATCGTTCGACGACCCGTCCATCGTTTATAGATAGCGTCGAGAAGAGTCCATGATAGGGTGTCTCACTCTTATTTTGGGCGTGGTCATATCGCTATCGGTTATTCTTGTCTAACACATGGTTCCGTACTAGGCACTGACAATAGTTGTTTACCACTTCAATCAGGAACTTATTCGAGTGTTTTATCGTGGGGGTTTATTCTGCTATTCAATTTGTTCCGTTCCTGCTAAATTTAGAATGATTTCTTTTTTAAATATTTACATTACATAGTAACTGGTCGATACGAAAATAATAATAATAGGGTAATCTAGGTATGAATTACATTTAAAGTGTAAGTTCTCTTTTCGAATATTTACGCAGTCTGTCGAGATTGACAAAAGTTTAATGTTCAGATTTTCGTTTCCTTATGCTCACCATGATTACTGAATTTCAGTAAATGAAATTTAGTATCAAATTTTAAAGGGAATCGAATAACGTGAAATTAAATTCCGGCGTTGTAACGCAATATACGCTGTTGTATATTCAAAAGCGAAAACGACGAATTTCGCCCTAGTTCGGCACGAGACAAATAGGAAGGAAGCAATTTCGTGCGTATAAACCGCTTTGCGGATTCGCCGGTAAACATATTTCAATTCGTATATAGCGTTATTAATCCAATGTAAAGTCAATTAGGCAGTCGGGCGAGGGCGGCCTTATTAAGAGCGGATATAAGCTCGAGCGCGGGCAATCGTAGTCTCTAATGGACCCCCCTCTCTGTTAGGGTCTAATGGAGCCTACGGCGGTTGTGCCCTAATGGGGCCCCTGGCGGTTGGAGACCTAAAATGGTGCCCACCGCGGACGGTTAACGAGCGCGGAGCCTCGCTCGAGGACCCTTCGCAAAAATATCCCGACTCATGTTCGCTCTTGCTACGCCGCGCCGTGCCCGTGGGTACACTCACGAAAGTGCTTTAAAGGCTTCGACGTGTTAACTGTGCCGTAATTTAAATTTTATTACTTTCGCAAGCCTCTTAAGCGTCAGTTTCAAATTATATTCGAAACTTAAATAATTCGAGATAATCGTCTACAGAAACTTCTTAATATTTTTTTTTCGAACGGTGTCGCCGCATTCTTTGGTGAAAATATATCTTACAAAGCTCTAGTTATATATTGGTTTTTGGTGAACGAAAAATATCTACTTTTCTTTTTCTAGAAAAATAAGATTTGAACCCTGTACCTGTACCCGTCATTTTAATTTTTGTTTCAAAATAGCATCATTCTATAATATTAATATATTTGGATGGGGACATATACACACACAAAAAATGTTATGTGTCGGAATTTACTGAACCGTCAGTGACGTGCGGTGATCATTTTTAAAAGAAAGCCGCGCCAAATATCTACTTAAATGCAACCGATTTTGGATATTTCAATAAAATTTTCAGAGTTTCTATCGAGCCAACGGAAACATTTCGCCGAAACCTAAAACCTACCGATATGTACATAAAGAGGTACTGTCCTATTCCAAATTATGTAACATATTTCTGCCAATTCTATCGCCGAACACAGTTTCAAGTATAGAGAAGCATTATACAGCGCAGTTCCATTTTAGGATGAAGTGCAAATGTTTGTTGTTATGTTTACGAGCAGTTTTAGCATTAGGTTACCAATAAGTTAATTTTAAGTCCATTCAACTGATGGCAAACGTATTTTGTTCACAGATCCTTCAAAACAACTGACTTCAATATCATCCGAAGGTATGTGTAAAAACAATTTAAGGTCATTCATTACGTACACCTACCCCTTTTCGTCAAATTATTTAGGTAATGAAATGTGTCCCATTCAGTCATAATAAATAGAACGGTCAATCACGACGACCCGTGATTTCTATTCGACAAAAATAAAAAAAAGCTAAATTGAAAAGGAATAAAAGTGGAAAAAAAGAACATTATTTACTTTCCATTTAGAGTCGGTGACGTTCCGTCAACCATTAATCCGTGTATTGTGAGGGACGTTTCGGTCCATCGATGAGCGAATTCGCTCAATTGACCTGTCGGTGGTCGCCGAGGGTCGGATCCAGGGGTCGTTACCGTAACGTCATTACAGGGATCGACATTGTGCCTAATGGCTATCGGTAGCGTGTTGGGAGTACCTACATACGTACGTGGCTCCACGCCCGTAAACTCGCCCTTTTTCAGACAAACTCGATCGAGGCGAGATGATCCGATAGTAAAAATAAAAGCTTGTAATATACTCGATTAGGAGTTTTTTTTAACCCCCGAACGCAAAAAAGGGGGTGTTATAATTCTTTCTCTGTGTTGGATAAAAAATGTATTTTATTTTTTTGGTCATATTTTGAACATTAGTTTTATGAAAAGAAATTTTAATATAAATGTGATATTGATAAGATACTTTTCGAATGAATTCCAACTGGGTTTGCAAAGTTAGTAGATAAGTACGTGTGGCTTCTTTTTAGGAGCTACTGATTTTTTTTTGGTTTTATTTTGTATTGCTTTAACTGTTAATTGTACAACAGTAATAAACTTATCCCCGAGTGATATCGAAACTGAGATACATAAATTCGAAATGTCAATATTATTATTATTTTATTTTAACTATCTCATCTACAAATCTTATTTTGTAAAAGATACACTCGAAAACAAGGCATTTGTCCAAACTACTTAATAGGTCTCTTCTATGTATGCGATCCAACATGTCGGAATTATTATAATTTTAGTAATTGAAACATTTTTTACTTAAAAGATGTTTCATACTGAGGTTTATTACTTCGATAATTACCTATATTTTCAATCAATATTACCTCAGAAGTTTTTACAGTCATCAGTATCTACACTGAAATTTAAGACTGTTGCTTAGTCAAGCCGATTACATCTCCTTCAATAATAATAATCCAATTGATTATTATAAATATAATAATTTGGCTCTGATATATTATCGAGAAAATTTCTTCGTAATACTTTCAATATATTCTATTTTCATAAGTGACTGCTTTCCAAAAAATAAAGAACCAGCACTGAGCAAACCACATTATATCATGACTGACCGATTGGCCGAGTGGTTAGAGACATTAACTGCTGAGGCAAGGGTCGCGGGTGCGTTTACCGCCCGGGATAAATATTTGTGTGCATGAACATGTCTATTTGTTTTGTGTCTGGGTGTTAAATATAAAGGATGAAATTTTAATAACCATCCAAAAAAATTCTAGATGTTAGGTATCACCAATAGACCTCATTACGTAAATAATAACATTTTCATAATAAATTATTTTATCTACACTCTTATTTTATAATGTTTGGTTACCTTCTTTTCTACGATGCGCCCGAGACCTTGAAGCCGAAACAGGGCGGAGCGTGCTGCAGCCGTGAATGGTGACGAGAGTTATTGGTTTTTCGGGAAAGGTTTGTGTAGTCATATCTTAATATTTTTGGAACAAGATGGCCATCGATTTTTTTACCAAAAATCATTATATAAAAATCTGGATGATTGTTAAAATTTCACCTTGTATACACCTATATATTTATATATTATAGACAATATTTTAGTACATTATATCTTTTGTAAGTCTACATAAATAAATACTTTTTTGGAGGCAATCTAAAGTGTAAATACAGAATCACAAAACGATGTTTACTATATAATCAGGGTGACCTCAATATATATACAAAACATCATAGCGTATAAATTGTTATAAGCCATATCAGTAACACAGAAAAAGGTAGGTAGTAAGTACTCTTACATTCTATCATTCAGCTTCGGCACTCTGGGTAAGTCCTTCAGCAATTTTGTGTCACACGGACACAAGATCTATCTAGCTAGAAATTATTAATCTAAGCTTTAACTTCAATCTATGAACGTTCGTGCATATTATTTTTGATGAACATTATCATTATTATAGCCATTCTTGATGGTTTATAATTTTTAAACCAAATACATTTATAATTCATCAAATCATTTACAAATATTATATTAGGTTGATGCATTTAATGTATATGATAAGAATTTCACTATATCAAAGACCTCTTGATTAATTAAAATTTCGTGCATATTATTCCACGTGTCTCTGTTACTTGCTTTGGCAATCAAAGCCAGCTATTTGGTGTATTTCATCCATCCACCTCTTTTTAAGTCTTCCACTTTAAGATAAGAAATTCATCATATCAAGGACTTCTCAATGAGTAAAAGTCTCCTCCATTTTATTACACGTGCCTCTGACATTTGCTTTGGCAATCCCAATACATATTATTTCGAGTTTTGTTTTTTTGTAATGTCCTTTTTTTCTTTGTATTAAACTATATTTATTTGCCAGCTTTGAAAAGAAGAAGACATAATTTAATATTTTGTGTATTTTTAAGTTATAGGTATAGTTAAGTTCGCGCGCTTGGATTTTTTTTTTGTTGTTTGTTACGTTTATTATGTTTCATAACGTTTGATTGTTTATAAATCATTCATTTTAGCAAGCATCATTGCATGTGTTTGTTAGGAATAAGAACTATGTTCACAGAGAGAAAGCTGAGGTGTTATATTATATGTACCACTAATATCTGTAAGGCATTAAATGTTCTTTAAATCTAATGCTGTCTGTACTCCAAGAAATAAATAAATAAATTATATTCATTGAAACCACACATTGAGAGTAATGTAAACCGATCACAGTACAATTTTATATCTATACTAATATTATAAAGCTGAAGAGTTTGTTTGTTTGTTTGTTTGTTTGAACGCGCAAATCTCAGGAACTACTGGTTCGAATTGAAAAATTATTTTTTTGTTAAATAGCCCATTTATCGAGGAAGGCTATAGGCTATACTACATCACGCTACGACCAATAGGAGTGGAGCATCAATGAAAAATGTTGCAAAAACGGGAAAAATTATTCCTTTTGAGAGCTTCCGTCGCGCTCGCTGCGTAAGCGGTTGATGTTAAGCAAAAATCATGTATTACGGAATGGTACCCCTTTAAAAGTTCTGAACATAAGTCCGCGACAGCATATGTGTATCTTTTAAGGTTAACTTACTATGACCTTTTTTATGACAATCAAATTTGTTCAACATAATGTACTATTTGCGAAGATGTTTTTTAAACGTGATATTAATCCTTATCAAATTAAATACGTTAGTTGTCTTAAGCATTTCATTCATATTATAATTGCCCTTCACATCATACAATTTAAATTAATATCTTAACAGTTTTTATTGAAATTTAAAAACTATAGCGGGAGAAAATAAATTCGCTGTCTGCCTCTGTTCGTTAACTTTTTACTTTGATACGGTTTTTAGTAATATCTTATTTTCTTATTATCTTATAATCTATTAATCTATATAATAGAAATACTTATTATAAAGCTGAAGAGTTTGTTTGTTTGTTTGTTTGATAGATAGATTGATTGATTGATTGATTGATTGATTGTTTGTTTGTTTGTTTGTTGGTTGGTTGGTTTGTTTGTTCGTTCGTTCGTTCGTTTGTTTGTTTAAACGCGCAAATCTCAGGAACTACTGGTTCAAATTGAAAAATTATTTTTGTGCTGGATAGTCCATTTATCGAGGAAGGCTATAGGCTATACTACATCACGCTACGACCAATAGGAGTGGAGCATCAATGAAAAATGTTGCAAAACGGGAAAAATTATTCCTTTTGAGAGCTTCCGTCGCGCGCGCTGATTGATTGATTGAATGATTGATTGATTGATTGATTGATTTATTGATTAATTGATTGATTGTTTGTTTGTTTGTTTGTTTGTTTGTTGGTTGGTTGATTGGTTGGTTGGTTGCTTGGTTCGTTCGTTTGTTTGTTTGTTTGAATTTGTTAATCTCTGAAACTACCAGTCGGATTTGAAAAATTCTTTTTGCCTTTGATAGCCTGATTCTAGCGGAGAGTTATAGGCTATATACATGAAAACGAACTGTCTGTCTATTCGATCAAATCGGCTTCGGCCAAAACGGCTTAACCGATTTTGATGAAACTTTACACATATAACAGGATGTAATCTTTTGACTACACCCTTTCCATATGTGACATACAGAACTTTTTGTATGTCTGTCTGTACGTCCATATGTCTAAACCTATTTAAATGAAACATCAATGAATATGAAAAGAATGTCGTTAAAACTAACAAATGTTGCTTTTTGTCCGTCTGTCTATCTGTACGTGTATCTGTCTATTTGAGCTAATCTCCAAAACGCCTAAACAGATTTTAAGGAAACTTTGCAGACGGGAAAGAAGGTTGTCAAGATATTTGACATGTGTCTATGTGTCTGTTAAATTCAATTTTATCTATTCGAGCTAATTTCCAATACGGCTGAACAGATTTTAATGAAACTTTGCAGACGTGAAAGAAGGTTGTCAAGAGTGTCATAAGCTACTTTTTGTGTTTGTCTGTCTGTCTATCTGTCTGTCGTTTGTCCTCACTGATCTAGCAACGTACAGCCGAAAGTACTAAGTCTAGGAAGCTTAAATTTGGAACATAAGTTTATTTTATAACGTGAGCATTATAAAGTTAAGAAAGGCTTTTTTAGAAATTTCAAACTTAAGGATGGGAAAGGAGGGACTTAAATAATGACGTGTTTCAGGGTTTTTAGATTTTCACATTTTAAGAATGGGAAACGGGAGATGAAAAATTGTATCGGTTTTTTAAAGGGTGGAAGGGGAATGAAGATTGAAAGTTTGAATGGGTGTGACCAAAATTGGTTCCAGCAAAAAGTACGTATAAACCATCTCGAACGTTAATAGTACCTATAACAGGAATTTGTAGTCTACGCAAGCGAAGCTGCGGGCGGTCGCTATAGTCAATAAAATGAGTACATAAGAGTCGGCACTCTACGTTCGCCCCACTAGTTAACACGGGATGTGACAACTGAACCAATGATCATCCGAACTGGGGCACGACACGATGTCGCTTACTGACCTAGGGTTGGCATGGAATACGCCTTTTCAAATAGTGAATATTGTACTTTTAACATATTGATACTGGCTCATTAAATAGCATAATAAATAAAATGTCGTACTTCGAAACGATCGAAAACGTGAGCAAAATGTCAGACTCAGTGATTGGACAGACTATATGTTATTGTGATTGTTAAAAAATATTGTTAAATTATACATGAAGTGTGATTTCGGAATGTTTGTTTTCCTTTCCAGTATAAATTTGACATTATAGGGTGACACAGAATTCTGTTTTACAGTGAATATTTCAACACATTAAGTGGCGTATATTTGGTCTGCGGCGTATATTTTTGTATACCGTTTGCCGTGATAGCCGGGTGGTGGCAAGTTCACTTCTTATTTAGTAGGTCGTGGTTCGAATCCTAGAAACGAGCAAGTAGTTATGAGTTTTTTCAGACTTAAGTACATATATAACTTTCACTAACTCCGTGCCTCGGAGAGAACGCTAAGCTGTCGGTCCTGGTTGCCATTATCGATAGAATTCACCAACCCGCATTGGAGCAGCGTAGTGGACAAAGCTTCAAGCACCCTCATCTCGAGGGGAAGCCTTAAGCCCTTGCAGTAGGGCGAAATGTGTTGATTTGGTAGGGGGGCCTGAAAACTATATCAGAGTGACGTCTGCGATTAGAAGACATAGTTGAGTAGTTGCTCCTGAACTTAAAATACACATTTTGAAATTTGTTGTCCGTTTGCATTTACGTTTCAACCCTTATCAATTAAGAACCCCTTAACAATTGATGAAGCTTTCAAATTTAACCGGCCACTGATATTTTTAAAAGCAAAGTCGTAAGAAAAGTCATGTAAAGCGATATAGCACAGAAAGTATTTCAATATGTGCGAAAAACCGTTCAAGTTTAAGATGTAAGATATATACACTAATGTTTACGTAGGATCCGAATCGATAAAACCGTGCGGGTTTTAAGTCGTATTGTAAAAGCCTACTCGTAGTATGGCAGGTAAATAAATGAAATATTAGATTGTTCTTTTTTTTTATAAATAACTGTTATACCTACATCACAGACGCGGAAGTCCGTGGCATTGTTTGAGCTTTATTTATTATAGCTTGAGCTTTATTTAGCTATACTTTATTTATTTATATACATTGATATATTAATAGCATCGATGTGCCCCACGCATTCTATAAATGTACGCGCCAAAAGTCTACCAATACATACAAAGCCTACCAAACTTTGTTTTATTAGATTACTAGCGACCCGTCCCGGCTTCGCACTGGTAGCAGAGCGTATAAGCCGTAGTGTTTTTTCTGCGTGGTGTCCTATCAGCTTGTTGCGTCGAACATGTGGATTGGATTTAATTCGATTCAAATGTAACGTAAATTCATCCTTTATTTTTTTATTATTATCCATTATTTTTAATGTATTTTATTTTCGATTCAATAAATTTTATAAAAAGTAAAGAATAAATACTTACATAAAAACAAACTACAATATTTCTTTCTATATAACATTGATAACTTCAGTCTAACCACGCGTGTCGCGTAGTCCGACATGGCTGGCCGGGCGACGCGTTGCTAAGCTGGCTAGGTAGATAGCTCCTAAGATATTAATTTAACTTGTACAGTGTAAAGGGCAATCATAATCTGCCTGAAATGCTGATCGTAAATGACGTATTTAATTTGATAAGGATTAATACTAAATCCGTATAACTTGCTTTTCAATTACCTCATCATATGACACCATTTTTTTACACATAATAAGTATAGTAAGCTATCCATAAAAGATAGACATATGCCATCCCGGACTTTTCTTTAGTCCTATAAAAGAGACACAGTTCTTCCATACAATATTTTGTTATATCTCAAAAGGATTAGGCAGCGTTTTCGATGAAAGCTCCCAGCCGGCTTTATTTTTTCCGACTTTTTCAACAATAATTGTTACCTCTCAACAAATTTCCACAAAACATTAATAAATTATACACGTAAATCTCCCTCTTGAATCACTAAGTCCATTGGTGTCAATAATATGCCAATCCGTTTGGTAGTTTTTGAGTTTATCGCGTTCAGACAGACAGACGCGGAGGGGGACTTTATTTTATAATAATGAGGTGATAATTCAGCGGCGGCTACAAGTGCTACATGCCGTGTTGCTTCAAATATTGCTTCTAAATGTGGTTAGTAATAAAGTTTATTTTCAATGTTTCTATATAATTTAATTCTCTACATTTAACAAACTGTAAATATCAGACACTTTTCTATCTAATTTACTTAGCGACTACACATCCAGTATTAAAATCTCGTTGTTTATATATTAGAATATTCAATCACACACATGCAACCATCGAAGCATCAAACAAACCTATGTTTAAAGTTGTGTAACAACATGCATTTTTATTTTCCTATTGGCTAGACGATACTTGAAAGAAAATGTGCAGTCGATAGCCCTGTCGGAGGCATAACTAGGTACTTTGCCGATTGTCCAACTGTGCTTTGTATTTTGTTATACGATTTGTTGAAGACGACGAACGATGAGTGCGAACTGAATCCGTGACTCGTATGTTTTTGAGATCATGAATCAGTTACGTTACGGCGTTCATTGTTTGCAGCTGTTACATACAGATTTATTAATAATATCTTATGTAATAATATCTCATTATATTATAGTTGGTAAATAAATAAACCATCTGCTTAACTCGTTATATCTAAGGATGATTTGGCTTTAATATTATCTGCGTTAATTGAATATACAAACGATTTGTGGCTTACCTGAAATTAATTTTCAAACTGTAATGAAACTGTGTTATAAATGTATATAATATTACCTATATGCACATCTTTACAGAATTAAATTGCAATAGTTACATTAATTACATTACGTGTTAATTAAATTGCAGTTAAAATAAATACAGAACGTTGTCGTTTATAGTAATAATTTGTCAATTAATAGATTAATATTTAGATAATTGATTAAAAATATTGATTACCTGGTTTGTGTTTTCATGTGTGCCTTTTTTTTCCTTTTTTTTTGTGTTTTGGTTTGTGTGTTTATTTTATTGTTATGTGTAGGTGCTACATAGTCTCAATTTTTGGACACTTGTTTTGGCTTGTTGCAACATCCATCACCGTGTTTTTTTTTCTTAGTGCTCATATTTAGTTGTAAGTTTTCCTTAAAAAATATTAAAATAAAAAAAAAACAAATAAAAACTTGGCTCTGGCTGAATTGTTTTCGAGCTTTTGAATATACGTACGTATATATGCAATTTAATTGGTTTATTGTTGTTGAGTTAGTTAATTCGGAATCGGTAGTTTATATTTTCACATGATATTCACTGGTAGGCACTACTAAAACTTTTGAGTCAAAGTTACGTGATTCATCTTAATCTCTTTGATTTCCTTAGGTATGATAGTACTAGAAATTAAGCAGCTATATATAATTTTCTACTATATGAATTTCTTTCATTATAATGTTTGCAATATAAAAAATCTTATATTTAAGTTATCAGGTCACCTAAATTTATTTTACAAGAATTAGAAAACTTTTGTCGGTATTGTTTTTTTTTTTTTAATAACAAAATATTCGCAAGAACCTTTGAGGGACATCGTTTAGGTGTAGGCCAGATGAAGTCAGAGGCAGAAAAGTAGTGAAATTCTATTCTCTCTTAACTTGTATAACTAGTAGAGTAGTTTATTACGACGTTTTACGGCACAGCCGCGACCGAATCTGGTCGTAAAAGGCAGACGCTACATCGTCAATCTAGCGCTGATTCGGTGATAAGTACCAGACATAACTAGTCTAATAAACCTAATAACAAGATCATGGATTTGCTACAAACGATAGTTTGTGAATTTAGTTTGTCTTTTCATTTGAAGGAGCTTAGATCAGAACTTATTGGATAATAATTACGAGCCGGTGTCTGGTATACGCTTGTGCATGTCAATTAATATGAGTTTGTTTTTTCTAAGTATTAGAACTTTGTAATGTTTTTAAACGTAAATTTCTGAAACGAAATCTTAAAATAAATTCAGATTTGTTAGTTCGTCATAAATTAGACAAATATTGAAAAACAGAAGGACATACAAACACCATAATTGTTTAACTGTCCAATCACGAAGCCTTAATGCAAAAGATAACAAATGATTATTTTTAAAATTGCCAAAAATTTCAAACTTTCACGGCTCAACTTAGGGGATGTTCTTTCAAAAAGATATTTATATAATAATGAAATATTATTGGTATAAATAGATTATCTAATTATCTGTTTAGTTAAGCAACGTGATTATCTTGGCGTGTTTGATAAGTAAATTAGACTAATATCTACGCTCGTTTTCGCTAATTCAAAATATACCTGTTGCTTGAAAACTACTTGTAGACAGCCGTCGCATGTGCGATTTCATAGTAAAGTTGCAGTAAAACGTAGCGGCAAAATTAGTGCCTATATCTTCAAAAGCACCGCTATGAAGCGGTTTAGCTAAATATACGCTCTCGCACGTTTTAGTACATAACAGTTGCGGTTTATTTATTTCATCATCTAGTAGTCGAATCCGGCTTCGCTTATAGAATTTCATGAATGGTTTCCGTATCGGTTTTCTGTTCCTGTCCTTTTGTTTTAAACAATTCTTTTAAAGGTTACTTTAAACTGTCAACATTTATTGTATAAAGGGAATTATTTATCGCGTTTTTGCTCCAATAAGCAAAAAGAAATTTACGGTTGATTCTCAGTTTAAAGCTGTCACGATAATATAATATATTTTGCAGTAAACCGACAGTAAAAGCTGGCGCGAACTTCCGTAAAAAGCACCGCTAGGAAAATAGCTACCAACCTGTGCGGTCTCATCGTCCGCTGTGGTTGCAGGATTTTAACGGTTCTAGTTTAATTATACCGAGCAATGACTGACCGCTAGGTAGTAAAGTTCTTTCCGTACCTACCCATAAATTGTGTTAATCATAGAGCAACATGAAAACGTTTAATGGAGCTTTTGAAAACCATTATGTTTTATAGCGACGTTTAAAGTTTTCATAGATAAATATTTTTAATTAATCTCAAATATAACATGTATGAAAACATTTATTTCATTCACTTGTAAAAAGTATTTTCTAAATGAAACTTCTGGGAGGATAAGAAAAAAATTTCATTATTTTACGCGTTATACTTCATCTTATGCGTTAAATTTCATCTGTACTTATAAATACATATCATAAACCTTTGGTTATAAAAGTATATATTAATCTGGAAGCTCGTCGCTAATTACATTCACGAATAACACAAAACTTTTTTGAGTACGCATTCAAAAAAAAATATTTGAATAAAAACGCATTACAAAATAAGTCGCTTTTTACAAATTACCTTAGTGGAATGTATAATTTTGTTGTTCATCTATTAATTATAACTCACAGACTATCCCCGTGAATATTTAATATTGTACAAGCTTAAGATCGTTTTCATTTGATCGTTAAGACAACATACTTAAAAAATATAACAACTTTCATAAGCTCGATTGTATTTTGAATTTCATTAGTACATGATTTTTGCCAGGCTATAACGCATTGTTTAACGCATTGTTTGAATATGTGGATATTTTTCTTTGAGTTACAAAATGTCTTTTAAGTGACCGTTTTGAAGACCGTAAATCGTAAACAACGACGTTAGGTATGAGGTACTTCTATTATTTTACTGATGTAAAATATAATCTGTTATCAATTTTGAATTTGAGGTAAATTAAATTTTAATCGTGGTTCGAGTGATATGCAATTCATTAATTTAATACTTAATTTTTTTTTTACATTTCGTACACTTTGATTTTAATTATTTTTTGCAAAAAAATATATATAGTTGATTTTCGTGCATCACACATACATTTATGTAGTATGGACAAAAACAAATTAATAAAAAAAAATACAATATTAAAAAAAGAAACTGTTATAAAAGTAATTATCTAAAACCATTTAACACTGATATATTGTCTAAAAGCCTATATAAAGTAAAACATTGTAATTTTATTCAAAGATTAAGTAGGTGCACTAAAATATACGGAGAAAATTATATGCGTCACAGTAATTACGTTACAAGAATGAGACAGGTATATAAATAACACTTTGTTCCTCGTATTTTTTGATGTCTCAATCGCCTCAATAGACTTTTGCTTTACGTATTGATACGAGTAATGAATAATCATAATATTTAAATAACACTTTTCTCGATGTATAGTAAACTTGAAGTAGAAATAGCATTTATTTATATAGTACATAGCTTTTTTTTTGTGATTTTTGATTTATTTTGTTAAGTGGCGATAATATTGTTTTAACTAATCACAATAGATTTATAACTGAACAACGCCATCTGGTGTTGGGTTAATGTGCTTAGGCTAGTTCATACTGATAAATTTATTCTCTGTAATGGTATTCAAAGGACTGAATTAATCTGTGCCATTTTGTGAAGTCAGTTTTATCGGCGACAGTGATCGCTTTGCGAACGTGCCCATACATACAATCGCCGCGGTTCATTTGGGCACCTAAGTAATATAAAATGGAAAATAAATGTTATGTTTGTGTTTCATTCCGATAATGTTTGTATATCTGGAATCGATGCTCGGTTGGCTTACGTCGATCTAACCGCGTTGGCCTCGAAATCGTTTTAGAATTATATTTGGGTATTGTACCAATTTGTTTTCTGAAATTCGAATTAAATAAGTATGTATATTCTGTTTGTTCATGACTTCATTGACGTCAACATGTAAGCAAGTTAGCGAGTAAATTTATAAAAGTGAGTTGGCAATTAATTTAATATATAGGTACCTACTCATTAAATATCGATTGCACAGTGACCATGATGCCATATTAGCCAATCCACCGCGCAGCTCCAGTGCGGATTGGTGGATCTTAACGACGGCTATCTATTGACGGCTACCGGGACCGACGGCTTAACGTGCACTCCGAGGCATGGAGGCAGTTAAAATTATGCACATATTATGTCACAAAAAACTGACTGGTAGGTACAAGCCGGTTCTGGGGTTCGAACCACGACCTTCTAAACAAGAAACGGTGGTATCACGACACCAACATTATATCTTTTATTAAAGTATTTACAAAGTGGTAATTTCACATTTTGGAATATTTTTTTTAAATTTCAGATTCAGTCAACTTGGGCAGCTCATTGCGAGTGAAGCAATGAACATTTTGAGATGGTCAATTGTATTTTAAGAGCCGTTCCTTTTTAACAAATTAATCTTTTACGACAAGGTGATAGAAAAATACAATTTCAATTTTTACGGCCTGTTGTATGTATATTAAATGGGCCCCCTGTACTATTTCACAATTAAAGATAGTAAGATGAAAGATGCAACATTGCAATAGAGAAAGCTGAATGGATATGAATGAATTATAACTATAGTACCCTAGAAAAGGGCACTCGAGTTTGACCGTCTCTTATGACTTGAAGACTATTAGCAAGATTTCGGGGATTCTTTTGCCGCTATATGATGTTAGAGTCCCAAAGGATCACGGTATATTCGTAATAGCAGAAAACTTAGCAACAAGTAAATAACATAGTACCATGGTATATAGGTGGTATAGGCAGTTACTGTTTGCTATCACTATCTGTCTGAACGCGATAAACTTAAAAACTACCGCATGGATTGGCATATTATTGACACCAATGGACACGAGTGATTCAAGAGAAAGGTTTATGTGTATAATTTATTAATGTTTTGTGCAAATTTGTTGAAATATGACGATTATTGTTGAAGAAGTTAGAAAAAAATCAAGCCGGCTGGGAGCTTTCATCGAAACCGCTGCCTAATCCTTTTGAGATATAACAAAATAATGTATGGAGGATTTGTGTCTCTTGTATAGAACTAAAGAAAAGTCCGCGGTGCCATATGTCTATCTTTTATGGACAGCTTACTATACCTATTTTTATGTTTAAAAAATGGTGGCACATGATGAGGTAATTAGAAAGCAATTTATACGGATACAGTATTAATCCTAATCAACATAAATACGTTATTAACCTTCAGCATTTCATGCACATTATGATTGTCCTTTACACTATACAATTTAAATTAATATCTTAGGAATTATCGCGAAATAAAAATAATATTACTATGAAACAGACGACGCGAACCAAATTTATATATACGTGTGCAACAGTGAGCACTGCGGAGTGCACGCGAAGCAGCTACTGAGACATACTAATGGGTCATAGATATACGATGTTATCGTCACAGAGGCGACATGTGAAACTTTGTTTATATTCTGCCTATTGAATTGGGTAATATTTCAAATTGTATTCATATTTCTCCATATACGTAAAACAAGTATGCATTAAACTATAATTGTTACTGAATATAAGTACTAGAATATGCGCTTACACTAACTAAACCTGCCACTTTAACTCACTTAGCCTTATCGTTAAAGAAATGAACGAAGTGCAATGAAAATCATCGTTGCAATGTGATATAAAGTTTACTCACCCTTAAATAAAATTAGCTTAGTATGTTTCTGACTGAAAAATACGCTGTGATAAACAGACAGACAGATGACATCGATTGAGTAATAAAGAAACTAAAAAATAATCAGTTATACCTAAGTCATACAGTTCCCCTACATTTTATACCTACGTATCCAAACTGTACGGTTCACTCTCCATAATCTATGATTTTCATATAGAAATAGCGGCAAAAGCCAAAATTTGTTTTGACTGATTTTAGTTGATGGTTTGCTTACTTACCGATGATAAGTTAAGCCACTATCTTTTTTCTTCGCAGTTGACTCATTTTTACACGTTTTTAACACGCACGACGGCATTTTTGAATTGTCACGTGGTTAGGCGGAAGTTATCAATGTTGTATAAAAAAATATTTTAGTTTGTTTTTATGTATATATTCTTTACTTTTTCAAATATCTACAGAATTGGAAATAAAATACATCAAAAATACTCCAATTAGGATACAATTACGTTACATATAAATCTAATTAAATCTAATCCACATGTTCGACGCAACAAGCTGATATGACACTACAACAGAAAAAACACTACGGCTTACGTATATGCTCTGCTACAAGTGCAGAAGCCAGAGCGGGTCGCTAGTATTCCATAAAGATAAATGTATAAAGAATAGAGACATGTAGTACAAATTTTTAGTGTTCAAATATCTGTATATGTATATATTATAAAAAAAAATATTTAAGTATTTATATCAGTTGTCTGGTATCCATAGTACAAGCTTTACTTAGTTTGGAACTAGATGGCGCTGTGTGAATTGTGCAAAGTATTATTATTATTATTATTTCCAAGAAATAGTGTAATTTTGGACTTAATAAAATTAGGTATTTGAAATAACTGTATTTTTTTATGTATTATGCATTTATGTATTGTATTTCTCGGACTTAAACGTACATGAAATGATATGCTTTCAAGCTGCACTTGCGTCGAAGTTTCAGCAAACAGAGTCCGTACCATTAACTCGGCGATTTGCACCGAAAGTTAATATTTACCATGATTGAAATGTAAGTACAAACCTATGTAAAATAGTAGTTACACAGCCAAAGGCTTTTATGGCCTTGTACCGTACCTATCGTTGGTACCTTGGATCGTAGCTATGTTTAACATAAAATCGTTACGTTCGTACATCAACAGACGCTTAAGGTCGCCATTGAGTAATATCCGCACTTCTCTAATACGAAATTCTACACATTGTTGTATTTCACAATAAGCTTTATTTGTTTACGCATTAGGACTAAATTCCCTGTTCGATTTTCGAGTTTTTTTTTTGTAATATTAGGAATAAATACAGGGTCATTTGTTTGCATTGATCGCGGCATTGACTTAGAGAGAGAATAGATTAAGTGCCTATTGTAACTTGTGATTATTATAAGTATTTAATTTCGAATCGTATGGTAGTTCTCAACTATGTATAATATAATAAATAATAAATAATATAAAGACTACCAAAGTATCTTATGTGGAAAAAGAATTTGTCGCCAAGTTGCGTGTGAGATGGGCGTGTCGTGTTATGATGACATGGTTACGACGCGAACACGATTCGTTTGCTCGCATGCGATACTTTGTCGTCCGATGTTTTCCCGCCTCAATATTAGTAGGTGCCTAAAATACCTGACACGACCCCGTTCACAATACGGGTGACTGGCAAAAGGTCGTCGAGAATGCAATCTTTGTATTCATAAACAAGCATTAATGTCACGTGAGGCTATACGTAGCGCGCTTCGTGTGTGTGAGTAATAAATGTCTTAAGAGCGAGCGATTAAATCAAATATTTAATTGATATCGATGTTTTTTTTTATTGTAGGTTCCTATTCGAACCTATTTCGACCTGTTGGAAAAAATGTATTAAAGACAAAATAATCGGCATCATTTTCCATTGAAATATTGATTGTTTATCGTTAATATTGTCTCGTACGGCACGCGCGTGTCGCGGTCCGCAGTGTTAACTGGGACGAAAAACTTAGCGAACGCGACCGCTGATCTATTGAGCTAGTTTGAACGCGGCGGTCTCAGATCGATCAGACGCGTGTTGGTTGGATTTATACAACTCGCGCCAAACTCGTTCGCTCTGATGTCGAAGCGCGTAGCGTTGCAGTAGGAAAAATGTGGGTCAACGGCATTGAAGTGTCACTAGAGCATGAGTGGACTTTGCATCTGTGCGAAATCGCACCCGCGTCTTCTTCAGAGGGAACAAGATGTTTGGCACGATCTGTACCTTTGTTAAATTCTGTATCCTTATAAAATGAAACGCAATCACAATATATTTAAGAAATAAATGAGACTCGTCCAAAGTCATATAAACATTTATTTGACACAATTTTCATAGTACTTTTCGTGGACTCGTTGTGTATTCAGAAGATATATACAATCGAAGAGCGAGCACGTGTTTTGTTCTAAAATTTCACGATTAAGTCACATATGAAAATTTCGGGGTTCAGACTGTTTGGTTTTAACGTAAATTAATTTGACAGCAGCGTTTGTTTGTAATTGAGTCATGTCAGTTCACAGTATCGAAGTGAAATTACGAAATTTTGGTAGGGTGAAGTTGGCACGCGGGGATTTCTCGGGGGTGAAGAGCGGCTGAAGAGCGGCGTGCGGGGACCTTGCGGGGAAACTCGGACTAAAACTTCCAGTCTTACACCAGCTAGCTATATTATGAGTGGTTAATCGATAAACGCAGACGAGGACTTCTAGTACTTTCATGGGCTTTAAAGAGTAAAATCGTTTCTACTAATCTGCTTTTTTTAATGTATTCACCAATGAATTTAATCTAAGTTTGAAAATATGTTAACACCTTAATATTGAAACAAACGTCTCCGTTGCGCGTCGGTTCGACACCATTACAAAATATCTGATACACATTAAGATTTGCATATATTTGCAATTGATCATTCGGTTTCACATGCCTCCATATACACACAGGCTCGAGTACCTCTAGGAGCTGTACAATGGTTGCCTATAAGTGTAGACAGACACAGCTAAGAACGAAAATATGTTGATGTCATTTTATAATGAATTCTGACCGCTATGACATTCAATGACATTAATAGAAGACCAATGTGACATTCTTAGACTAAAGAAGATTAAGATAAGTATTATGGTTCATTGCACAAAATGATACAGTAAAGTTCTATTTAAAATACAAGAGTTACCGAATGGAGAAATAAAAGCAGAGATGATAAAGGATAAGATTCTAAGCAATTATATTTTGTATATTTATGTATTGTATCTACATTTAATTACTTTTTATTGATATTCCTGAAGTTCAAATTATTTTATAAATGTGTTTATATTGAATAAAAATTATTTGATTTGAACCTGCTGGGTTCTATATTTCGACAGCACTCTGAAAATTTTAGTCAATAACAGCTACACAGTAATATTGGAAAAGACTTGGGAGTATATGTAGCTGTTGTATTCCTAAGGGTGTCCTTTCTAGAACTTGTGTGCTGAGTGGGCAAACAGTGACTATACTGTAGTTACTTAAATTCTTTGGCTATTAGCTCATCGTAGACCTTGGCGTTGTGACGGCTCGTAAGGTACGCAGGCGTGCTATCAACCACGACTGCCGACTTCCTTTAAGTACGCCTGTTCCGCACATCTGTTTGTCATGTGCTCATAGTATTTCCATCTTTATAAATATAACCTGTTTGTGGTTAGCTCGTTACTAGTGGAATATTATCTATTACTAGATATCTATTTAGTCATGTGTAGGTAGGTATGTATATACATGGTGATTTCTTCATCACCTTCCAAATTTTTATATTTTGAACTTTTGTGAAAATAAGGAAATCTCTCTTTTAGTATCACTTAATACTTTTTTTTAGATGTAGCTCCACCTAAAGTTATTATCGTGTTACCGTAGCGTTGCGCGGGCGATTGACGATTGGGTTGGCTGGCGGCCGCCGACGGGATACCTACCTCTCCCGGCTTCACCCTTTGTCGTCCCTTTCTCGTGTTTATGCTAGACTTAGTAACCGCTCTTGTATCGACAATCCTTTCAGGAAAAATATTTCAATGTGTGCAACTATTGTACAGCTCCTAGAGGTACTTGAGCCTGTGTGCATGTGTATGGATGCATGCGAAACCGAATGATAATTTGCAAATATATGCAAATCTTAATGTGTATCGGATACTTTTCAATTTTTTTCTTTTAAATGGTGTCTTTAGATCATATTTAAAAAAAAATTGGAAACTGATGTGAAAATCTGCATCTATAAGATATGTACTTAACTTATACGTTCGTAAAAATTAAATCATAGTGATGTTTGTATGTGGAACAGAGAGTCTATATTGTAATCGACATATCTGAACTTATTCTATTTAATGACACTAAATTAATGATTGTTACGTTATGCAAATGAAAAACTTAAAATAATTCCAATTGTTTAGTTAAATATATTCGCTTGTTAATTGAATAAAATTAAAACTTTTTTCGGTAGTTCCGAATGTGAAATGTTTTTTTTTACTCGATAAAGTAGTTAGCCATGCGTCTAACCACCAGTCCAAGTTAATTTTGCACTAGAGACTCAATTAACCGTTTCGACGAGGCGATGGAGCGCGGGCGGCATCGAACCTAGCTGGCGGCAATTTGTTGTGGCGACTCGTGCCAGCCAGCATTAACCAGACGCCGTTCCCTTGGGCGTCTTACCGATATAGTACTCTGTGACTTACCCTATTCTAAAGGTTTTTAATTTATTTGGCGACTCGCGATGCTCTATTTATTTATTTAATATAATGTAAAAAACAGTCACATACAGTTATTCATAATAAATACACTTAAAATAAACAGACCTTCTTCACTTCACTTTATCAACACATTTTTACCCCACTTCAGGGGCTTAGGCCTCCCCCAGGGTGAGGGGGGTTTGGAGCTTATTAAATCCAACACGCTGTTCCACTGCAGGTTGGAGATTGTAACGACCGCCATCTATTGACAGCGCCCGGGACCGACTGCTTAAAGTGCTTTCCGAGGCACGGAGTCAGTGATAGTTATGTACTTAAGTCAGAAAAACTCATTGGTACACGCCCGGATTCGAACCATGGCCCTATGACCTTATAAATTTGAGACAGGTTCGTTGCGCTTTGGGCTATCACGACACATCAGAAACACAAAAAGAGACCTACATCACCATTAATTTTAACAAACTTCCATAAATATAACCTCAAAATTGCTAGCAATAAATCGAGATCAAAGTATTTACTTTGCGATCCACCTTAATAAAATATATTTTAAATTATCTAATCAATAAAGCCTATTCCGAAAAATCGGTAAACATACATAAAAAAATATGGCTTTTACGGTTTTGTGAAATTATGTCATTTTAAAATAAATAGACCATCTCGGGATCCACTTTAAGAGAATACAGTTTAAACTATCCTCTGAGATCCAAATATTTTAAGTTCTTTCCGAGACATCTCATGAACCTGCATAAAAAATATATGTGGCGTATATAGGACCTCCTGTTTTTATTTAAAAATAAAAATAAATAAATAATACTTATCCCGCATGAGTAAAATACTAATAATCTATAAAAGATAGAAATTGTCAGGACGTGGTGAAATTAAAACGTTAAGAATAATAACTTGTTAAATCGTGTCAACTAAATTAAAAAAATATTATCATGATAAAGATCCGACTATGAAATTTCATAGAAAAAAGTGTGGAAAAAAGTAAACCATTGCGTGTACTATTTATTTGTAAATTTTTTTTAGGCTAAGTTTACAAATGGTTGTTACATTAAATTTGTTTGCCAAGGTTCAATCAAACAAGGCTCAGCTAGGAGAACCTTAATTATGTCAAAAGTTAAATGAACTAAGGGAAAGTACACAATTCCTACTAATGAAGAAACAAAGGAGTTTAAGCAAGAAGAGAATATTCAAAGTTTTGGCCTTTGAAAGTTTGATCTCGTTTAATGAAAATAAGACGTTACAAAACAAAGTAACGTTTCTTAGTTCATTTCAGTTTACTAAAATATCTTCGTCGGCGAGTTTGTTGGCTTAAAGACAGCAGTTTTACCGGGAGACCCAGAAGTCCATTTTCAGGGATTTTTTTTTAAAATTTTAATCCGTAATCGATTTTATTAATAAATTTAATTACCTACTTATAATTTACTTAACGATACCTTTGCTTATACTATGTATGTATATTTAATTCATATATATCGGGCGTTCAGCTGCACGTAGTTCAAAGTTACAGAGCGTGTAGAGCTTACCGAACTCAACAAAAGGTTTTAAAATGAAAAATATGTGAAAAAAATATATAAATAAATAAAATTTGAACATGTTTTTCTCGGTAACCCTTAGTTTGCGCCATCTGCTCACTTGAAACTTTTTGTTTAGTTCGGTACGCTCTACATGCTCTATAAGTTTGGACTACGTTTAGCCGAACACCTGGTATATAAATGCACTGTTGTCTCCACCTGTCGAGAGTTGTGATTTCTGATAGTGAATGATTCCAAAAATTGCTTCAAAAACACGTATTCGACGCAAATCTCTATTGTTGTATTAAAATATAATCTTGTACGACTGATCATTGAAAAGTGTCACCAACGAATAAATGGACAGGTCAATCAGATTATAGGTTCAGTCGCCACTTCTTTGCCATAAGAGTCTAATAAATTACATGTAATTAAAAATATATTAAATATTTTTTTTAAATATTTAAAAGGTTTCGAATAGGTGGCAACTAGTTTATACGACGGACGCCATTTCTATCATAAGAAATTTGTGCTTTTGAATATCGTGCATGGAAAACTGGTATACGGCCTTTTTTCGGATAACGTTTCTGTAATAGTTGAAATGGATTTTGTTTGACACGCGATTTACGGTCTGTTATGAAAAAATAAATAAATTTACTTTGACGTAGAGTCTCAGACTTGGAAGAGAGATAAAGTCGTGCTGTATTCGGTTCTTCCAATGTGTTGGCCAAATGTTGAAATATTATGACCAAAGTATTTCAGAGAAATAGTCCAAAATAAATGGCGACCAATGTCTTATAGAAGATCTATTTAACATTAGATTACGATTCCATGTAACTACACAATAAACTTCATCATCATCATCATCAGCCCATTTTTACCCCACTGCAGGGGTTTAGGCCTCCCCCAGGGTGAGGAGGGGGGCTTGGAGCTTAAGTCCACCACGCTGCTCCACTGCGGGTTGGGAACTGTATAACACAATAAACTTATGCCAATTATAAAAATTCGAACACTGTGCAAAATATCTAACGTCTGCACAAATATTCGAAAACCTTTAAAAGTTGTTTCGTAAGCTTTTATACTAAAGGGGTCTATGATTATATTGGCGAGCGGATTTCCTCTTGGGAATAGTCCACTCTTGTTACTTTTCATACTTGATACCTTCAAAGCTTTTGTATACCTATTGTTTGCGTGCAACGGCTCGTAATCGGCTAGATATAATACGGATCAATTTCGATCACCTTTATAATTTGTTATAGTATTTACCAAGTTCATTTCGTGATGGATGATCAATTTTGTGATAATGTCTTTATCTCGAGAGAAAAAAATTTATGCGCGCCCGACGTTGAATTTTTACGCGTCCGTTTCGTTACGTTAGTTTCCTGATCATTGAATCATCGTTAATTCGTTCGGTTTTTGCATGTTGTTGATTATATGGTTTGCAACTAGCTTCTCTTGTTGTTTCCTATTCCAGATATTAATCTCGTGTCGGTATTTTTAGGGTTCCGTACCTCACAAGAAAAAAAGAACCTATCATAGCATCACTTTGTTGTCCGTCTGTCTGTCTATCAAGACACGTTTTCTCAAGAACACGTAAATTTATCAAGTTGAAATTATTATCGAATAATACTTAGGTCTAAGGTCTTTTGGAGCTGTAAAAAAAACACAGATGTCGCGCTAGTCGCAACCATCGAGTACATTGAAAATGCAGCTAGGTATTCTAGCAGGTGGTATAGGCGTCGAAACAAAGAAAACAATTTGTTACGTTGTTAATTTTATTGGATCGCCCGCGCTATCGTAATACTCCGATCGGAGATGTTCTACGACCTCGACCAAACCAGTAATCGCAGACTGACGCATTTGGGCTCAAACAAAAGCACATCTACCTGTCTTGAAAGTACTTTTAAATTTTTTTTCTCGTCTACTCCCAGTTTCGAAATATTTAGTCGGAAATAAAAAAGTCAGATGTTTTCTCTCAAATTTTAAATATTTTTCGGATATTCAAAAAATTTGTTGGTCCGGTTTCAATAATTCTCATACCATACGATAGCCCTTGTCTATACGCACCTTTTGACACCAAATACATCCTGGCACCTAGCCAACTTTCAATGATTTCGAACGATCCCCTTATTTCGTGAAATGGGGACTATAATTCAATGATAGAAAAAACATTTTCAATATTAAAATGCAATGTTCTAAATCAACGATATCAAAAATACGACATTTATGCTGCATGTTTTGACATACTTTTCTTCTTCTTCTTCTTAGTTAATAGCGTTTTCTGCTTATAGCAATTTCGCCTTGACATACTCACAAATAAATAAAAACTTGTGACAAATTCGAGAATTGTTAGTTTGTACTTACGTCATAAAAAAAATGTTTAAAAATATTTTTGAAGTTGAAATATGCTTGAGTAGTGATTAATATGTTAAAATACATTTACAACTGTACGGAACTCTCAGGTTGCGATACCGACTTGCACTTTACCGTTTTAAAATTATATGAAGCTCTTAATAATTATCTATTATTTCGTCGGTACATAGATTACCTATTTGATCTTATCTATATGATTGTAATAATTTTTATGTAAGCTCATCGAATAGTTTCTGGTAATGGTATAAAAAACACGAAAATTACAATAAGTAATAATTTTTTTAACGGTTTTCGAGGTGTTTGATTCCTACAGAAAAAAAAGCATTTTTTTACGGTCTCGAAAACTCCGGTACAACAGCAACTGTTTCGATGTTATTTTTATATTGAGGTGTGTGTGTGTGTTTTTTTTTTTAATGAAAACACATAGAAATCACTGCGAGTTCTACGGAGTGGCGGTGTCCCATCAATTGAAACCCTGCAATTCTTTTTTACGTTTTCTCCGGTTGCTGCCATTTCGAGTGACTTCATTTTTTCATATAATTTTCCACTTATAATTTCAGAATACCGAAATCGATATTTGAAATAGGACACAGCATCGGATCGATTCTTAAAATAGTTAAAATCTCACTAAAATTGTCTTTAGCAGCTTTAGACACAAAATATTTTATCACTGCACCTATTTTTCAGTTTTATCCATATTAGATTCAACACTAACGCGCTTAAAAAAATATTATAAATTACAGAAAACTACTGAAATGTTAACAAATATCCGAAAAACAATTAAATTACATTGAAATTTTAAATTAAAATATCGATTATCAGTTTTTGATCGGCTCGAGTATTATTAACAACTTATTTATTTATTCTTTTCGATGTAAATATGGGTGTTTCCACCATATAATCGTAAATAATTAAACTGTAATTTTCATTTCTCTACGTCGTCGAACGTTGGCGTTTTTATTGTACAGAATGTCGCAGAATTTTTGCGGTCAGTTAGGGTGACTGTTATTTTAGAGCTACTTAATACCTTGAAATAAATATTTTCAAGGCTTCGTACAATATTTTCAGTAGTTTTCATAATAAATTGGTAATAATTTTGTAACGTGAACGATTCTGTACTACAATTGTATTTTTTAAAATATATTATACACAAATACAATTCAAGCCACTGTAATAAGAAAATATGCTCACACTAGAGTAACTATGAGCGACGTCGCACTTTAAAATTAAAGGTTGTCTGTGGTTCTTTATAAGCGGTCTAACTGTTGCAATATAAATTGTAAGATGAGTAAAATAAAAAGATTGTCTATACTGACTTAAAAAATAACCACCAAGGCTGTGTTTGCTTACATAAGCTCTGCGATCGTCACATCCTTCTGACCTAACCAGATCCTATTTGAGTTTGCCTTAAGTTTATGTTGTCGCAACCAAAAATATTGCATTTTTACAATCTAATTGACTAAAACGTCACGATAAAACTAACAATTATAATTTTCATAGAACGCCAAGTGCGAGTGTGACTCGCGTACTAAAGATTCCGTACCACCACATAATATATTTGTGCTATGTATTTACAAAAAAAAATGTTTTTTGAGAGATATGACTACAAATTTACGATTTTCGAATTTTTTCCTTTACTTGTGCTATCAGATCTTACTAGTCAAATTTCATGATTTACAAGCGCCGAAAATGTAGCATAATATACAATGGCCACATTTTTTATTGCGTAGTTCAGAAGCTTGATTTTTACAGATCCCATGCGTACCTGAGAAAAAGGGTTTTGACAGACAGACAGACGGACAACGAAGTGATTCTATAAGGGTTCCTTGTTTTGAAAACGATACAATTCCCCTATGACACCAAAAAATTTGATAAGTAAAATTGAAGCAGATAACCAGTAAAAAAAGATATTCATTCAGATGAGCCAGGTCACCCGAATGTCACGTACGAAGATTCTCCGCTCGGCCACTGCGAATTTTAATGGGCGGAAAAAATGGAAATTGTCCGCAGGTAATGCCATTTGCGGCAGGCGTCCTTTACAACATCATTAGTGGGGTACTTTTTGTACAAGGAGACACTCGGTAAGATTCTTTTGGTATATACGAAAACATAGACTTCTTAGTAAAGGATTAGGTGAAAATACGAGAATTAGGTATCGATCCGTTCCACTTCAGTTCTTTAACTTTCGTTAATCGACAAATATAGTAGATGTAAATAATATATATTTTGGTTCTAAGTGCAATAGCCAATGTAAATTGTATTTATAATTTTAGCTAAAAATTATTAATGAAAAGTAATTTTATGTTATAAATCACATTTAAGAGCTTTGCCGTTGATAAATATTTCTTTTATTATTTTTAAATTTAAGGTGTTTTTATATAGTATTTGTATTATAAGTTTTTGGTAAAGGTTTGAAATTCATTAACTAGGTTTCGAACTATATTTTTTTAAGGTTGAAATATTTACTCAAACGTAGCCGTAGTTACTGCACTTGTTAAATCACAAAAGATAATATTTAAACAAAATAGTCGTTTTGGTAGCCCGCCTAGTCGATTGTGATACGTACCTACATAAATATTATGAAGTCAAAGTTTACATAAGCCGTGATCGCGAATCGATTCGACCTATCATCTCCCGCCGCCTCCAAAGATAGCTCAGCCATAGATAGGTATTATCGAGAACGCAAGCATATTGTATTTTCCCTCCTCGGGAAACAGACTCTCTGCTATTTATAAAAGCAACAATGCACGCAACAATATTGTTTTCTATATAGGCCCCATTTGCCAGTTGATTGGAATTCCATTATGGTAACTTACGCACTTGTTTGTCGATTCTCGTTTAGATATATATTCGTCAATTAAAGGTCAAGTCTATAACTTGTTAGATATGTATTTATGAAACAATAAATTTAATCTTATGTTTATGAAAATTGAAAATGGTTTATATTAAATAAAGAAAATTCTGTTACTTATTTTCGCGCTGAAACTTTATACAAACTCCAGCCACCAAAATAAATGTACAGTATACTAAATTTTCATATCCAACGAAAAAAAAAAAAAAATGATTGGTTACTTGTTTCACGTGACTATCCGTGTTCTGAGCTGCGATTACAGGTGGTTACATTAGCAGGGCCATGGTTCGAATCCGGGGGTGTACCATGAGTTTTTCTGACTTAAGTACACAATATCACTGACACCGTGCTTCGGAGGGCACGCTAAGCAGTCGGTCCCGGACGCTGTCAATAGATGGCGGTCGTTACAGTTCCCAACCCGCAGTGGAGCAGCGTGGTGGACTTAAGCTCCAAGCTCCCCTCCTCACCCTGGGGGAGGCCTAAGCCCCTGCAGTGGGGTAAAAATGGGCTGATGATGATGATGATGACATTAGCGACCCAGCGCAACGGTTACGGGTTCGATTCCCGCCTAGGAAAAATATTTGTGTACATTAACATTATTTATTTATTTATTCCATGTCTAGGTGTAAAATGTATTTATGTATTAAAAAGCTACTTATTTAAATATGTAAATCACTTGTTTAATACCAATAATATCTACACGCTATACATATTATGGGTCTACATGAACGTTTGTAGATGTCCAACATATTATTATTATTTCTTTTGTCAAACTTAAAGAAAACATAATATTTAATTACAATTTAAATTTTCATTAAAATTGCTTTTATTTTTTATTTTTATATAAGTATCTGGGGGCACGGCCGTGCCCCCACCAAGTCGAGCGAAAAAGCGTCACGGCCGTACCATCCTTTTCTCGAAGCAATTCAGACCATTTTCGACCCCCTGTAACTTCGTTGTGGATAAAACTAGAAGACTGAAATTTTCAGTAACCATGCAGGCATATTATATAAGCATATTTTCAAATTTCATTCAATTGGAACCAGTATTTTTAAAAAATTATAACGGGTCAAATTTCTTAATTTTGTCACTCACTGACTCACCGATCATCAAAATTCTAAGGCACTTCTAGCAGACCTAGAAGCTTCAAATTTGGAATATAAGTAGTGTTTGGTGTATGAATCAAGGAAAAACTAAAAAATCTAGAAAAGACCGCAAAAAAAATTAAGCCCATACAGCCAAGTCTTCAGTTAAATTTTTCAATATTGGCTTTATTCGTAACGATGTTTTATTACGGCAGTTATTATTATATTGCGTGCGAAGCCGCGGGTTTAAGCTAGTCCCATATAAATATAGGCGCATGGTAGTGCCCCTGCCAAATCAAGCAAAAAATGGGTATTCCCGTCATGAAAACACGTGTATTAAATTATTTATTAATGCAAAAAACGTACCTACGTGCGTATTCGTACTTATTACGAGTGCGTAAGGTTGTATAATATATCTTAGAAAACTATATACATATAGATATACATATATACAATAAGTAGAAGGTACCGAAAAGAAAAAAAATAGAACTGTCTACAAAATACAAAAAGAAATGAGATCCCATCAAAAACAATACTTGTCAAAAAAACCAAGTCTCGCAACTCAGTTGTTCTGCGGTAAAAAGTTGTGAGATCCATGTAATACCAAGTCGGTTATTAATTTATTCGGTTATAAATATATTGAGACTTGGCCATCGCACTAAATAATTGAATTTACATGTGTTTTCAGGCGATTGAATTTACACGTGTTTTCAGGCGATGGCCAAGTCTCAATATATTTATAACCGAATAAATTAATAACCGACTTGATATTACATGGATCTCACAACTTTTTACCGCAGAACAACTGAGTTGCGAGACTTGGTTTTTTTGACAAGTATTGTTTTTGATGGGATATAATTAATACTTACAAGTTTAATACTATGTATGGATAGCATGCATTTTTTTTTTTTTATTATATATAGGTATAGTATATCTTCACGAATGAAGTAAAGTGGAGCCATTATTCATTATTTTAACGATACGTAGTTAAGTAGTTCATTAAGGTCGTAGGTAGGTGTATTTAGAGATCTATATTTCAGGACATGTCATGTTAAATTCTCTTTGTTCTTGTTTTTGCGGTTCACAAATAAAATATTTTCATTTCCTAGACAAAACATATAGTCCCTAGGTAGATCTTCCAATCAAAAAAGTACGTTTTGCGATAACAAATGGATGCGGCACAGTTCACGTTTCAGTCTTCCTATCGTGTGTTTATGTGTATATAAATATTTTTTTTTTGAAAACCGTATTATTATTATTTTTGTGAAAACCTACGTATTATAATATAATAATATTCTCGAATACCACTGTAAGATGACTACACCCGGCTTCTTATTGAATACACCCTTTTTGTAGTCAAAATTGCTTCTCGAGATGAGGTCGAGGGATGTCCCTTTGTAGTAAATCTTGTTTGTTCGATGTGCGAAATATTTGTCGGATAAAGTATTAATCCGTTTTTACTATTTTTATATATTCTTATTTTTTATACGAAATGTTTACTTTTATTGTAAACTATATTTTGCTTGCGAGTACGCGCGCTTGTTTATTAGAATTTCGAATTATTGAGCTTTTGCTTTTACATAATTAATAATATATACTTATTACACTGATTGACCGGCTGGCCGAATGGTTAGATACACTAACTGTAGAACCAAAGGTGGCGGACTCGATTCTCGTCCAGGACAAATATTTGTGTACGTGAACGTGTACCCACATTTATTTGTTTCGTGACTGGGTGTAAAATATGTATATATACTATTGTATGAAATTCCCGCTAACTTGATGTGGGTTACTAAGTATCAGTTTCTAAGCCCGTTTAAAATTAAACAAAAAAATGTTTAAAAATAAAATTATATTTTAATTTTTGTAAAATTTACGCCTTATCACCGCTATTCAAGGTGTTACCTAATGCGTTTTTACGTCAATAACCCTATTTGTCATCAATAGATAGATGGTAGTTTTTATAATCCACCAAACCACACTCGAGAAGCGTGGCGGATTAAGCTCAAAGTCCCTTCGTACCAAGGGAGGCCTAAGCCCCTCCAGTGGAGAACTACTGGGCTGATGGTATGGTAGGTAAACTTGTGTGAAAGTTTAACAATTGCGTAGCGTCGATATTACATTGTAATAAAACGGAAAATATGGACATTTAATGAAATCAAAAACAAATTCGCTTTTCATCCAAAAGAATGGTAAATGTTGTCAAATTGTGTTCTCCTATTAAACTTTCATTTATAATAATTTCATATCTTAATATTAAAATGTCTTTTTAGACATTCTCCTATTTTGTATAAATTACCTCACACTATTGTTTTTACTGCTCTTTTCCTAAAAGTAGCAGTGAAAATCATACCATATGTTCGGAACCACAAAATCGTCTATTAAAATCTGTTATCTAAATCAAAATTATTCTGTCAGTTTAGCAGCATTTGGGTTACGACTTATGAGTGTTCAAATTAAATAACAGCAAAAAAAAGCATGTACAAAAAAACATGTACGTGTATTTTGAATTTACAACGTCTTTACGTTGTAAATTCAAAATGCACGTATATGTTTAAGAACATAAAAACTTACTTTCGCATTTAATATAGATTAGGTACATTCAGACACATCTTAAGTCTCGAGAGAATTGGGAGATTCTCTTGGAAGTTCCTAGGTAATCACACAATCTAAGAACGTATGTGAGAAATTAAATTATGCATAATAAATGAATGTAATTAATGAATTCTCCGTATAAGAGAATGTAATGATTATTAAGAGAATGCAACATCAGATCTTGATCGTTTATAAATACAAAGACACCATGAAATACCTGAATGAATCATCGTCATCATCAGCCCATTTTACCCCACTGCAGGGGCTTAGGCCTCCCCCAGGGTGAGGAGGGGGTTTGGAGCTTAAATCCACCACGCTACTCTACTGCGGGTTGGGGATTGTAACGACCGCCATCTATTGACAGCGTCCGGGACCGACTGCTTAACGTGCTCTCCGAGGCACGGAGTCAGTGATAATTAATGTACTTAAGTCAGAAAAACTCATTGGTACACGCCCGGATTCGAACCATGGCTCGTGCTCTGGGCTATCACGACACCTGAATGAATGGAAAACTAGAATTAAAAACGAGATTGGGATCCGGGGTGTGTGTGGAAATGGGTTTACGTATCTATAGAAAAAAGTCCACTTGAACCTAAACTCGCCCAGACTAAAAGGAGATTTGATAAAATAAGCGAAATATTGACAAAGTAGCAAATTTAAGTTTCGAAGAAAACTTACAATTTATTAAGCTCGTGAGAAATCCTAAAAAAAGAACTGTTATCGCGGATATAAAGCGAGTTAATTTAACAGGTCTCGTTTGGCTATCTTCATTCTCTTCAAAAGCGATAAAAGCTTCGCTAGAATCTTAAGACAATTTCGTCCCTTTTTAATAAAAAGTCAACCATCTGTTCAAACGATGGACGGTTTGTTTAATTTCACTAAGAAAATAACTTTCTCTTCGGCGCAAAGGAAAAAAGTTCTTGTTTCGGCACATAAGGCGAAGGGAAATATACAATAAAATTAATATTGCTTTTTAAAAAAGCAGATCGTGTCAGACATTCACTCATAAATTTTATTTTTTTAAGCCTAAAATTGCAATTTTTTCGGGAATCTATGTATTGTGAAGCTGGAGATTTTGTATATGTTTCAACGCGCTAATTTCAGGAAGTACTAAGGCGATTTAAAAAAAATGGAAGGCGACGTAAGAGTCAGAGAGCTTTGTAATAGTTTTATAAAGTGTTATATTTTTACTGCTGAAGGCATTTTCATATGTTTCGTCACTTCTTAAATCTTCCTGAATGAAGAGAAAGACGGTCACATTTTATGATTACGATTAGGAGATCATTACAAATCTGCCGTAATATGACATTGGGGCGCGATAAGATACATTAGAAAAACGACCTCGGTTGACGGTCTAAAAGGAATTACGCCTGAAGTAAACATCTAGGAGGGTTCTGACAACGTAAAGTATTCTCCGTGCAGCTTCATTGTACGGTGTAGACAGAGAAATTTTGTACGTAATATTTTATTTCTGTATTTTTTTAAATCTTTTTCTTGTAAATAAATATCTATAATAGGTATTTATGTACAATAATAATTAATAAAAATATTATAAATGTAAATAAATAAAAGATAAAAATAAATATTTTATCTTTTAATTTATAATTTTTTCATGCATATTTTTTGTTTGTATCTGCAGGTAACTGTACACACAACGCACTTGTTTCCTACAATGACCGTTGGAAATCGTTGTTTATGCCTAATTTATACTGAATAAACTTCTTTTGTATTTAATTTTGTGAACACTGTAGATCTGCGGAATGTGCCATCGTTCTTACGTAAATAATCGTATTGTATTTGAGGAACTTAGCGTGTAATCTAAAACAGCATCACAAACAGAGCTAAATCAATGACCGTTGCGGTATCAATATGTACACGTATTATCTACTCACACAATAATTATTGAGAAATCTTCGTTGCACGTACTAAAATCTAAAATTAAAATCTGAAAATATTTCATCTTGTGTGGGAAGATGTCAAATTATAAGAAGGCTTGCGTCTCGGACACTCGGTCGAGGTCTCGAGTAACACCTAGTTAGTTAGACATCTGAGAAACGATGCAACACTCCGGGTGAACATTCCACACGACTTGACACGAAAGGTGACGAAAGCTTTTGAGTACGCCTCGTCTTATTTAAATAACGCAATTTCGCTCGTAGCTTATGAACCATTATTGAATGTATTATGATGTAAAGAATAGATGCGAATATAAAAGACTAGCTTTCCACACGCGTCTCCGCTTGTGTGGACTACACAGTTGTACCCGAACCCTTTTTTTTCGGATTAAAAGTAGCCTATGCCATTCTTTAGCTTATAAACTATATACAATATAAATCAAAAAATCAAGGCGGTCGTACTACAACAACCTGTGTAGTCCGCGCGAGCGGAGCCGCTGCGGACGTTAAGCTAGTTTGAAAATAAAATATAGCTCATGTTACTCAGAGATAATGTAGCATTTTCTAGTAGTTAAAGAATTTTTGAAATCGGTCCAGTGTTTTTTGAGTTTACTTATTATAAACCTACAAAAATACAAGTTTTTCCTCTTTATCAAATATTAGTGTAGATATACAATAAACATTATATAAAGATTTTTTGCAGGGTTAACTATAAAGTACAAATTTTTTGATCTACATGTTGAGTCAACATACAAAAACGAATAAATTAAATATTAATTACTTAAATTCATAAAACAAAATTAGAACGTAATTCGTTCCATCGCTGTGAACGCTAAACGAATAAAATGCAACTGCTAACTAGTTCTTTAAATAAATTATTTTGTTTTGTTTAACCATAATAAGTTTTAAATATATTCTTAGAAAAAGTTTTTAATAAAAAATATTGAAAATTTGGGTCCCGGTATTCAAAGACATTATCCAAAAAATAACAAGCTATCCAGTGGTGCGTAAAACCATTTTTTTTTAATTTCATGTCGTACATTTTGAATCAAATTGCTCGTGTCATCAACCGCTGGGCGAGCTGTGGTTTGGCTCGTGTCGTGACACAGGTCATGGTCATTGCGTTGCGCACCTCTTAGCTAAAATATAAAGCTTAGCTTATTTCAGTGACATTTGTCACAGATGGAGGTTAGAGTTATTTTCTCGTTTTCAAATGTTACGCCCGCAGATGTATAAGGAACGATTTATTGAAGCGATATTTGATATTTAATTTATTAACCAACATGAACAGTTGATTGGAGTGTAGTTTTGTCACTACAAGTCAAGTGTAATTGAAGTTCCATAATTTTAACACCGATTGAATAAAAAATGAACCTGAAGAAATGGTAGTCTGGTAGACGTGAAAAATATAAGATGTAGTTTTACTAATGGATCTCGTACCTACACGAACAACAGCTACAAAGAAAAAATTAAATAATCATAAAACATAAAATGTGTTTATGTTTGTTTGTTTGCTTACGACTATCTTTTGCTTCACTTACTTGAAATATTATTATACCATTTTATTAGTTACGTTACAAAAAAACTAAAATTGTGTGGTGTATTACCAATAAATTACTTACTATTCACTTTTATTAGATTTTTATGATGTCAGAAGATAGCTGGCTGACTTTGACACTATCACGTCAATTAATTTAAAAAAAAAAATGTGACAAATCAGAGGATCGATGACATTTAGAAGTGCATGTTCTGTTCAACTTTTTATTTTGCTTGAAAACGAATCATACAGCCGGTGCATATATAATAATGTAACTTCAATCTTGGTTTATTTTTTAGTTTTAGTTCAGTTCGCAATGATTGTTCAGTATATTTTATTAAATAAGAAAATTAAATATTTAATTTGATTTATTAAAATAACTAACGGTTTTAGAAAATAAATGAAATAAATAAAAAACCATACTTGTCCTTAATCATGAAATAATTTTTGTCAAAATTATAAATGTATATATTTTTCCTTAACCGGCTTCAGCGGTGACATTTTATCACCGATATCGCAATAGAGAACTCAATCCTATACTAGTTTGCCGCCACCAGATCGACGACGTCCTGAATTCCTAGTGCGGTTGAGTTTTATGACCCTACTGTGACATTGAAAGTACTTATCACGCTCTGTCGTTGACTATTAACCAAGGTGAAAAAGTAAAATGTTTAGTTCGTGTTATCAAGATTAAGAATAGGTAATAAATAAAGTTTACGAAATTCAAAATTACCATTTCCACACCGTCTCGGGTAGAAATGAAATAAATATTTTCTATAATTTAATTTCTTTTTTATTAACCTTAATGAACTAAGTAATAATTTCATTCAATCACTTAAAGTTTTATTCAACGACAAAGCATTTTTTTTTTTCAATTAGCAGAATCATCTTTTATTATCTTTTAGCAATTATCATCCATCATTAGAATTTATCTATTAAAGTAGTATGCTAAATATCGAAATCACATGAAAACTAGATGTCGTTAGTGTAAATGAGTACATAAATATGACATAAATTGAACAATGTCAAATGCTTCGTGTCAAAAATCACAATTTAATAACGCGTAGAACGGCAACACTTGATCCATATAGTCCGAAAACTTTAAGCTAACAATTCTTACATCGTTGCGGGGAGAATGTGTTAATTTAAAACTGCCAATTAGCCGTAAATAAAGAATAATAATAGTAATAATAATAATAATAATAACACACACAATCACAACAACGTCTAGGTCCCAAACTAAGCATTAGCTTGTATTTTGGGTACCAAGCGAAGACACCACATACATATAACAACCAAGACCCGGTGCCAGTATTAATATTCGTCATATAAATACTGACCCGACCTGGGATTCGAACCCGGGACCTCCAGCTTCGCAGGCAGGGTCGCTACCCACTAGGCTAAGCGGTCGTCGCCGAGCCGAAAGGTAAAATCGGCCTGAGCCACCGTCATGTTTTTTTTGTAATCAACTTGAACCGCGGTGGAGCTTCGTCGGTCCCTGTCCTGCCGCGACGGCGTGATGTGACATCGCGTCGTCTCTATTTTCTGCGCCCACATTTGAACCAGAGAACTATTGGAACCGATCGACCTGAAGGTCTGGAGGTCCATAGCATTTCACTCTCGTAATTAAACGACAATCGTCAAATTAGCGAGTAAAAACGCAAAATGTCTTTTCATGACCACTTTTTGTAATATTACGCAGTTTACACAACGATTCCGCGAACCGCGACATTATGGCGCTATCGAAATGCAAGAGACGTAGTTATGGAAACCAATTCCTTTTGACTGACAAAGATCACGGGTTCGATTCCCACCTACGGCAATTTTTTGTTTGCATGACGATATCTGTTTGTTCCATGCCTGTGTGTAAAAAATCTATATGTATGCATATTATTAAAGAAATTTTGATATATTTACTTGTATCAGTTGCCTAGTACCCATAATACAGGCTCTGCCTTATTTTGGACTACATGTGCGAGACGGCCCACATACTATTTATTCCAAGTCAAAGCGAGCACTACCGCGAACCGCGTGACATGGTAAACGTGTCATTTTTATTTAAAATCGAATTTAGTAACATTATTTATCATTTTCCAAAATGTAAAATCATATACAAAATGACAACGACCGAAGGTGGAATATTCTAAATATTTCAATACATTTCGTACATCACGTTGTCTTCTTGGTTAACGTTCCCGTCGAGTTTCGATTACTTTTATGTGATGTTTTTAACGCAATACGGGGGTATGTTTAAATCTACATAGATCAGTAAGGAAGGCGGACGGGCCACGCCTCGCCCTGGGAGGCGTTAACCAAAATTTATGGCAAGAAGACGTCTCAGATAGCCGGATTATTCGCCTTTCGGTGTTATTTACGCGAAATTTGAAGCCGTAAAGGTTTTATCGAATTTATGTCCCTCTCGTCGTCGCCGCGTCGTCGTCGTGTTACTGTTAAGGAATTTCATTTTTTACGCGAGTTATCGGTGCGTGTAATTTTTTTAATAAAAAGCAATTTAAAATGTAATATTTTTTATTTCATTTATAATGTATCAATTTCATTTTCACGCACGCTCTAAAATGTAGAATATATAGGAATAGTACGTTTTTGTAATACTATTAAAAATATTTATACTTTGGTTCTAAAGAAAATTTACTTTTTACTTCACCAATCGCTCTCATACAACATTCACTAATAAAAAGAGATCTATGTCAAAAAAATTTAAACATAAACTGTTTTAAATTTTCCAATTTACAAATAAGATCAAAAATAATAAAAAAAAAGTTAAGCTTTTACTAAAGTCATATTTGATATTTTGGTAGATCACTGTGCAATCCTTCACTTATGTATGTATGGTACATTATTTCATGGACACTCAGTACGTACCTATATTATCGACTGTCCTCGGACTATGCCTTCAAATTATTAAAACTTAGACCCCCTTGCTATGATCATCGTCTTTCTTTTTAGTGCCTAATTTTTAAGTACCACAGGTTACCTACGTGTTGCAAGCCCAATAAATTAATTTCTGCGCCAAATGTATAAAGAGTTTGTAGCCGTTATAAATCAATCGACACGTTGCGCCGTCAGGAAATAGACAGGCGACTACGGCGTGATTTATCGACACCATAATAAACGATTCTGTTCCGACAAACGAAATATCAATCTGTCATGGCAAGCTTTCAAATTTAAAAATAATACAAAAACCGGTCAAGTGCGAGTCAGACTCGTGCACAAAGGGTTCTATTCCACCGTACAATATTAAAAAACCACGTTTCTTGCATGGGGACCCCCTTTAGGCGAAATATTCCACAGTCAGCCGGCGTCCCCCAAGGTAATGGGGACCCCCTTTAATTTTTAACTTAATTTTATTATTTGTTGTTACTCGTACAGCGGCCACGGCAATGTATCATTCATGACAATTTTAAGTGTAAGCCATGATCTCACAACATCGTCTCACAACCACCAATCACTAAAAACGTCGAAAAAAAAAGTTTGTTGATGAGGACCCTCTTTAATTTTTAAATTCATTTTATTTTTTATATTTGTTGTCATTGCGGCCATAGTGATATATAAAATTGTAGGTATCTACCTATTAGCGTTCAGACGATACAGCCTTGTGACGGACGGACGGACAGACGGACAGCGGAGGTTTAATAATAGGGTTCTAGTTGGTACCCTCAAATAGCCCTAAAATAACTAATCGTGACATTATTATCACTTGCTCATTTTGTGTATGACTATATAAAAATATCGGCATATCTATCTTCATACATACAAATATCGTTTAAAAGAAACTCGTGTTTAAAGTGCACACTCAACTCTATTTATCGCATAATACCTATGAGCCGTAAGGAATCTCTTACGCGCCAAAACGCGCTAAGCACAGTTTACGTACTTGCGAATGACAGTTGGCGCCAGCGTGACCACACTTTTTTTAACGATTCTACTAAGATAAACAGTCAAAGTTTTTACCATAAAAGTACCACAAATCTACTAGCAATTAAAGACAACACTAAAACGCGTTTTCTATTCAAAATTATTGCCTAATACTTTATATGAGATTGCTGTAGCTTTTTACGTTTGCAAGGAAACATTCATGTACCCTCTGAATCTTCAAACAACTTGCTTATAACAGCCTTTAAGTGGTTCATGACGCGAAATGGTATGTTACCCCCCCACCCCCCACCCAACATCACGTGTATTATTAGTATCTACAAAAATTCTAAATTTTTTTAGAATATTATCTTAAATACGGGTATAAAGTATAATCTTATTTTATTCTGAAACTAAGGACCATGATAAAAATGTCTAGACAGAAAAGTTGCAGATTGTTTTTGATTGGTATAAAAATAATAAACGAATGGTTGAATGGAATGGAATAAAAATGTCTAGACAGAAAAGTTGCAGATTGTTTTTGATTGGTATAAAAATAATAAACGAATGGTGTACACTACACGCCACTTTTCGATTTAAAAATAGCGCGTTTGAAAAAATAAATACACGTGATATCTTACTACACCCCCCTCCCCCTTGTGACATTTCGTGATTTTTGTCAAACCCCTCCCCCCCCCCCCCTTTCAAGCCTCACGTGATTAATAGACGGCCTTTTTACTAAGTTTCGTTTTTTAACCGACGACGTCAAAAAAAGGAGGAGGTTCTCAATTCGCCGGTATTTTTTTATGTTTGTTATCTCAGAACTTTCATAAAAAAAAGGACTCGTCAGTAGGCACCCGTCACTTTCAAAAAATCTTTATAAAACGATTGGAAATACACAAACGTGAGTAGCTCCAGAATATCCTGTCGAATGATGTTTTATTGAGTTATAAACTACGTTCTTTTATTGACGCAAATCTGGGAAGTCTTTTAGAATTTTACACTGAACACTATAAATTATCTTCCTGAGATTCACACAACCACGCTGAAAAATGTGGAATTTGGTCCCATTTACTACGGTAGGTATTTTCTAACCTTAGTATTTATGTAGTTCGTAATAGTTGCAACTGACATGTCTTGTTTTCCTCGAATGCATTACCAACATTATAAGCACGTGATAAGGCATGATATTACACTTTCATTTACTAATACATAAATATAATTAACATACAAGATCTACAGGGCTGGACTTTCTGCCTAGTAAAATCAAGTATAAAAGGGGTTATCACGGCGATGCTTAGTTTTTGGTAAATTAGTTATATACATTGTATTATTAAATAATACAATTTTGATTTGTACAATGGGGTTTCTTTGATATTATTGTAAACATTTAAGTGCATTAAATTAATTATATGCCTTTGCTTCTGGAACCATGGGGAAAGAAAATGTTGTCATGTCGTCACATTCATGGTTGATTGACGTCAACAATTGTCAACAATGAATGATACAGCTGATACAGACATATGTGCAATTAATCATAGATTCAATCAATGCAATATAGTATCAATCAGTATTATTTGACGTACCGTTTTTTTTTTATGTAGGCAGAAGAATGTAAAGAAATTTTAATTTGTTTTTACAAATATCTATAAAAATCTACATTATATATTGTTATTATAATTATATTATTTCTATTTAAGAATCAAGTTTTTCATACACATTAGTTCGTCCATCGCCTTCACAAACCATTGCACCATTTTGACAAGGCAAATGTGGTATGGAAGGTAGCTCTTATTCTTTGTTAATCTTGGCCTCAAGTCTACTAAAAAAGTAGAAATCTACTAAATAAATGTGGTCACGTTGGTTGGTACGCTTGAGCGTCGCGCCGGGACGTCGCGTCGCCAGCGCTGCGGCAATCGTGGGGAAGCGTGAGGGGCGAGAGGCGTGAGAGGCGCCCGCGTCTCGCCACCGCACCGGCCACCGCGTTGCCTGCGGGGCTTGCTTAAATGCTTACCGGGCCGCAGTAATCGCTCGCAATCGCAAGTCGCAGTATGACAAATCGGTAATGAAGACTAGTCGTGTCAAAAATAATTCTATCCCGTGTTTATAGTATCTCCGTAAAAAAAATGGTTTTTTGTACTTGTGTGGTGGATGGATCAGATGGATGTCATTCTACTTCATATAAGAACAACAATCTACGATTTTTTCAACTTCACTTCACGGAAGAGAGGTAAACCTTTACGCTAATTTTCCCTTAAGATATTTTATACATCCTGTTGTGTAATTAAACAAATTAATAATATTTTTATAAAAATTTGGGTACTTTATGTAAATGTCTCGTTTCCATAATTGATTTATATTTAATTATCTTATTATTGAAATGATTTAACGAACTAGGCAGCGTTCCATTCGCGGTCGACTGTTTACAAAATCAATCTGATTTTGTAAATCATACGTTGTAATTGTAGATTGATTTTGTAGAAGTACTTTTTTGTTTTAAATGTCGATGGTTTAAGGTTGTCGTTTTATATAATTCTTGAATTTATTTATTTATTGATATAGCTTGGAAGTTTATTAAAAAATCTTACACAATTACTTTTAAATAAATCACATCTTTTATGGAGCCTAGAAGCGGGTACTGCGAGTTTATATTTATTCCTAGTATTAACATTGTGTATATCACTATTCTTTTTAAATTTGGTGTTATATATATATTTTCATAAATATACCTACTGATGAATTTCTTTAAAATTATCTCTAAGTGAATGTCTAGGGCCTATATTGTAGCACGAATAGCCTTTTTCTGTAGAACGACAATATTATTGATATCGGCAACACTACCCCACAACAATTACACCATATGAAATAATACTTGGGAAATAACTGAAATAATATTGTCATAATAAATAATAATAATATATATTGTTCCCAACACAGCACAAGCGAGATTGATCTATGTGCATAGATAGGTATACGTACGCTTTTTAAACCTTACTAAAAATAAAAATAAAATGTAAAATAGGTACTGGAAAGTAAATATAATTTGTATTCGTGAAATCAATACCTATAGATAAAGATGACCGAATTAAGTTCAATTCTTTTCGTACAAAAGTATGAAATTTCATACTCAATATTGAAAAAAAAAACCAGTGAAATTTGAGAGATTATAAATGTTAAATTAAGTACAATATTCTAAAATAAAATGATTGCTCTACTTACATTTATTCAAGACGGCAATGAATAGTAGCCTAATCTCGAACGCACGCACGCGCATACGTTGTCGACAATAACTTATCTAGTAGGTAACTTACTCCTTGATCCACCAAGTAAATAAACAACATAAATCGTTAAAAAAATACTAACTGGTTTAAAAATAATAAAAACAATTATATATTTAAGCTAAACCGGGATGTATGTACATAACGCTTCTATGATCAATCGGCTGTACATAAATACATATATCGGCTGAATCACTTCTTCTTGGATTATAATCGTTACTATTCCAACTCTTATCTGGAAACTTTGCCCGCCATTCGTTTCGAATCTCGCTCAGTTTTCTTTCTCAGGAGAATGTTCGATCACAATCAACAGCAGCGCATGTTACTCTTCTCGTTGCAAACGTCATCTTGATCAGTTCAACGGTTTAGCTATGAAAAATACACTATATTAACACTTTTCAATACTTTGCAGCGAACGAAATCTACGGATATCCACTTCAATGACATTCAGAAGTCGCTGTGGCAATTTATTCATTTCTTCTCTAAACTTCCCTTTTTTATAATCACTCCAATATTACAACTCTATCATACATCTGTTTGACTCTTCCCTTGTCAATTGTGTCTTATTAACCTCCAACGCAAAAAGAGGATGCGGTTTCTTTATATGAAAGTTGAATTAGTCGGAAGTGTTCTTAGCTATGTTGATGAAAATCAGTCCAAGATGGCCGCCACCACCAAATGGCGAATTATATATTTTTTTCACTACTCCATCAATATGGGTATCAAATGAAAGGGCTTTCAAATCCAAAATGGCCGCCACCACCAAATGGCGAATTATATATTTTTTTCACTACTTCATCAATATGGGTATCAAATGAAAGGAATTGACTAGTAGAATACTACACACTATGAAAAATTTCAAATCCAAAATGGCCGCCACCACCAAATGGCGAATTATATATTTTTTTCACTACTCCATCAATATGGGTATCAAATGAAAGGGCTTTCAAATCCAAAATGGCCGCCACCACCAAATGGCGAATTATGTATTTTTTTCACTACTTCATCAATATGGGTATCAAATGAAAGGAATTGACTAGTAGAATACTACACACTATGAAAAATTTCAAATTCAAAATGGCCGCCACCACAAAATTGCTATTTTCATTTTTTTTCACAAATCCCTCAATATGGGTAGCGAATGAAAGGGGCTTGACTAGGAGAATAATGTACACTATATTGAAAGGGAATGATGAATATTAACTAATGAAATGAAAACTAAAAACTTGAGAATTATTTTTTGCTGATCATGTATGAATTAGTTTAACTAAATATCTAAGTTTAAAAATTTTGAAATAAAAATTAAATTTAAAATTTGAAAAACCCCCGACATAAAAAAAATAACCTTTAAAAAGTGTGAATTAATAGAAGTTTGTTCATTGTCTAATGATTTTTGATCCTTAAAGACGTCTGTCTTAAAAAACTTAAAATAGGTACCTAATAATTAGCGGTCCCAGACGCCTTTAAGTATCGAAAATCATTAGACAAAGAACAAACGTGTATTATTTCAAACTTTTTAAAGGTTAGGTTTTTTTTGTGTCGGGGGTTTTTTTATTTTACATTGATTGTCGCCTGTTTTTCCGTCCCTGTACTTTCTGTAACAAAACCGGTGATGGTGAAGTATCTGTAATTGACGTGCGACGACGGAGGATACGAACATAAGGTTTTTTTTTTCAAGCTAATTTATTCATTATATTCTAATAACGAATATTATTATTATTATATTATACTTTATCCAATAATTTGCTTTCTATCCAATTTAGACATTCCGTACTTCATATAATGAATTTCATCAAAGAAACACGTTGTTATGTGAATTACTGTTTGAAGTTTCTATTTTCATGTCCTTACTTATATAATGTAATAACATGATTTTCCTATCGGAGGTTCTCGAATTAATCAGCGACTACAAATTAATCTTTTAAAGGTTATTATGAAATATGTAGACAGGTAATGCTAATAAAAATTGCAATGTTAAATTGACACTGGCAATTCTGACATGCACTAGCATTGTGTCGATAAACTAGTATAGTGGTTTTTTTCAGTATACTTACAAGCAAAAATATTTTTAAATGCTCTGTATGGCGAGTGGTGCCGGCACGTTGGTGACTGACACGGTAGTCAGGTCAAAGCGGTCGTCAAATCTGTTTCAACCATGTTATTGGGATCCTGATCGAGTAATTTTCTAATTCTATTTATTTGTTAATAGATAGTCTACAACTTTTGTCGATATGTTCCCTACGGTGTGTGGATATATAATTCTTTAAAAATAGAAAACAGGAAAATCTTTTAGCAATCTCTAGACATCCCAAAACCGTATACGCCCATACAAATTTCTCCAATAATATCTTTAATTTGGGTTTAATGAGTCCACCGAAGTTATCTCATAAGTTAATATCATAAAATTGATATTAGACGTAGAAGTAATCTCAAGCTTATCTTGTTACAGATTACGAGCATCGATCGAGGACGATTCGACGGATATTGTGCGATTCTCGGGTGAGTGCGTAATTTGTGTGATTTGTGATTTGGTCGCGTAATCTGGAATCGTCGCGGAAACTTTTTGAGTTACCTCCTCGCGGAGCCACACTAACGTGTATGAAATGCTGTTAATTATCGCATTGCGTGCCCAAGTTTGTAATTCGCATAGTGCGCTGTAGTGCAGCCGAGTGGATAAGCATCCGTTGATACAATGATCCTTGGTGCGATTCCTGTCATAGGCATGTTGACCAATGAAACTTTGTAAAAATGTTTGTTAAATAAGTACGAAAAGCTCCGCCATATCAAAACTTCTGTAATCGTGGTGGCGATGGTATTCCAAATCCACAACAGACCAGCAGCGTAGTGGATTTATGATTACGAATACATTTAAGAGCTCTAAAGTACGTTTAAAGCTGTAATTACTTAATAGCAAAACACGTTGTTGTGGTTCCGTCTTTCGATATACTAGAAGCTCTAATTTTGTGTGTTCATTAATAGAACAGGCACTATACTCGTAGGTACTAAGAAAAAATAATCGAGAGGTGTGGTGGTCATGTATTAAAAACTAATAAAATTACAATTAATAGTTTTTTTTAAATTCTGAAAATAAACATGTAGTTTTTGTTTACTTTAAAAATATAAACGATTTTATTGGTTGTCTAGATTGAAGTGTGCAACGGCTCATCAAATATTTTTTTAATTCCTTTAATACCCTTAAGTGGTGTTTGTTTTTCTTTTTGTTTTTTTTTTCCATCAAAATATTTTTAAATCATCTTGCTGGTTTAAAATTTGTTTCGCAAGTCTGCTATACCTATAATGGCGTGGACCAACTTTGTCGTGGCTACAACGTGAGGGAAACCTCCCCAGAACCTCCCCTGGGTGCGTGGGTACGAACGAAACATCTTTGAAATCCTCCGCTAAGTCGCATGTCTTTGACATTACCGTAACTGTTAAAGACACGCAACCAAGAAGAGTAAAGCGCTCCCGCACATGCGCACCTCAGATTGTTACATTCACGTCGTCTCCAAGATAAAATTTTGAGAAACACAATGGCAAGGTACTTTTGTGATAGGGACCTCACCGACGTCAGTTCGCCGTTCGTACTAAATTTGTTGCACGAATACTCGATTAATTACGGGATGTATTTAGGTAATGAGTGCTTCAAAAATTATCAATTTTTTTTGGTGTTTTGAGTAAACGCGTTTTGCGTTCTAGCCACTGAGTATCTTTTAACTAAAATGTCAAAGTTTATACGATGTGCAAATCTTTGTACATTTATTTATATTTCTGAATAAAACTTTACATAAATAAATTGCATAATTATAATGTATTTGTGCAAAATTAGGCGAAATCTACCCTTAAGGTTGCGCTAGCCGGTCACTTCCCCATACAAACTACGAATGACGTTCACTCATTGTTTTATCGACACACAAAACAGACAGAATGAAATTACTTTGCATTTTCTATTTACGTTATATCACATTTTTACGTAAAAATCATGCTACAAAAAAGATATTTCAAAACTTACATTTTTTAAAACAACTATCATTTAAGTTTTGAAATATCTTTTTTGTAGCATGATTTTTACGTAAAAATATGATTTATGGTAAATAGAAAATGCAAAGTCATTGAGAAATAACTTAGTTAATCACTTTTTTAAATAACTTTAGTTTGTTCAAACAAAACAACAATACTTTCAACCATAAATAGATGAGTATGTTTTACGCATTACGTGTATAGCGCTTTGTTTGACTCGTACATAAGTTACTTAATTTTAGGCCGCGATCGCGTCACAGTTTGAGCGAACGAAATGCGTGCTCTTAATGCTACTATTACTAAAGAACAGATATCAAAATTGGTTAGAAATAAAATATAGGCGTGACATGTGTGCCCTTAACTGCATGTAGCGACTGTTTTTCTCCTCATTGACCAAAGCGTCAAGCAACTAGTTTGTCCGTGTTAAAAAATATTTTTTTTTACTGGCTTTCCGTCTGTTCCACAGTTCCCACGATTGCATGGGAGCCATTTTTTCCGGGGTAAAAATTAGCTCTTGTCATTCTCTAGCCGCAAACTTTACCTATGCTAAAAATTATAGAGGTCCCAATGCAATCGTTTAGTCCACGCGGGCGAAGCTTCGAACGAAAAGTTAGTATCTTTATAAATTATAGCTTATATGTTATTCTGATAGTATAAGCTATGTAACTGTAAAGTTTCATCAAAATCCGTTTGGTAGTTTTTGCGTGAAACAGTAACAAACATCCATCCATCCTCACAAACTTTCGCGTTTATGATATAAATAGGATGGGCTTTTGGCCAACGATCGTTAATCCGTAGAGCATGATACAATAGGAGATGATTTTCATACATAAAATTAATTTTCGTGAAAGCGTGCTGAATTAAATGTAACAGAATGTTGTGTACGAAATTAAATTTCATTGCCGCAAATATTATCAAAATCCAAAATGTAAATTTTGAACTGTTCCAAAAATTGGAATTTAAATTCATAATTGTGTAGAAAGCAAATGTTAAATACTTATATAATCTTTAAATGTCGGTGTCTTATATAGAGTAAATAAAGACAGCTGCTTTTGTTTTTGGTAGAGTCAGAAATATCACTTCACAGTATAGAAAACGTCTAACGCATTTTCGCGGGGGTGAAGGCTGGCGCGCGGGGGGACCTCACGGACTAAACTCGGGATGAAACTCGCCATTTCACAACGGATCTACACCAGCTAGCTAGAGTTTGGTTAGCTAGAGTGGTTAGACGGTAAGCGCAGAAGGGCGCTTCTAGTCTACACACATCAAAAAAGTCTAAGCAACACATACTATTTCAAATTATTAACCAATTATTATATCATTTCTTACCAAGTAGGTAATAATACCTATGTAAACTTTTTTGATCTAGAGGACATACAGGCTGGTCGTTAAAAAATCGAGTATCATTTGTTTTTCTAACAACAATAATTTGAAAAAAGTTTGAACAAATTTGGATTTTGAGACATTTTTACGTCATGGAGCGACCTCATTTGAACGCAGATGAAATGCAAAGAGCTGATGGATCAGGGATGTTGCAAGCGGGAAGAAGTCAATCTCAGGTATCTCGGTATTTTGGTGTAAACAGAAGCGTTATTTGCCGTCTTCATCAGCGTTACACTAACACGGGAGATCTTGCTGAGCAGCACCCAGGTCGAGGAAGGTGTACAACCACACGGCAAGATCGATACATACAACTGACTGCAAGACGCCAGCCGATGTTAACCGCCCGAGACATAGGTTTAAGGCTACAAAATTCAAGTGGTGTTGTTGTTAGCTGCCAAACTGTGCGAAATGGACTGCATGAGTATGGCCTACGAGCTCGACGGCCAATTAGGTGCCCACCGATACGTCACGGGAATCGCGCTCGTCGAAATGAATGGTGTACGGAACACATTACATGGACCCGGGAACAATGGGATAAAATTTTATTTTGCGATGAGTCTCGATTTGGGTTCAAGCCTAAAACTAGAAGGGTAAAAGTGTACCGTCGTCCTGGAAATACTGAAAGACTGAGGTGCGTTCAGGAAGTGCATCCATACTACGGCTCAACAGTTATGGTATGGTTATGGTATATTCTGAAGAACAGACGAACTGAGCTCGTTTTTGTAAATGGTAACATGAACGCTGTAAATTACGTTGAGGATGTTCTAAGGCCTTATGCCCGTCCATTCGCACAAACGCTTGGCTACGATTTCATGTTGATGCATGACCATGCGCCTTCACATACAGCTTTGCACACACGCAGTACTTGGCAAGGGAAAACATCCTGGTATTGCCTTGGCCTGCACAATCGCCAGACCTCAACCCCATTGAGCATGCGTGGAACATGCTCCAGAGACGTGTTTTAAAGGACTTGGATGGAGTGACATCAACCCAACAACTGATGGACTTACTAAAATTTCAGTGGGAGCAATTGCCACAGGATAACATTAACAGTCTCATCGATTCTATGAATAATCGGTGCCAGCAAGTTCTCCGTAACAGAGGAGGCCACACTTTGTATTAATTTATGCAATTTTTGTACAACCATTTAATTTTTGTTTAAGTTTAGTTGATTAGGAACCTTACTTTGTACTACGTACATACAGTATTTACTCGTAATTTTTGTAAATTAAGATTATTAAAAAATAAATATAAAAAAACAATTGTTATTCAATATCAAAAAAGCATTAAAAAATAATATAAATAAGAAAATGCGAAATTAATGCGAAAACACATTGTAAAATTGAAATTTGTATGCGTTGCTTAGACTTTTTTGATGTGTGTATTCGTACTTTATAGTCTCTTAGTACTGAAATAAAACAACTTACTTGACGGTAAGTTGTTTTATTATTAGTGTAAACGAAAACAAAATTTTCAAATAAATTAAATCGTTGACTTAAAACCGGCAGACACCCAGTCAGCTAAATCTGACTAAGCCCTTCTGTCTGCTATGTATTACCTATCTGCCAATTTGTATTTCAAAGTTCACCATCAATAAAAAATTTATAGGTTTCACAATAATCGATATCTTTGTACCTATTTAGTGTTCGAATAGATCACTCAGATGGAAGGTTCCGCAGCCGTATCAGGATATATAGTCGTTCGCGTAGAGAGAAAAGGCATTTGAAAAATGACGCCCGAAGTCGGCCCCGATAATGTTCGAGGCTTAGCGTTCCATCAGGGCCCGACGACGCCGGAAAGGTCTACGGTCCACCACTACACGTTGAGCGATAAAACACCTCTAGTTAATTTCAGGGGTAAACTGATTAGAGGCTGGTGCACATACTAGAATTGCGAAATAGCTTTACGATTTTTTGTAGAGTTTTCTCTAAAAATATATTTTTACAAAAAAATAAAAACCATCTTAAAAATATGTCTATATATACTAATTTAAAATAAAAATTAAGAAAAACCTTTTTTTTATCACTTTAATATACAAAATTATTGATTTACAATACGTATATGCAATCAGTTATTTTTAGAGTCAGTGCTAGCCCAGGCAGGTTTGGAAACCAAACAGTGATTTTAGTTTTTTAAAATAAGGTATTTTTAAATATTTGAGTTCTTGTCTTGGCTGGCACCGACCTAAAAATTAGATCCATTCGGTCAGTTACAGGTTTGAATGTACATATAAAAAACTATTATTTCTGACTTCCATGTTTGCATTTGTATGATAAAACATGACATCAAATGCTGAACAAAATGTTAAATAAATAAACATTTATTTCAGACTAGGGTCCTTAATTCGTTATTAAAAAGGTTCGCCATCTTAAAGCTAATGTAAATACACAATTAGATAAAATTATCTGATATCACAAAATAAAACAAACAAAGGTATTATTATTATAAAGTAAATTAAAACAAAACTGGCTTAAATAATTTAATGAAACCTAGTATTTTTCGAAAGGACATTCTGATCTGGCAGCGATCATCTTCAGGAAAATGATTATAACGAAATTATGTATTTGTGCATTTTGTAAAATTGAAACAATTGTCAAGCTTTTTCAAAGCCTCAAACTAAGCTACTTAAACTAAATTCAGACAATTTATCCTGAGTGAAGTCTATTTGGATGAAAGAGCAAAAGTGAATATTCCCGTTTACGTACAAAGACATACGAATGAATTAAAAGTGAACAGCTCATTAATTTTTTCAAAAAATATTAACACTACATAACGTGGGACATCACACACAGCGTCATGTTGGGACTGGAAAAAAAGCATAATACTTGCTTACTTTGCAGTAAGCAAATATTATGCTTGTGTTATGGGTTACTAGACAACTGATATAGTATATATACTTAAATAATCTTTTTTTTAATACTTAATATATATATCAATATTTTACACCCAGACCCGGAACTAAATAAAAAAGCTTATGCACATAAATATTTGTCCCGGGCGGGAATCGAACCCGCGACCCTTGGCTCAGCAGTTAGGGTCTCTAACCACTCGGCCAATCGATCAGTCAAAGATTTCATAGAAACGACACATGACATGTCTTTCGCTTAAATTGCATAGCGTTGCTCACAAGCTAATTGTTCGAACAGTCTTAATCTAGCTTTAAAGTTCTTGGCTATAAACTAAGGTTTACTTGCACCTGGCTATAATTTTTTTATATAGCCCATAATGGAACGCTACCCTTCCTGTGCACATGTTCCTGTTAAGACCCGTGCATTGCCTGCGAGAATTTTGCGAAAAATTGCCGGTCATATGTCATTGTGGGCTGTTGGCTGGCTGCGTCTCTGGTTTATCATTCTTCACGACTATGGAGCTTTGTTTTGTTCCCTTCGTTAGTGCTGCTCAGATTTACTGTCTCTCTAACAGGGTCCATGTGTTTGCCCGATTCATCTGTTGTTTGTAATGATGTTGTCGTTTTATGTTTACTGGTTATCGTTAAATTAAAATTGTGAATAGATTTACATTGAGATTACGTCGTAATAGTCTACGATCCGAAGAGGGCTGGTCCTGCACCCGTCTGCTTACCAGATGAAAATTATTTTGTATCAATTAATGTTATATATAGACAAGTATATATGTCAAATATGTTCATGGATATCCTTTATAACTGTAACTATTATTTTTTTCTTTGCTTCACTTTCTTGTTTACTAAATGAATTCAGTACAAATTGAAAATATAAATATAAGGAAAATGCAAAAGTTAAGCAATCACCTGTATCAACTTTAATTACCTGTTTATACCTACCTACACACATGTTTATGTTTTTATACCTACACACCTAGTAAAAGGAAGCAGAAGAAAGTAAGCAATGTAACTATTGCCTGTTCTTTATGCTTTATATTTTCGTTTTTTTTTTAATTATGATAGCCATGAACGTTTTTATATCTCGATATATTCGTGATAAATTTGTTTATATATATTATACTTGATAAAAAGTAATTTTTATCTGATTAGTAAATGGATGAAGTATGAGCTCTCTTCGGATCCTATACTATAAATAAAAACTTTATGAGTGCAAGGTTTGGTTTCGTCTATGCCGACCATGTTCATGAACCTTCATCAAAACTGATACGATTTTTAAACGCTTGTATTGGAAATTTTACCTGTGTAAATTAATTTGCGTCCCTTGGTCATTTCCTAAATCTATTTGAATACTCACCTGTTTTATATATGCGCAAATCTTCCAGCCAATATTGCAATAAAACATAATCTTTATGTATTTGTTTATTTTTTCAAATATATGTATGTATAATATACATTTTTTTGTTTCAGTTATTGGATGGCGTAACAAATTTAAGTATTGGCTGTTTACAATGAAGCGTCGCTGAAATCGTGCAGAAATGAAAAGCGCGTGGCGTACCAAAAAGAAATATCACGTACAGCGGTTCACTCAATCGAGATGATAGCGAAGAACCGAGAATTGATTCTGGAAGCCATGTGAAGCGACACCGGAGTCATATCAAACGACGCATATCCCGTGCACGTCTCTATTATACTACACAAACTTCGATACATATCCTCTACTTGTATTTCATCGCTTTATGCTAGTCACTATTGTATGTGATTTTAGATAGTCCCTATATATTGCTCAAATTATTAGATAATAAAAATCTTTTACCTTAATAATAGAAAAACCTTGAACATATCCGACGGTTGTCAAGCTATGGTGTACCATTGATATCAAGCCAGTCTATACAAGCAGCTAAAAAGACAGGAATAATGTTCATATTAAGAAGAAGAACTTTTATATTAAAAGCTGTGCTAGTGTTGACGGCTTTATGGTTCATGGTGGCCCTTTTGACCCATGGTGCGGGTCGGAATTCCATCGAATCACCGCCAATAGAATATGAAGATGCGGAAGCTAAACCTCTCAAAATGGCGAAACCGACAGCGACCAAGAAAAAGAGCGATTCGTACGGGAACAATTTGTCGGATGGTGAGTCATTTAATTTCATAACAAGTTCAGTTTAAGAATTAGTGATAGGTAAACATAAAAAAATAACGATTGTGTACATCATTATGGGGTTGCGAATGTTATTTGATAGATACCGAATTCATTTGAATGTGAAATACTATCATAATGGCAAAAACGGTTTGATTATAAGACCAAATTCAACAAACACTTGTTTCTAACGTGTAACATATTGTAATTGCATGAAATCGCTGTTGTTGCATGATCTTAAAAAGCAAATATCCGTTTTTAGTCTTCCAAAAATAATGCTCGGCAAACCTGTATGCTTAATGATTGCTTTTTTATGCTAGCCAATTTGGTGCGAATCAACTGGCTCAATCTGATTGCTGGCAAGGAAGGTAATTTACCCTAAGTGGATATCTTGTAGTTTTATAGGCTTTTTGGAAGACAACTCACGTAGTAATCATTTATAAACATTACTTCTCTATTGTAATTGAAAACACTTATTGTAGGTATATAAATTATGTGTTTTAACATCACACTAATTTTTTCATAGAATACCAAAAATTATAACAAGATAATTTGTATTGCTTTTCCTTACAATTTTTTCCATAAATATATTCATTTAGTCGATAATTTTGTAGACCTCTAATAAAGTGTCTGGCTTGCTTAGAGCTTTAATTAATTGTGTATAGAACGGTATGCTATGTTTTTATGTTTGAAATGTTGATAACTTAAAGCGGTAAGATATTAATGAGAAATGAAATCCCTTCATTAACTAATAATTTAACAAAGTTCTAATGCCCAATTTTTGTGTAGGATTGGGCGTAATAGCCGCTCCTGGGTCCGACAATGCGCCCGGCGAGTTAGGCAAACCGGTGGTATTGCCCAAGAATTTGAGTGAAGAAGCTAAAGAAGCAGTGGCAGAAGGGTGGAAGAAAAACGCATTCAATCAGTACGTCAGCGACCTTATATCTGTGAGAAGAAGGTTACCAGATCCTAGAGATGAATGGTAAGTTTTTCATCTAAAAGAATAAAACTAGACAAAATAAAAGGGAACTTCTATTGAACTATAGTTTAAAGTTAAAACTTCTAACGACAATTAATCGTTACTAATATTATAAACGCGAAAGTTTGTATGTATGGATGTTTTTTCCTCTTTCATGCAAAAACTACTGAATGGATTTTAATGAAACTTTACAATAATATTAAAATGAAAAAAGTTTATTTTTACAGCAGATTAGCGATCTACAAATATAGCTTATATATCTTTATAAATTATAGTTTATGTGTTATTCTGATGTATAAGCTATATTATTGTAAAGGTTAATTAAAATCCATTCAGTAATTTTTATATGAAAGTGTAATAAACATCCATGGAAACTTCCACGTTTATAATATTAGTAAGGTATCTATGCAAAACATTATATTGGTCTCGGTACAACTGTGTAGACCACGCAAGCGGAGCCGCGGGCGGAAAACTAGTATAAAATATCTAATTTAGCTTGTGCAGACACGCCATGCACATACTTATTGATGATAATTTTTAAGGTGGACTAACGGATACATTCTGTCAATTTATGTAGTAATATTGTAAAATATACGTACTTTTTATTATGCTTTATTCGTGATGTTTATTTCCTTAGCTAAAATTTTTAAAAGATAACTTATATTGAAGACTGTTTAAAGTATCATTTTATATTTAAAGTGTGAGCTTGCAATGCATGTCATTTATTGTCTCCAGGTGCAAAGCGCCAGGTCGTTATCTTGATGACTTACCCCAAACTTCAGTCGTGATATGTTTCCACAATGAAGCGTGGTCAGTGCTGCTGCGAACAGTGCATTCAGTCATCGACCGGTCTCCGCCACATCTCATCAAGGAGATCATTCTAGTGGATGATTTTTCTGATATGCGTTAGTATTCAATAAATATAGCTATTATATGAAATTTAAAAAAAAAAAAAAAACAGATATGTGTGTCTAGTTATATTTCAGTAAACTATCAGTAATCAGGTAATCATCGTCTATGCTCCTAGTACAATAACGCGAATCATGAAATTAGATATTATAATCAGGTTAGATATTTACGTACTGATTACGTACGTATTACGTATTTTCAACGAACAAAATATAATTGAATTTGTTTAAAAATATATACATAAAGTTTAAGTTTAAGAACCTAATTTTGATAAAGAAACACAGGTAAAATTACTAGGTTTGTTCTTACAACACTAAACTCTTATTCGTAACGTACTTATTCAACTTATAGTAAGTATTCATATGTGACTTTTTGACTTGACTGCTTGGCGGAGTAATTGATTCATCATCATCAGCCCTTTTTTACCCACTGCAGGGGCTTAGGCCTCCCCCAGGGTGAGGAGGGGGCTTGGAGCTTAAGTCCACCACGCTAATCCACTGCGGGTTGGGAACTGTAACGACCGCCATCTATTGACAGCGTCCGGGACCGACTGCTTAACGTGCCCTCCGAAGCACGGTGTCAGTGATATTGTGTACTTAAGTCAGAAAAACTCATTGGTACACGCCCGGATTCGAACCATGGCCCGATGGGGCCAAATTTGAGACAGGCTCGTTGCGCTCTGGGCTATCACGACATTGATTCATCGACGCTTGTTTATATCCCTACTCCTTGAAGTATCTTTGGTTTCCCTGAATTCTAACGATGTGAAAGAGGAGTAAATACATTTTTGTAGGCAGTACGTATCTTTATAACGGTTTGATTTGAAAATGTGACGTTTTACAAAAAATTTACACATTTTTTTGGTACTGAAAAGAACATTTGTTTTGAAATTTGAGTACAAAAGCAAATAAGAGCATTATAGTAGTATTGAACCGCCAAAAGGATCATGTAATCGAAATTGAGAATAAAAAATGTCTCACTATAAGAGATGGACAATTTATACTATGACGGCCAATGTATTATAGAGCACGGTAGAGTCCACAGTATTTTTGGCACTGTCTCTAAACTTAAACCATTTGCTTATGAATTGAAATCAAGTGCAGACTGCATGTTACGCTTGTAAAAAATACATATTTCTTGCCTACTTTCATTTAGGTCGTTGCGGAATTTCTTTCTATTGTCAAGGGGGTAGACTTTTCATATAAAAAGAGGGTTCGGCCCGTGTTTAATCCTCGCTGTATTTCTGTATCAATATTTACAGAAAAAAATGTAATAGGAGAAATTTTGTCCCACGGCGGTATGTTTTTGTTTTCAGATATCTTGTTTAGTTGTTTTAGAATAAATTCCTTAAAAACATGATTTCCATCGGTTCTTCGTTTTTGCAAATAATGAGCCGTAACTTTGATATTAATGCGAATTAAAAAAAATATATGTATATGAAGCGCCCTTAGGACATAGTTTCTTAATAAACCTGCAAATTTTGGTTCCGATTCATACACATTTTAGAAGTGTAAACAGTCACCGCCCATAAGCTCTTTCGACGGATATTTAATAGGTATTTTTGGAATTCGTTCTTATCATCTCCGTCACTAAGGAATAGGTTGAGGACGAATTGAAACGGAGATAGCGATGTTAATTCGAAGCCGCGGAAGATAGACTTAACCCTTAAGTACACGTAACTCCGTAAGATTGTGCAATTTGCCTATGCAATTGGGTTTGTGCAGATATTACAATAGCAGAAATTTTAGAGATTAAGGCCTACCACACAACGTTTTATTATGCCATTTATTGACTTTAATATATTTGTTTATACGCAGCGCATCTAATGCAACAGCTAGAGGACTACATGTCGGCACTGCCTAAGGTCCGTATAGTACGCGCGACTAGACGGGAAGGCCTGATTCGAGCCCGACTTCTTGGCGCTCGTTACGTCACAGCACCCGTTTTGACGTATTTGGACAGTCATTGCGAATGTACCGAAGGTATTGTTTGATCCAATAATAACCCAATAATGCTATAAAATTTCAGAATGTTAAAAATTTAAAATTATAAAAAAGATTATAAAATATAAGGTTTTTGTGTTACTAACAGCTATGGACTTCGTATGAAATAAAGTTTTATTATTATTATAAAATTATTAGATTTCCTTAACAAAACTTTCGTTACAGGTTGGCTTGAGCCACTACTGGATAGAATAGCACGCAACAAAACGACTGTGGTTTGTCCCGTGATCGATGTCATAGACGATACGACGCTGGAATACCACTATCGAGATTCCTCTGCGGTCAATGTTGGAGGATTCGACTGGAATTTACAGTTCAATTGGCACCCCGTACCAGCGAGGGAAAGAACGCGGCATAAGCACACCGCAGAGCCAGTGTACTCACCAACCATGGCCGGTGGTTTGTTCGCGATTGACAAAGAGTTTTTCGAAAAACTCGGTACTTACGACAATGGCTTCGACATTTGGGGAGGGGAAAATCTAGAATTGTCGTTCAAGACTTGGATGTGTGGCGGGACACTTGAAATCGTACCGTGTTCTCACGTCGGCCATATATTCAGAAAACGTTCGCCATACAAATGGAGGACAGGTGTCAATGTGTTAAAAAAGAATTCTGTTCGTTTAGCTGAGGTGAGCTATCTTCAATAGACATAATTTCCAGTTTAAGAAATTTAGTCCTACTGATATTTCTAAAATTCGTTAGGTATGGTTGGACGATTACGCGAAATACTACTACCAACGCGTGGGCAACGACAAAGGTGATTATGGAGATATCAGTAGTCGGAAAGCTCTGCGCGAACGCCTACAGTGCCACTCCTTTGAGTGGTATCTGAAGAACATTTATCCTGAACTCTTCATCCCCGGAGAATCGGTCGCGAGCGGCGAGGTTCGTATTGACTTACATTATTTTTCCTTATATTTACAATACGAGGACGAAATGTTTGCAATTATACATAATAGGTGTACTGAACAACAGTTTGGACCGTTTAAAATAATTTTCAGAATTTAGATGATTAAATTCAAGTCGGTGTTTTGACATTTATTTCCAAAATTCTATACATTGTTTTTTAATGTTTCATTACTTTGTTCTTTAGTAATGATAGCCATTGCTATAAGAATTTCTTGGTTACACCTTAAAATCGTATTTAAGGAAGTGTCAAAAATAATGAAGATTTAACTCCCAACGTGTTTTATTTGTACGAAATTCGCCCTGTGCAGATCCGAAATGTGGCCTTCCAAAAGGTATGCCTGGACTCGCCGACTCGCAAATCGGACCATCATAAACCAGTAGGCCTGTATCCGTGTCATCGTCAGGGAGGCAATCAGGTCTTTCAAAGTTTGATATGATCAGAGTCCCGGCTGCAGTACCAACATCTTAGGCACTTGTGTTTAGAGTCTACTTTTCGGAAGAATACTTTAACATTAATATTCATGCACCAATTACGCACGCATTATTGTATTTTCTGTGATGTTATGTTCAGCATGAGTCCTGAAAGCACTTTGTATCATTAAGTCATACACAATATATTTTTATTTCATTTGCGAGTATTTCGAAAAACTGCTAAAATCCTATTATATCCTTACATTAGCTTTGTTGTTTTATCCTAAAAACAACTTCTGTTCAAATATTAGCTTACGACAATCGAAAAATATTTATTATCACAACGTTATTAGGCATGCCCTAGTAAATTTAATGTTTGTACGTTCTTTTGTGTACTTGTTTCATTAGTCGTCTTTTTTCGTTTGTTTTTATTTTGTCATTTTTTCAGTATATGTTCCTGGTTATGTCTTAATAAAACTTTAATTTTATGTTTCGTTCAGAGGTGGTCTTCGTGTAGGGTATGAGGAATAAGACTGTGACAATATCATTTTCATTTCACTATACCGATGGGCAAATGTGATGTGTGACCTTTATATGCAGAGTTCGTATACATTAAGATTAAAATGAATAATTTACCATTACTCTTCAAAACACATTTGTGACATTCGTAGTTTGATTTAAAAAAAAAACTAATTTAATACTGTTAACACAGCACATTTGCCATCTTAGCACTTGCTTGCTTATTGGCACACTTGTTTAAATGTTGTGTTACGCGAATGGCGTCAGATCGCGAACCCCTGGTCTGAGATGTGTCTGGACTCAGCGTGTGCCCCAGAAGACATGAAGAAATCGATCAAGCTATGGCCCTGCCACCAGCAATACGGAAACCAGGTTGGTCCATCCCATGGCCACAGTATATGAACGATAGTAGTTCGACGGGTTTAGTGTAGTTCATCAAATGAATGAACACGGCATGCTTTTGATGCTTTGACTTTCTTCAGAGGTAGCAGAGCCTTTCACGCATTGTGGATTAGAACTGATGTATGTTGTATGTCTTCCTATCCACGCCATGGCATAGTAGCAAAATTTAGTCGTTGCTGCTATGCCTTTTATAATTTCATTTTTAATTTTTTACTTTTATTCTTCTATTTCATTATGTTTATCTGTATATACATGTCTAGCACTTATCTTTTTGGTCCTTCTGCTTTTATTTTGGAATCCAAGGGAATTGCTTCCAAGCTCTTCTCTTGGATTCCAAATTCATGTGCTTCGTTTAAAATTGTTTGAAATTGTGAACAGTTATTTTTTCCGCGCTCTGCTATCCGTCCGTATAAAATTTTGAACTGTGGCCTGGGTATCCCCGGCTTGAATCTACACTTGTTGTTTGCTTATTAGGCAGTAATTTGTAGAGGTGATTGGGAAATTTCTTATTATTAGTAGTGAGTATCAATTGTGATTAAGTTTGTTAAAAGCTGTGATTTTGGTGATGGTTATATTCGCTAGATGTTAATTATCTGTATAAAGTAAGCTTTATCATTTGAAGATACTAACCACATTTGAAATAATGCTGTATTATACAATATAAAAATATTCTTCCGAATTATGCATTGGTTTTATTATTATTATATTTTTCGTTACGTTGATTGTAATTATTATTGTCGCTCATAATTTTGGTACTGCGGCTCTAGGACCTAAATTATATTTGTATGTTTTTATATCTTAACTAACATAATTGTATGTTTTAACAGATCTTGATAGCAATTTGTCGAGAATTGATTTTATATTGTATACACTCGATTAATTATTCGACCTACTCTATGAATATACAAATTGTTTTAAGATCTGTATATTTTGATTTGTAAATGTAAACTATCTATGCAGTGTTTCTCGAAATTTGGAAAAAAAAGCAAGCTAAAAGACGCCACTCTGGAGACACTTAGCAAAAAAAAAACGAGTGGATGTTTGCAATATCTTTCTTATCGAATAATACATTTCTTGTTTCGTTATTCCAATTTTCGTGCAATACGCTTTAAGTATGTACAAAATATTTTTATCGACTTATTTTCATAAATTTTTACGTTTTATTTTGTTGAAATAATTTGTAACAGTATTGTTAATTTTGGGATTTGGGTGCATAGTTACGTCCATAAATCTTTTCCCATAAATTCTTAAAAAATAAAAAAAAAACTTTTCTTTTTGTATATTAATTTTTTTTTTGAACTTTTATATTAATTCTGGGTTTCCTTGATTTCCTCACATTCCTATACTGCATGTTTTAATCTTTTTACGTGTATGTACAGTATTGGATGTACTCGAAACAAGGTGAAATCCGTCGTGACGAGACTTGCCTGGATTATTCGGGCCACGACGTCGTCCTTTACCCCTGCCACGGTGCCAAGGGCAATCAATTGTGGCTCTACGACCCTAGCGTTAGTATATTGTTATTTAGTTAATCTATTTTAAGATTGGATAAATCTTCTAGTTCCGCTCTTCCCTTGAAGGTATGTGACCTGGAAACTGGTTAAACTTGGTTGATCATGTAGGTACAACGAATGATAAATATCAAGTTTTATTTTTGACTTTTTTTACTTTTGGATTCTATATTATTTTTATAAAAACATACTTTGAGTAATGCATCAGTATAATGAAGGGAATCACGAAAAAGGTCTACATTTATACATTACTTATGAATAAAATAGAAATGTCTGTCTGTGATTACCAAATGAAAGCTTTTTCTTAAGCTTATATGGTTATTTGCACTTTAACATAACCCAAACATAGGTTTTTAAAAATTTATGTATGTTTGTTTGGCCGGGTCGAATTTCGAAACGGCTGAACCGATTTTGACCGTACTTTAATTGAAAGATAGAGAGCTTTTCGAAGAGCCGAAAGCCACTTTTTATTTGTACCTATAAATAGAATAAAAATGTGTGCCCATCTTATAATAAATATTTTTTCTCAATGTGAGCTTTTCGCGGGATTCTCTCTTCAGTTTTGAAATGACAGGCGGAGGAAGGAGAAGAAAGTGTTAAATCTAAGAAAGGATGAAAAAAGCCCCTACCTCTTATCCCATCAAGAAGTCATTAAATGTAATTACGATATATGCAAACATGTAGTCCACGCCGGCGAAGCCGCGGGCGGTCGCTAGTCTATACTAGTTTGCGTCCGTGTGAAGGGTAGTTTTTAGAACTATTACACCTATTTGAAAAATTCTTTCACCCTTTAACAGGAGCATTATTCCAGATTGACATAGGCTACATATACATAAGATAAATAATTGTTCAAACCGGGAGAAGCCAAGGCAGGCCGCTAAAAAAGTGTAATAGAGCAAATGGAAGATATTACTAGAAAATGTATTATGCTCAACCAATTATGTCATCTATGGACCCAAAAAGCACATTTTTCATGTTTGTACGCAGAAAAAAAAGAATTCTTATATCAATGCGAATCATATTGGTCCAAGAATATGCGGTATTTGTATATATTAAAAACTATATTTTCTTGTTAACTGAATTCTTTTTTCTTCTGTGCACCATTATAGCTGAAGAGCCACAAGTGATTTTGATGAAATGTTTTGTTTTAAATAGATAATGTCATGGGTCAACATAAAAGGCATCATCACTTTTAGAATCAGATAAAATGTACCAGATATACAAATGTGATTTAGCTTAAGATATAACCAAAATGCGCTGTTATTTATACGTAGATAATAAAAAATAAAATGCTTATAATAAACTATGTCGGAGAAGTCGAAAGGAAATGCTTGTACGTCCCAAAGTACAATCGTTAAGACGATTCCATCCTACTTAGAAAAAATATTTTCACACTACTAAGTGAGCTTTTAAAACGTAACCCTAACTGATTGTAGTTTGTTTATTTGCGACTATTGTATTGAAGTTTGAGATTTTCTATACTAAGCTATCGAAATTCTGCTAAACGTCGCTACGTCTTCTTGTAAGTTTACACTCAACTTTACAAATTTTTATTTATTAAATTACAAGTTAATTTTTTTTTTCACAGAATTACTGTAAACAACTTTTGTGTGAGGATGAGTGTATAACTTTTATGTTTTTTAAATGTTTTGGGATTACATAAACTTAACCGAGACTTTCCATTCAGATAGCTTTCCTACCTCATGGTGTATTAGTGGGTGGATTTGGAATACTACTTCAAATAATCTGAAATATATATTCTCTTCATCAGACGAAGCTCCTGAAGCATGGCTCCAGCGAGAAGTGCATGGCGATCAACAAGAGCAAAGATAAAGTGGTCATGGAGGCCTGCAGCGTGACCGAACGTCGCCAGAAATGGAACATGGAGAATTTTGACCCCGACCGGCTCGGACCTGAACTGATGGCCGAATAGCCCCTCCATAATGATCAGTTGCTTTTTATATGAAATCGTCGTCGATAGAAGCGAATGTATTAAAGCGTACTTTTTTTTATTATATATATCGATACACAATTTCATTAAATCACAAATATATTACTATATTATATTAAAAAAAAATAATAAACTAATTTCACATCAATATAAAACAGTAACTTTCTTCGTTTCTGTCAATTTCGAGTTCATATTGACAAAGTTATATTTGAATATTGAAATCATTCATACATAATTTATTTAGCATACAAATATAACAACTAAAACTGCCACAAATAAATTAACGAATGAAGCTATATTGACAATCTGTCATCTTGTAGATACTTTGGTTCTTTCGCTTCTGTTAATATTACCACTGTTATGCAGTCGGCACTGCGCGTTACTTCAAGAACGATACGTTTTAGAATATTGTGCAAAAATATTTACTTATAATTTTATATAAAAAAAAAATAGACTGATCGTTCGAAAAGTTGATTTAGGCATTTGTTGCTGGTGCACACTTTAAAATTAAGCCATTGTACAAAATACGTCTAATTCGTATAAGTATTTTGAATGTAATAGGTATTGTTTTTTTCTGTATTGAAATGGGACGTATAAAATCCATTCTTAGAATCAAGTAAGTTATTGGTGCGATAACTTGTGTCACAGCGACAAATAAGGGTAACACATATCCCGTTCACGTGTCATTGTGTAATAAAATTAATTTAAGTAATACCATATTAATTTTAGTAAACACCATGTATAATATCTTGACGCCATCTGAGTATACTGACACAAGTGATCTTTCATCATTCTGCAGAAAAATGCATTGAGATTTCTAAAATTGCGCAACTGTACCTTATAAAAACTATGAAATAATAATTAATAAAAAAGGTACTTTTTGTTGTAATTCATATCGAAATTCATGCATAGGAAGTACGGTTGTTAAACCAAAAATGGTTGGTTTATTCAAAATACGGTAACAAAGGTACGTCGTTAAATTAATAATTATTTTTGGTACCTTGCGTGAAAATTGATAACATATTTTTTCTATAACTGATGTGCAGCCATACAAATTGTTCATAACTAGGCAGAAATTTCGAAACTATACTTAACAAATTAACACAGAACGGTACAACTTAGCACTAACATGCAGATGATCGAACAAAAGCAATCGCTCATTCACACGTCACACACGCGTTGGTTACGCTTTTGGGTCTGTAAATTCCCTATTCAGATTGCTTTGAGACAACGTCAAAAGCGCAATAACTTTTCATTACGTTCTTAATTAGACAAATCATACCTTATTACATTTAGGTAAAGATTACTTTCGCTTACAGACCTAATAAACTTTCGTGATCTTGAAGTTCGGAAGTGATCGTTTTGTAAAACTTTACGATGTTATTTCTAATGCAAGAACTTGATCAAGATGGCCTAAGTGCAGTCGAAAAATTGTTAGTGTTAGAAAATAAAATATTTTTTTCATGATTTTAAAGATTGCTTTACATTTCTCATGTGGCACGTGTGTTAGTAAATCTCCCGCTTTTAGCTGCTATGACATTTGAGTGCTGTAAGCTTAGAGATAATATAACTAGAGTAGGCAAGCTCCATAAAGCTCTATACGTAACGCTTGGGCATCGGTTTGACATGGGAGAAAAAAGGATGAAAAAAGACTGTACCCTATAGAAATCAAGGTACTCCTACGAGATACTATTATTCTCTGTCTGTTTCTATTGAGACCCGCATTTCGGACTGGCTTGCCTGCTCTATTTTATTAGCTCTATGGCTGTATGACCAGCATGCGACGAAAACTATGTTCTGCATCGATATGGCAACATCCTGTGGAGTTGCCACATGAGCTTAACTGTCCTATTCTTTAATAAAATCTCAACGATCTTTGATCGGAACTGAAAGGGAAATTTTGACAGGTCCTACCTACTACCTACCTATGTACCTACTACGAAAATGAATTAGAAGTAGTTCTAAATTAACGAGAAGTGGTGCAATAAACGTCCTCCCTCCTCGTAATTTGTTGTTTACTTGTAGACCCTTCCCATTTGGCTTCGATGAAATAGTATAAGTCATTATCACCTACTGTTTCTTAGTCTGTTTACACGCACATTTGCAACACAGACGGTCCCTTCTTGTAAACAGCGGGATCTATTGATGTCACAAAATCAAAATATTAAAGAATAAACTTATTTAGCAATAAATATACTCTCACTCCTTTTTTGAACATATCAAATAGTAATTTCCATGTCGTTATTATTCGTTAATCTGACTAGATTGGACCAAAACTTGGTCCGAGTTTGTGGGTCCGTTTCTTGGGGTCTAAAGCTGTAAACCATACACGAAGTAAATATGAAAGTTAGTGGTAATATATGGTCTTGAATAATGTTTCTTTAGATTTGTACTTAAGTAATGCTCTTACCGACTGGGGCTTTGATGATGATTTTATTAAAGTGATAGAACAGTAGAACATAGTAAATTTTATATATACTATAATGAACATGTAATATCTTAAGATGCGCATATCTCTTGTACATATCTATGTGAAACTTTTTATATAAAAGGCGTGTTGTAAATTAAATGTATATTAGGATACAAATTTATGCTTTTATGAGCGCGTAATTGTGATTTATTTAAAATTTTAGTCAAATAATTTTAGGAGTGGTAGATTTAATAAAATATAATATAGTAGAAATCGATTGGGTATTAGTGATTCTCGGTCTAGGACACTTCGAAGAGCCTAATAGGGTAATAATAGGTCACGTATTTTTGTATCGACTTATGGTTTTGAACTGAAACCGAATTTTTAGTATTATTATTATTTTTAAATTCAACGCTGCTTGTCGAAATCAAAAGTATTCACTAAACGACTGAACAAATTAAGACTCGGACGTATCTAAGGTATGATCGTATTTAATGTTTTTTTTTTTTTAGTAAAGTCTATAAACCTATAATCGTTCAATTTATAGTTCAACTTTAAAAATCATCTGTAATTAGGTATTACTTTAGCCATTATTTTAGTAGGAATTCACATTTTGTCTTTCTCAAACTTGTATTGTGATTGGGAGACTGGGATTTTTGTTTCAAACAACTGTTTATTTATTTGGCTCTTCTACAATAGGTACATCATCGCTGTACAATTCGTATATAATTTATATTAATCTTCCAAAATAAAAAAAAATAACTAAGACATTCCTTTTTTCGTATCATTCCTATTATATTTTTAGTTTTTATATATTTAAATACCATCTAATTATATTTTGTAAGATAGTAATATTTTTTTCGTGTCTTTTAGTAAAGAATCAGTAAAACGGAATGCCTTGTCACAACTATACTTTTAAGCGTCTATTACTTCTTTATTACTTTGTTTTTGTCTGTAAAAATTTTACGTTTCGTAGTAATGCAATCACGATCAATACGTTTACATATTATTCTACTATGAACAATATGTGAACAATATAGTTAACTATACAACACCCCGACATTTTGTACATTTTTTATATATCAAGTTTCTAAAAATGATTTCGTATAGATTTTGAATTTTTTCAACTGTCAGGAGGTCGACTCACGTTGCGCTCACTCACTAGCATTTTTTATTCGTATTTCGGATGGAACGGAACGAAACGAACGGAACGGAAATCGTCAAATTAGCGAATGAGAACGCTACCGTCTCTCTCATGACCACAGATCGTAAGCCACTCGCTAATGTACGATAGAAAAATATAGACGGAAGCTAATTTTATACGAGTGAAACGTGAATCAACGTCCAGTATTAACTGAACATGAAATGAATACTAGTGACTTAAGTTTTATTTTTAATACTCATAAAATCATAGCAACTATATTTTATTACCCGACTGCGGAGGGTAATGCTTTTGATGTATACTTTTCATTCCATTGTTAAAAAAAAAAAAAAACTAATGTGCCAGTAAGTTTAATATGTGAAAAATATTATTCATCTGGAAATATGATGTCATTAAAGATACGTATTTCGTTGATGTATGACTTGTGAATCGCCTGTTTGTTTTCTTTGAAGGGAAGAGAGATTGGGGGGGGGGGATTTTTTTTTTAATATTATTGATAGTTCCCTTGATAGTTCCCAAAGTGAAGGATTTAAACTTATTCCAAAATAATCGTTTTGTTTTAAAATTTAAAATTTATATCGTTTTATTGTTATAAGTAATACGTATTTCAAAATTTTTTGTTATTCGGTTAAAGATGTTCTGAAAATAAAAAATAAAAATACTATATGTACCCTTTTTTATCATTTAAAAACGTGTTGCGAAATAATTTTTAAAAAGAAATTCACATTGCTCTGGAAGAATATCGTGTATTGCTATCATAACAAACACAGTTCACTAAATTTTGGTTCTACATAGAGTATAGATTAGAAAATTGTCGTATTCGGGTTCATATTTATAGAAATAGGTATACTGAATAAAAAAGTATACCAAGCTAAATAATTTTGAACCATCCTTCAGATTCGAATAAAAATTAAAAATGTCTATAAATGAATTTATAGAATATATCATATTTTTTGGATTCATTTAAATTTCTAATAAAGTTCTATAAATATTCTTTATTGTTTGAACCCGATAGTGATATAACGTTAGTATGTAATACGGTTTAAGAAAATTAAATGTGCCTTATATATTTACGTATTTGAATGTTGAAATTTCGTGTACATAACGATTGCGAAGTCTCCATTGTAATATAATTACTTGTAACATTATAAATAGTTGGCTATACATAGTATTTGTAAAATAAAAACATAATGTTGGATTTGTATATTGTGTTGTTTCATTTAAGACCTTTTTACTTATATTTATTATGGTTCACTTGCGCCGTCTACCGTCTACACAAATCATTTTCAAAATAGAAGTAGTTTTGTATGAACATTTGAAACTTTTTTTTTAATAACTTTAAAGAACCACAGGCTCTAGGTCTATGTCATTAATGGAGCTTTTATCACTAAGATTTTAATAACTAATTATTACTATATTTGTTATATAATAACGCTGTATATATATTTTCTTTGTTTTTAACCTTATTTTGTAAATGAACAATAATTATATTTACAAGACCAGGCATTTAGACACACATTTGAAAGAACTTTATTTTACGCATGTTCGTGAAACATTAGAAATGGACCTGCACTATTCAAATCTTATAGACAAAAATACCCATCGCCGTTTTACATGAAACACTGTACTGTAATTTTTTCCGCTGACGGACGTCTTCCACCATTATCATCAAAAGACAAAACGTCTCTTGGGCTGTTTGTTTGTTCGTTTGTTTGTGCTTATATACCTCTAGGTACACTCGTCCTAAGTACAGGTTTTTTTTTTAAATATGTAAATACATTATCTGGTTAGGTTTTAGTATATGGTTATTAAAGATAAGCTATGGCATTAGCTATAACAATTTTAGTGAATCATGTCGGAAAAAATCGCGGCGCAGTACGGGCGCACTATGCAGTGGTGGCAATGTATGATGGCATCCGGGATGTCAGCCGGGTGAAGGGGAAAGGTTCTGGTCGCTTGTTGCTCGCTGCCCGCATAATACCAGTGGCAGCACTCGGTCCAGTGAAGACATAAGTGTGAATTAATTGCGATTATACTACAAGTGTGTACCACGCGGGCGAAGCTGCGGGCAAAAAGCTAGTCTTAAATAGTTCCAGTGTAAAAAATTCCATGTTCGCAAATTTAAACTAAAAGGAAATACTAATTATACTATCAAACAAACGTTATATATTTAATAGTTTTTAGAAATATTACCTCAGTGTTAAGGTCGCAATAATAAACTCCCTATAGATAGCACGCGATGCTTTTTCAAGTGGAACTTTTAAGTTCAGGTGAAAGTTTTTATTTCAGCGTCGACTAGCCATTGAATAGTAACTTTTTCATTTACGCTCCCAGACGCCGCTTGAATAATATATGAAGGTATTTTCTATTCCGGGAAGTTCCACGATCGGCAGAGTGGCGACCCCTTTACGTAGCTTAGAAGAATATTAAAAGGATATTGATGGGTTATTCTCAGTTAAAGTGCCCAAACAATCCCACTTTCGGATTTATCCATGGAATTTTAAATGCCCTTAATATTAAAAAAAAAAACAGGTTACTCGGTTCAAAACTTTCTATATATATAATGTAATAATTTTAATATACGAGTATATAGGTCATGGAAATAAATTAGTGTACATTTCTTGCATACCCGCACTCGGCAATTTCATTAGTGTTGAAGTGAGGCCCTGGTTGAAAGATATTGGCCATAAATTTTAAATTTGAATTTAATTTCTATAACTTGCCAATGCGCCTACGGCCAACACTCCCTTATGATATGCTTGAAGACCTCTTAGCCTAGTGGATAGCGACCCTGCCTACGAAGCTGGAGGTCCCGGATTCGAATCCCAGGTTCGGTTAGTATTTATATGATGAATATTGATACTGGTACCGGGTCTTGGTTGTTATATGTATGTGGTGTCTTCGCTTAGTAGCCAAAACACAAGCTAATGCTTAGTTTGGGGCCTAGACGTTGTGGTGTATACATTATTGTTATATTATTATGTGATAAATAATAAAGTACGTTTCATTAGATGTCATCAAATTTGGTTTAGGGCTATTGATCTGGTTTTCTATGACATGTCTTAGAAGAAGCTACAGATAAGGTAAATTCACCACCAGAATCAACCCACGTATTCACATACTATTACAAAAACCAGATGTGAGATGAGCGCGCTATCTGATGCGTGTGGGCTGAAGTACGGGGTGAGTCAGGGTGGACCGACGACGGCCGCGCGCTTCAACTGGTATAGTTCCATTCAAACTTTATGGCGGATCGGAATACAACGCTTTGTGCATGCTTGCGCATGTTCAGTCATATTATGCCCTTCGCTCCACTGTGTCCCGCTACACCTAAAACTGGTTACTGCGACGCGACTTGTGCCTATGTTCACACCCGCCATAAAGGTTGATTGGAACTGTGCCTACAGCTCGCGTGAAACAGTCTAGTTCACTCTGAAGTCAAAGCGAATAGCATCGCAGTTTTAACAGAAGGTCGAGAGCTTGGCGCCAGCTAGGCAGCTGTAATTAAGCGGACTGATTGGTGCGTTCAGCAGCGGCAGGCGACATGTCGGCTGCCACGTTGATCGCGTGTACGTAAACAATACAAGCTGCGCAGACGCCATGGTACTGCTGAGAACATCAGTCTGCGGCCACAAAAACCTGTTTCATACATGAGTTTTATGCTACTAGTCATGACTTGCAATATGTTAGTAAACGTTAATCGAGTCTGGCACCTAATAAATACTATTTTAAGTATCACTGATCAAATTTATTTATTTATTTGGGAGTCTGGAGCCTAAACTAGGTCGAACCTGTTCTTATAGGTCTCCAGACCCCGTGACTTATTAGTTTAAACTATTTTGAATTTAGAATGTTTAACGAATAAAAGTTAAAAAGAAAGAGTTAGGGAGTATTTGGGAGTGTTTGCGTCTGAATGTAGAGTGATAGTGTGAGTGAGTGAATGTTAATGTGATGTTACTTAGTGTATATACTGCATATCTGTGTACCTATATTGCATGCATGAATAATTGTATTTATTATTTATTGTATCAAATAGAAATAAAACTAACGTAGGCAAGGAATATGACCCAATGGCTAAAAGTGACTCTGTATATTCATAGGTAAGTTCTTGAAACCATAAATTGAGTTTCTTTTTACATTCGAATTTGGACAAGGAGAATATTTCAGTACTGTTGTTAACTTTAATGTATAGAAAGGGACCGAAGAACAAAAAGAATCTCTGAGCAAAATAAGTAGAAACTGTGTTTTTTGGACAGATATTTTTGCGTTTACCAAAAACAAAAGAGTGATCAAAAGAAAGTCTTGTATGTTGTTTGAAGATTGTAGAAAAGATAAATAGTTGTCTAACAGTTAGCACATTTCATTTTCTGTAAAGCCTGTTAGTGGGAAAAATGAAAGATAGACAATTACTTACTTTTAGAATGGCTCTTTGAGATCTTTCAAGTCTGATTAGATTAGTTTTACAAGTGCCGCCCCACACAGGGATGCAATATATTAGAAGCGATTGATAAAGAGAGAAATAAACAGATTTAAGTGTATCAGGACTGACAATGTTTCTTAAGTTTTTAAATATATAAATTAATTTTCTTACTATGGAGGCAAGTAATTCCACATGTAATTAGACGGGGTCTTTTAAAAGAGAGGATTCAACGTTTCAAATATCTATCTCGAGTGGTCTCGTGGTTTTCACGTGGTCTCTGTGGACCTATAAAAGATGATGAAACATTAACAGGAAACGCGAGGCGTTTGGGGTGAGAGTTACATGGCAGTCTGCAAGATAATTTAGCTCACTTATCTTTGAAGAAATCAGGTTATGTCGTCCTGAGCCGAGTGAAAACAATAGATAACTATTGTTTTATAGTCGAAAAAAACTCAAGTGCGTAAAAATAAAATAAAATAAATAACAAGCTTTATAATTTAAATAAACAATTTACACAAATCACACTACATCAGACACGGATACACAGATATTTATTAAAACTTAAAATAAACAAGGACAAGGATTGGGGCTCTTCTTTTAAGTTAAAAATTTGGTTTCAGCTTAGAGGTTTGAGCAATGTAAATAGCACCAAGCATTATTTCTTCGTTCGATACCTTTTTAAGCTAATTAAATTAAATATTATTAAAGAAATGTTATTATAATTTGAATGAATACCTAAACGACAAATCTATATAGTATTAATATTGGGCTAACGTCTTAAAAATGAATTGTTTAATTATTGATGATGATATGACATTACTATTTTTAATTATTATCGTGGTGACATTATTATTATTTTAGTTATTATTGAGATGACATTATTATTACTAGTTATTGTCGTGGTGACATTGTTATTGTGTTGACATTATTATTGTGATGACATTGTTATTATTTTGGTTATTATTTAGATGACATTATTTTGATATTATTGTGGTGATATTATTATTGTTTTGATTATTGTTGTTGTGATTGCATTATTATTATGTTTACATTGAAATTGCTTAAAAATTATTAAGAAAATAGCCCTCTTATATTGCTGTGCTCTCACGGGGCGTCACATAGTGTATAAGATGATTTTGTCAGACCACCTAAAGATTGACATGTGACAAAGCAATAAATAAATAAATAAATAAATAAATTATTATATCATATTTATATGAGTTGAATGTTATAAGGCATTGCACACAAACAGGGATTACAAAACATATTGCTAATAAAAATTAAAATAGATTTTCACTTATACCACCAAACTTATTTTGGTTACTGGTTTATATCCACCTGCAATATTTTAAAACATTCAAATTGTATGTCGAACAAAAAAGATTGCATGGTGCATTCTACATTGCTGATAAACAAAATTGCAAATTAAAGAGCTTAATTTTTCTCTATTCACTCATTTTCTACGCAGTCTGGTTTTTTTTGGTGTACTTACATTTCTATTTTAATTTTAATATACGTATAAGTTAAATAAATAACTGACTTCAGCCGACATCGTAACTTCAGCGACGCTGGAGTTTAAAAGCTTCTGATTCACACCGAGTCAGTGCGGTGGGCTTACGGTTTAATCTCCATAACTCACTATCGAGGAAGAGTTGTACTCCAGCATCACACTGCGTGAACGCCTGCTAAAAAATTGTCGATTAATTCATATAATAAATGTTATTAGGTATATTGATGTTAATGGAGTGTTACCATATTCTTATGTTATCTGCGAGCATTAAGTCTAAAATAAATAATGTATAATATCCGTTTTTGAAAATTTTGGATGTTTTTCGCCTTCTAATAATTTAAATACATTTTAACTTTATGTTTTCATATCAATTCTTAGAAGTACCGTTTCAAACAGTTTTTAGGGTTCCGTACTTTTAAAGAACCCTTATATGACTTCGTTGTCCGTCTGTCTGTCTGTTTTACTGTTAAGACCCGTTTTCCTCAGAAATGCTTATAGGTACGAAGTGGAAATTAATATCTAATACAGTTCCAATGAAACTTTATGGCGGGTCCGAACATAGGCACAAGGCACGTCGCAATAACCCATTTTAGGTGCAGCGGGACGCAGTGGAGCTAGGGGTATATGATTGTACATGCGCAAGCAGGCTTATAGTGTTGTATTCCGATCCGCCATAAAGTTTGACGCGAACTACACTTAGGTCAAAGGATTCTTGAAGCTGTAAAAAAAATCAAGTTTAATAGGGCCATATACGCCATATTTTGACATTCTCAAGTAAATGCAAACAGAGTGGTTACATTACGTTGAACTAGAATCATGAAATTTCGCAAAAAACAAAATGTTACAGAACAAATCTTAAGTAAAGTATTTTATTGGTCTTGTCCTAATATAAGCACTACATAACAAACTGTTATAAGTAGAGTGTAGTTTTTCGATAAGTTTTTTGATACCAAATTTAATAAAAAATAAACTTTGAACAAACGATCGAATTCGCCTGATAGCTGTAGGAGAGACGATATTAAGTACACAATTTAAAGTATGTGCATGCAAATGTACTGAAAGAGGTACCTCTATAAACTTAAATTGCAAAGGGCAACGTTAGATGCATAAAAGTGTCCAAATAAATCGCCAAAAAACATTAGAAGATAGATGACGCAAAGAGTTTTCGTAGAGCACTGCCATGAATAACACATGACTTTGTTCCGTGGTTCTTTCTACTTCGGATACTTAAACGTCCGTCTCTACATTCTTATTCAAGAGTTCCTTGAAGTACCTTAGATAATAGATTTGAATAATTTAAATACTTGAAGGTACATTTGCAATTTATCTGTACCTAACTAATATAATAATTAATAGAAGATTAAATGTAATAAGAATGCCAAACAGGAATGTCAGTTAATATGTAGCGAACTAACCCAAAAATGTATTTTGTAGTAGGTATCACGCTGAGGCAGATTATACAGAAAACAGAAGAGTATAATCAACCTCTGTGCCTAGCCTTTGTGGACTACGAGAAAGCCTTCGACTCCGTCGAGACTTGGGCTGTTCTGGAATCCTTGCAGCGATGCCGAATCGACTGTCATTACATTGTGATGTCTATACGAAGCCACGACAATGACTGTTCAGGTCCAGGACCAGCGAACGGAACCTATCCAATTGCGAAGAGGAGTACGACAGGGGGATGTTATATCCCCGAAACTGTGCACCAACGCATTGGAAGATGTTTTCTTAAGACGCTGGACTGGAATATTGTGACATTAATGTCAACGGCGAATACATCTCTCACCTCAGTTTTGCTGACGACATAGTCATCATGGCAGAGTCGCTAAAGGAGCTCAGCGGAATGGTTTACGGCCTCAATATCGGCGCCTACTCGGCGGGTGGGGCTCGGGATGAACTTGGACAAGACGAAGGTCATGTTCAACGAACATATTCTCCCGAGACCGGTAACCGTAGAGGGTGCGACTCTAGAAGTTGTGCAAGACTATGTCTGTTTAGAACAGACTATCCAGTTAGGCAAACACAACTTCAACAAAGAAGCCGACCGAAGAATTCAGCTGGGCTGGGCTGCTTTCGGGAAGCTTCGTCATCTGTTCTCGTCGCCACTACCACAATGTCTGAAGACCAACATCTTCAACCAATGCGTCCTACCTGCAATGACGTGCCGTGCCGAAACATGGACTCTCACGGCAGGACTGATCCACAAATTTAAAGTCGCTCAGTGTGCTATGGTGCGGCCTATGCTCGGTGTTTCTTCGATGGATAAAATCAGAAACACTGAAATCCGTCAAAGAACTAAAGTTGTCGACATAGCCGAAGCGATCAGCAAGCTGAAGTGGTAATGGGCCGGTCACATTTGCCGTAGAACTGATAACCGATGGGGTAGACGAGTTCTCGAATGGAGGCCACCTACCGAAAAGCGAAGCGTTGGACACCCCCCAGCCAGGTGGACAGATGACCTGAAGCACCATACCGGGGGTAGTTGGATTCGAAAGGCGGAGGACCGTGTGTGGTGGCGAGCCTTGGGAGAGACATAGGCTCTATAGATCCTGCTGTGGAGAGACACGGGCTGATCATGATGATGATGATGATGATCACTGCATAGATAGGTACGCAAAGAATAACTGAAAATTTCACAAAAATCTTGTAGGTAACGTTTTTCTTGATAATATCGTGTACAAACATATTAAAAAATATGCAGTTATAAACTTTGTAGATAATAACTAAATAATTCGATTCGGGAAAACTATGCGGGCAAAGACATATGCAAAAACAGAATTACTAAAAAAAATTCAAGTAACAGGTAAACAAGTACAGAATTTTAGTTTCTTAAGCTAAAATCTTTAAGTAAAATTATTGATGTAAAATATGATTGACTATACAGCGTCCCGAAGTTAAACTTTATGTCTAGAACAATCGAAGTACAAGAGCTCTCGGCTGCTCGGCTAGAGGTGGTACTGTCATCTAAATAATTCATTATTTTTATTTTGTCCGTAAATCTTTTGCGTATATTTGTGTTCCATAAGGGCGAATAAAAACATTTTCATTATTAGGTAATATATTGATACTTCTACGATTAAAAGCGTAATCCTAAGCAATAACTCTTTGAGAAAATGACTAACATGCGGACTACGTATCGGCAATAGAAAAAAAAGATATTATTGTGAAATTATCTACTGTGTGAATACGAAAAAAATAATAACTAGAATTTTACGTTAAGTAGTTAATACTAGATAATTTAAAAATTTACATGTGTGTACGAGGCAGATATTATAAGTGTGTACTTGGTACCAAGTGGGTACGTCCGAGGTACCAAACGGAACTCTTTAGATCACATTTCGCGCCTCTACTCTTGGGGGTGTCAAGTGGGACATCTCTACGGATCCTTTGTCTCCGCGGCTGTATTTGGGATTCGTTGTCCGAACTTTGCTTCTTCGGAGAGTCAGAAAAATAAAAGGTAGAAATTATGGTGCTGTCCCAAAAATTAGCAAGGCTTGGGACAAACAGCAATTAGCTCGAAGACTTCGGGTTCTCACCACTGCGTGCCTTCGTACAAAACCGAAAAGGTATTCACATAGAAAAAAACAATATTGACAGCAGCGTCTATTATAGTAGGGATATCATTTCGAACGTTCCGTCCAATCGATCACCTAAACACCAATTTATTGGTGTATACGTTGTAGCTTTATGACTGAAACAATGACAACGACCGTTCAAGAACACCCGTGTACCGTCCTTCGCACCCGTCATTTAAGTGTGTGTCCGATTGGCACATAGTTCAAACTGAGAATACGTATTCTACTATACTGCACGATATTGTCAATTTCGTCAGTTGTAAAAGCATTCACAAACACCAATTTGATCATAAAGTTGGTAATTATTATAATATAATTGTTAATTAATTTACACAATGAAGTAGCGCATTAATACACATCATATATTTAAATTGCCATAATTTATTTGCATCTACAATTACTATTATAAATATTCACTAAATAGTAAGTACTTAAAATAAACCTTCTGACTAACGAGCTTCGCCACCACACACATTATATTGTTTTTGAAACAATCAATTTTATCAGTAATTTATCATCATCAGCCCATTTTTACCCCGCTGCAGGGGCTTAGGCCTCCCCCAGGGTGAGGAGGGGGGCTTGAAGCTTAAGTCCACCACGCTGCTCCACTGCGGGTTGGGAACTGTAACGACCGCCATCTATTGACAGCGTCCGGGACCGACTGCTTAACGTGCCCTCCGAAGCACGGTGTCAGTGATATTGTGTACTTAAGTCAGAAAAACTCATTGGTACACGCCCGGATTCGAACCATGACCCTATGAGGCCTTATAAATTTGAGACAGGTTCGTTGTGCTCTGGGCTATCAGTAATTTATAACATTATATAATTCAACTGTCGGTACGATTTCCGATGCGTTAGTATAAAACCCGTATAGTAAATTAATTTGACAGCAGCGTTTGGTTTTAATAAAGCCATAAACGTCACTTCACAGTATTGACGTGACATTACGCAATTTTGCTGGGTTGAAGACCGGAGCGCGGAGACCTCGCGCTCTGAAACTCGAACTGAAACTCGACATCTTACACGAGCAAGCTAGAGTATGAGTGAGTGGTTAGACGGTAAACTGTAGAATCTGTTTATTTTATTATGAAGTAAATTGAAACCACTAGTACTGTCGAAATAATTTATAATCTTGTTTTTGATGTAGGTAACTAATTTTTCTCTCTCGACAAAATACATTACGAATATCGATTTTAAGTGATGTTTTTGGGGTTACCTAGCGAAAAGGCAAAATCGGAACACTTATAATTTCGTTTGTCGTTTGTCCGCCCGTATGTCACAGACTTACATATCAGTAATTTTTCCATTTAATTTGATAAAATTTCACAGGCAGATGTTTTATATGAACCGCCATACAATTACGTAAAACTGAATTAGGGAGGAAAAAAAAATTTTCCCCTACCCCTTAGGGGGGTAATCACGTTAACAAATCTTTGACATAAAACATACGCAATATTGACTTGGCACTTCTGTACAAGCTTTGCACGCATGCTGGTAAGTATTTCCTTTAGTTAACAAAATGATTGAGATTCATACTGTGAAGAATTTTAATTGGTTATTTTGTAGCTATTAAATAGCTAGAAAATTACTTATTGAAATTTTTCAACAGTTTGCTTACTATACGCTAACAGTTACCTGTTGTTAATTTGTTAGTTAAATACTAGAAATTACAGTATATAATATTATTAACTGTATAATCTTTGTATATCCTTCTGAGAAATATTTATCTGAATAATAATAATAATAATAACACACACAATCACAACAACGTCTAGGTCCCAAACTTAGCATTAGCTTGTATTTTGGGTACCAAGCGAAGCCACCACATACATATAACAACCAAGACCCGGTGCCAGTATTAATATTAATCATATAAATACTGACCCGACCTGGGATTCGAACCCGGGACCTCCAGCTTCGCAGGCAGGATCGCTGCCCACTAGGCTAAGCGGTCGTCATGAATGACCTGATAAGAAAAACTTTCGTCTCGGCAAATGCTCCGCGCCTGCTTGAGCCACCAGGACGGCAAATACGCAGATGGCTTACCCTCGTACCATGGTGTAAAGGTCGTTGCATGGTGTGGGATGCGACATGCGTGTCCACTTTCGCTACCTCATAACATTTAAATGCAACCATACGGGCCCTAGGCGCGGCCGCCGAGACCGCGGCCCGGTGGAAACACCAAAAATTTACCTCCTTAGAAGCCACCTATGATTTCGTACCATTCGCGGTTGAAACAGGAGGGCCTTGGTGCTCCAAAGCCAAGAGTAGCCGTCTAAGGGACGCTGGTTGCGACGCTCGTTCCCGAACATACCTGGCCCAGCGCATCTTACTGGCAATCCAACGCGGAAACACAGCCAGTGTGATGGCCACATCTGGACCAGGTGTTTACGGGCACGGCCTTTTTTAATCAATAGTTAATTTTAGATTTTCATATTCTTTTGTTAGGTAATGTTGTAAATAATTATTGAATATTTTAGTGTCTACATAAAGTGTAATTATTCTATTATATTGCTTATAATATAATATTAAAGATGTAATGTAATATTGAACATATTACATTACTAAAAGTGGTAAACTGGTTCCTTTATGTAATGAATACACTGAATAATATAAAATTCATATTTTCATTCTCGTCTAGAATTTTTTTTCGTCGTACTGTACCTACCTTCATTTTTCCACCGTACTGAGGTGCACATTCGCGTGTCGCCTTTTTCAGCTTTCATGGAGCACGACTTTAGGCGATAAGTCCTGGCCTCGATAAGCTTTTTGCTTTTAGTAGACTCTCGTTTTTCGACACTCGGCGAACATACGTCCCTAGGTTTTTTCTTGGCAAAACCATTAGTGAAGTTACGTGAAATGAAAAATGCATATGAAAAGAAAACTTGAATGCCTCGTAATGCACTCTAGTTTTAATTTTTCCGTTATTAATCTGAATAAAATTAGTGAAATATACTTACGAAACGTGAATTCCCTATCGGATTTTTTAATTTGTCATCTTAATGACTTAATGATAAGAAAAATAATAAACATTCAACCTCGTCAGCTTATTAATATAAGCAGCTTATTAATATTAATATAAGTTAAATGTTTATTATTTTTCTTATTTAATTACGTATTCAACAAAGTTAACAAATCAAGGTCGAATTTCAATAAAATTTAATAAGTACCTATTTTAATAATTCTTTTGATTACTTTGTGTGGCGTCTGTGACACATTCTAATATGTTTAATTGATAACATTGGCCTAAATTTAATAATTAAAGCTTATTAGGTATTTCATAACTTACTCCTCTTTTTGTATTTCCGTTTTCCATTTTCTAGTATCTTTTGACAGTCTCTTCTTTGTGCTTTCTCTATCCTATCCCTATGTATCCTATCCTATCTTCTCTAACCCACCAGGCTCCTGCTTCCATTTTCTTAATTATTACTAACAAATATTTTTCAAAATGTTTACATACTGACGCCCAACAGTACATAGACAATTTTAGAGATGTGGCAGTGTTTGCACCAACTCAGCTTAAAGTATTAAGTATCAAAGTAAAAAACTATTTAGTAAATATTGGATATTATGAATTTAAGAAACTATATATTACTTTAATCAAATAATATTATTAGTATAGTTTTTGTATATATGTGATTGTATTATATATGTATTTATGAATTTGTGTGTATGTATATGTATATATATAGGAGTGAGGGTGTGTTTGTGTGTGTGTTTGTGAGTGGGAGGGTGTATTTATGTATATTTTTAGGTGTATAAGGATATATGATTCTTTCAAGCATTTCAAACGCGAATTTAATGATTGCTGTACCGAACGCTAACTTATGTTCAATTTATGTTTGGGTAAGTGGTTAGCCCTGACACAGGCCTTGGCCTTTTTGGGCTGCTACTGCAACACAATATTGGTTTAATGCGAGCGCTTACCGGATCTCATAGAGTAATTATTTCTTACCTATCCGTAGACATAGAATCTGCATGTGTTAAATAATGTAACAAAATTTTGTATTGAAATAAATAAATAAATAAATAAAAATATAAACTTTTAGATAGTTACAAACCCGATGTATTGTGTTTGACAAAATTAATTTCATTCGGCGCTGTTCTGTTCCTTTTTGAGTTTTTGTATTAGATAATATACGAGTACGTTAATATAATTATATCAAGACGATGCAAGAAATAGCTTAGGGAAATTAATTAAAAACTCATTTATAATAATGGCGAAGATTATTAGTTTTCCAGCTTAATAATCTCTGTTGGTATCCCTAGAGAACTTCAAATAATTTCCATACCATACCATGCGTATACCTGAGTAATTTCGTATACCTGAGTAGTCTCATAACAATGTTCCATTTATTGACAAAAGAATTAGAAAATAAAAGCACTTATATTTTTTTTCGCAATTTTCCTACATTTTAATAACCAACCTGAAAAATCTATCCCGATCAAATATCAATATTGGAGTTTTTGGAGAAATTTCAACGTCAAACCGCACTCGATCGCGGCGTCGCAATTTCCTCTCGGCGGCAATAATCGAAGGATTTGGAGTCCCGAAAAGTTTTTTTCATCGCACTGATTTCACTCTATTCGACCGTCCGTGACTGGAATAGTGGCTGCCGTCTTTAGTATGACGGCAATGGCCGGCAAAGATTTATTATGACATTATGACATCAATCAACAAGCTATCTATAAATATGTCATTTGAAATGTCAACAATTGATTAATAAATAATGTAATATATGTATCTATAATTAAATTATACAATAAACATTGTATGGATAATTAAGATCTATAAAATAAAAACTAATTAAAAACTAAACGTATTTACAAATTAAATAATAGAATCAAAATCTCTGTAATACAACACACACACATTACTTACATTTCACACTTAAGCCTCCACTCGGGATTAAGGTGTTGGAACTGCCTTCCACATTCCACCACGCTGCCCCAGTACGGATCGGTGGATTTTAATGACTGCCATCTGATGATGGCAACCGGGATCGACGTCTTAACATGCTCTTCGAGGCATGGAGTCAGTGATAGTTATGTACTTAGAAGTCAGAAAAAACTCATTGATACATGCCCTGGGATTCAAACCACGACCTTCTAAATTAAAAACGGGCTCGCCACCGCACGGCTTTCACTATAATAAATGTATAAAATACAAACCTTTTGTGTATAAACAAAATCTTTTTCTTGCACATTGTCTTTTAAGCCGTTGAGCATTACAGTGCCACTTCTAGCTTCGTGTTTACGTCTAATTTGCATTTTTAAGTCCTCGAGGCTTTGGACTTACTCCACGTAAATGCGTCATTCATAAACTCACTGTGTGAGAGCATTCACCCAGTAGCACTGGTTTTGGTGCGATTTTTCGCATTATTTGGGTATTATTTCAGAACAGGTTCTTAGTAGTCTTTTTATGTTGGCAATTTAAAATCGTCCGCGACAGACTGTGTTTGTTTGTAACTGTAAAAGAAGATTTCATATTTTTCCCCGCGAAAAACAATTTTCGCATTTTCATTGTATACAAATCGCATTAATAATATTTTTGTTATTTTCCTCGAAGCTTACTCTCAAAGCAAAGAAAGACTTTACCGAATATGTCGGCATTGTAATAAAAATACATCGTTCATAAACAAAAATAATAACGTAACTTTATCTCACAACATACCCACATAAGTTCAGTAGGGCCAGATTTTTCTTCTTGTTGGTTGTTGAGAAGATAATTTTTCTTGTCATTTCTAGATTACACAACAAGGACTATCGTAGTATATATGTAGGTACACCGATTCAAAACTTACATCTACTTTTTTATAGCAATTAAGTTTTATATGTACCTACCAAGATTATGTTACTGTGTTTGATTGACAAAGGGTTTTATTAGAGCTCTTCAATTAAAACAAAATATTATTTATATTCAGATGAAAAACGTTAGACAGCAAATTTTCATCGGGGCCATTAAGTACGCTTTTAGGTTTGCGGTATTTCCACCAGACCCTAATATATCGTTAGAGGATGCCTCTGCTATTAGAGGATTGTTCTATTTCGAGGCAGACTTGATTTTTGGGTGTTGGACTTTCGTAGAGAGGTCGAGATCTTTATGTAGATCGAAATTGCGAACGTACCATGGGGCACCGGTGGCGGTGCGCGTGAATGAGGGCTGGACGCGTGTGGGTAAAAACCTTTATATAGTGTGATCTTACGTCAAAGGTAGAGTTTGCTGCGTCTATTTAGCATGGGGTATAATCGGCCGAGATATAAAGCAGCGACATCCCTCTAGGATCCCTCCTCTTGGCCCTCAGCAAATTCACTATCACGATCCTCGTATAGAAACCTACCCAGACGTAGACGCAGACTAGTCGCGTGCGCTTAGCACTACAGGCCTACCGGCCTACCACCTCCATCACCTGCAGTCCAAGGCAGTTTATTTGTTAGGCGTTTTTTGACTCAGCTCACAGATTTTACACCCCATTCGACTTCGCTGAACCCATCTGGTTTCAGTCTAATTTTCCATTATTTGGCATGGCTTTCGCGCCCTTAAGCGTCCGTTTACGCTGTGAAAGCGCTGTGGCTAACAGTAAGAAGTGAGAGAGAGGAGTTTTTACCAACTTTTCCTTTCAATGGGCAACGCGTGCACGCCAACTTGAGACCCGGGAGGGATTAGTATACATTCCTCTTAAGTCCACGGGTTAGGGTGTCGCTCTAGCCTCTGTGTTTGAGCTTTGAGAACAGCTTATGTTTTGAACAAATGGTCAAATTGGTAATATTTATTAGATAATATTTTATACTTAAGTCATAGAAACACACTGCTGCAGCACTGTTATCGTCAGCGCTGTAGGCTATTATTATGTAGACATATAACTTTAATTCAAAAGGACTAACAAAAACGTTTCGCTTTGAACACATAAGCATTGTAAGCAAATACATTTATATACCAATGAGTTTATAATGGCGGCACAGTTTTCGGCGCTCTATGCCGATTCTATGCATTGGATAACGAGACAAATAATTATCATACAAAATATTATGGGTCCGATATTAAAAGGCCTGACTTATTAAGCTTCCTTGAAATAAAGAAAGCTATTTTCTTCAACAGAAACACAATTTTACAAATTCTACGTAAGCGCAAGTTATCTTCCATTGAAATGTTCGCGAGAATCCAACGGTCGTTGTTATATAGCAGCCACAATTGTCTTTAATCTGATAATCTTCAAAAACGTCTATTAACATAAGCTTTTCAAGTCGGGTAGTGTGCCAGACTGTCCGTTGGGGTGTCCACAGTTTCTCTGCGGAGGCTAAAAAGCACGGCTTATATATAGGGGACGGTAAAAATGTTTCATTTCCCCTCGGATATTACGGCGCGCCTGGCCGACGCTGTTATTAAACATCCACCGGCTGTATAAAGTCAAGAATTTTCCATCTGATTTATCGTCTTATTAGGCGGAAAAAATTAAAATGACACTGAATAATTTTTAAAAGTAACATTTTTTAGGTTTAACTTACATATACTTGAGTGCACCTGAGGCCATCATTAATCCAGTCAGATGCGCAATTTGTGTGTGACATTATTCTTTATGGTTGTTGTCATTGTGTGTGTGTGTGTCATGTGTGAATAAATAAAAACCGTGTCTAAAATCATATCAAATAAATGGCTGAACAAACGTAAATGTCTTTTTATCTCTTCTTATAACAAACGTGACAATATTAAATGCCGATTTAAAAGCTTGTCAATTCAAATGACACACAAAGCGGGAGAACCTGATCCTCGAAATACGGGAAACCATGATTTGGAGATTCGACACAATCACCAATAAATACAGTGTCGAAAAACGATTTGTTTTTTTTAATTGTTCTACTTTTTTAGTAATAGTTAAGTGAAAGTTACCGTATATGAATAGAAAAGTAGATATTTCACAACACTTATTTTAGTTGAAATCGAAGAATTAGTGACTTGAATTGGCATAAAAAAATATTAATGTTTGTTTCTTAAATGAAAAAAACATACATACGTACGCACGTGCGTACATGATATATACGTAGCTTGATAAACACATTACCTCTCCTTTGCGTAGCGCAGTCGGGTAAAAACATAAAATTACGAATTGACTAGAAGCCATCCTATGCGTTTACCGTCTAACCACTCATATTCTTCTGGTGCAAGATTGCGAGTTTCAGTTCACGAGGTCCCTGCGCACAGGTCTTCACCCTCGCGAAATTGCATTTCATATTTTTCATACCTACTGTAAAGTGACATTTATGACTCTATCAAAACCAAACGTTGCTGTCAAATTTATTTTATGAGCAAAAAAGTGGTTTTCGCTTATAACACTTTCCTTCTTTGCCAAGCCATTGCTAGTTATTGGTAATTTCTTATTTTTACCATATAATATTTCCCACCTGAGTAGTTGACGTTTTGTTTACCGAGTTTCATTAACTACTCTAGTCCAAAAATATTAAATATTTCCACTCAGCACACTTCACTATATCTACACTTATTTTACACGATCGCCATTCTGGTCATTTGTTGAACTATTGTTTAATGCATTCAGGCTGCCGTGATAGCCCAGAGCGCAACGAACCTGTTTCAAATTTATAAGGCCCCATAGGGCCATAGTTCGAATCCGGGCGTGTACCAATGAGTTTTTCTGACTTAAGTACACAATATCACTGAGACCGTGCTTCGGAGGGCACATTAAGCAGTCGGTCCCGGACGCTGTCAATAGATGGCGGTCGTTACAGTTCCCAACTCGCAGTGGAGCAGCGTGGTGGACTTAAGCTGCAAGCCCCCCTCCTCACCCTGGAGGAGGCCTAAGCCCCTGCAGTGGGGTAAAAATGGGCTGATGATGATGATGATTCAGGCTGCAGAATAAATTAATTTGTCAGCAGCGTTTGGTTTTAATAGGGTCATAAATATCAGTTCACAGTATCGAAAATGTCAAATGCAATTTCGGGGGTGTAAACATTCGCGCGGAGATTTCGTGGGGTTGAAGACCGGCGCGCGAGGAGCTCGCGGATTAAAACTCGTCATCTTGCACCAGCTAGCTGGAGTATGAGTGGTCAGACGGTAAACGCAGAAGAGGGCTTCTAGTCAATTCATTCTTTTATGATTCAGGCGGACACTTTTTCAGTTTGACTCTCATATAAGATGGTTTTCTAACCTCTACCCTCCACAGAAAAACCAAGCGCGCGCACGGTCGTTCAACCGGCACCTTCTATATTCGTCGCTTATGAAATGCTTTCGTACAAAGTTTCATTAATATTTTTCAACCTAACGTGAAATCACTATCGCATGCAAGGTTAAAAGAAAAACAGAAGTTCCTGTATCAAAGAGAAATATATTATATGAATTAAAGTATATAAGAAACCCTTTTTGTGGTAACAGAGGGTCACCTGGCCGCACATCCGTCAGCGTTAAATTTAATATTGCCTCCGTATCTAACTCGGTTTTGATGAGATTACAGCGATATATTGTGTCTGATGTTTGCAGGGAAATGAGTTATGCTTTTGTTGGGTATTTTTTGGCTTACGTAGGTAAAAGTCGGGTCAAATATGAATTGATGACTGAATATACAAATCTGTAAATAATTAATCTATAAATAATGTGGTATGTGGTGGCCGAGTGGTTAAGCACTTTTGATACAAAAGTCCCGGGTTCGATACACGTCTACACAATTGTCACTTTCATAACGATAGAGTCTACAGTCTCCTTTACTCAACGATGAGGAAAGGCTGTACTAAAGCAACACTTAATTAAACTTATAAATTTTTTAGGTACCTATAAAAATCATGAAAAAAGCTTATTGGAAATATAAAATTGGAAAATATCAGTAATATAGGCGCTATTAGTCTCAAATCTTTGCTGATTTTAGTTAAAATGAAAGTGAAGTTTGTTCGAACATATTTTAGAGTAATATGAACTCAGTCCATTTGGATAGCGGACGGTCAAGGTAGCGCGACTTTGAAGGGTGTATTTAACGTAATTTTCTTATTTTCAGTCCGTAGCTTTTCATGACACCATTTCCGTCGTTTTTTCTTGCAATGTCGTCTCTAAGTGAACATTTCCAATGTCAAAATATTAGTATTTTTTTTTTGTCTAATGTTTGTATTTATATATGCGTAGCTTAAATAAACCATTAATTATTCGCTGGGTAATAATATTATATTTAATTATTTACATTCCTGCCTAAAGAAATAATTCAGTATTTTTTTAACTAAATGTAAAGTTAATAAAGAATATCTAAATAATTAATCTATGTATTTACAACAGAAAATGGGGAACTACTGTATATATATTCTGATAATTTTAATTTCTTCTTAACTCCTATTATTTTTAATTTTCCCCATGTTTTATTGAACATGTTTTTCAAAAACGTAGAAGACAGTGATTTTTTGTAAACGTTAAAAAAATCAACGGATCTCTTGCTTTCGCACGAACTTCTTACGACATTGGAAATGAACCTAATAGAATAAAGTAAACACATATTTTGGGATAATATTTTTCGAAATAATTTTTTTTTCGAAATAAAAATAACACAACTGTATCTGAATAAGCTTAAAACTTCGAAATATATCATTCTATACGACATTTCAATCGAACAAAGCGAATTAGTACGAAATGTAACACCGACGCATATCCGACTTCCAACTAAGGGCACCCTTAACCACTACTTCCGGTTGTTCGATTCTAACAATTTTAGTGTAAGTCGATCCCCCGTCTAATTACCCCGAACCGTTTGGCTACGCCGCATCCCTAATTCTCGTTTCCTCACTACCCGCTTTTTCCTTTACATTCAGTCCGCTGTTGTCTTTCCTATGTGACGCACTGAAAATATAAAACGCTAAACGCATAATCGCTTATCGCCTAAAACTCATATAAAAACCTAATAATATTGTGTAACAAACGCTATAATATATAAACTGTGGAGTGTGCCCGATTACGTGTTGGTGCCGCGCCGCCGCCTGACTGGAGGAGCTCGTCCTGGCTGACAGCGAAGACTTATATGTGTGTTGCTGCGTCAAGGTCAGTCCCTTTAGTCTTTCCTCTCCTTTCGCTATCGCCCCTCGCTATACCTATAAATACAGTCCACTAAAACGCTCACGCTTCAGGAGTGAGCCCAGACGAAGTTCAAAGAAGAACTCGTGGGCGCCTTCATAATAAGATGGTCCTTCGATCCGAAGGTTTAAAAAATAATATGTTCCTTCGAACCGAAGGTTTAAAAAATAATTTGTTCTTCTGAACACGCTCGCTTCATAAAATTCTGGTCTTTACCAAAAGTTTTAAAATAACTCGCTGCACGCTTCCCTTCATACAATTCTTTTAAACTACGCTATTCTTACTCTGTCAGTCTTTACTGAACAAGGTAGATTCCATTTCTCGCACGAAACGCTTTAAAATATAAAATTATTTTATAACAAAATTTTATCTAAGAATTTATAATTATTTCGCTTTGTAGGTAGGTAAACATCGCGTCGCATCTACGCGCGCGCACCTTTTGTGTGCGTGCCGCGTGTGCATGTTACAGGCAGTAATTGCGACATTTATTGAATCGTCTAGTTTCTTACGTTTTCAGTTTTAATTCTATTGATTCTATAAATATATTTAACTTCAAATATGCCTACAAAAGGTAAAGTAAAACTGCAACAGGCAGATATTAAAATACAAATAACTATGTTAACTGCGCAACGTGAATCAATGTTTGGTCGGTTGCAATACATCTATAATTACGCAAAAAACGCCTTTGAAGATACAGTAGCAGAAGAATTATTTTTATCCAGTATTATTACATTGGAATCGATTCGCGATGAATTTTCTGATTTAGTAAAACAAATCAATTTGCTTGAGCTGACTGTGAATCCTGACGCGGTACCTAATTTTCAATCTTGGAATGCGTTTGATGATTTATATTGCCGTATCAAGCGGGTCGAAAGCAAAATTAACGCTCTTAAAGTTCCTAAGTCTACATGCAACGATACTGGTAACAATTCTGAAAGCAAGAAGAGTACTATAAAATTACCTAAGTTGGAGTTATTGTCGTTTTCTGGTGATCCTATTGAGTGGCCAATGTTTTATGAAAATTTCAAAAATACTATTCATGTAAACGTAAACTTAACAGATCACGAAAGAGTGCAATACTTAATAGGAAAACTTTCTGGTCGTGCTTTATCAGTGTGCTCCGGAATCACTCCCACCGGGGAAAATTACGAAAAGATTTGGTCAACTTTGGTTAAAAAATATGAGGATAAACGTTGTCTCGCTTCCGCTTATTTGGATCAATTATTTAATTTTAAAGCTGCTAGCTACGTTTCTTCAAAAAATATAGAATTATTTTTAGATAAATTCGCCGCCGCAGTCGCTAGTTTGAAATCTTTGAAATTGTCTGATTTGGCGGATTTCATATTACTCCACGTAGCACTTAAGAAACTGGATTCGGAAACATCGCGCGCCTTTGAAATGTTAAAACGTGACGAATCCATACCTACGTACAATAGTTTAATCGGTTTTCTTCATGAACAATCCAAAATATTGGATCGCACGCCTTCTTCTATATCTACTACTTCTGCCCCGCCAAAGAAGTATGGTAAAAATAACGCAGAACAAAATTACTCGAAGCCTACGCATTCATTTGTCGTAGTGGATAATGCTTGTGTATGCTGTAAACAAACCACACATACACAATTATATAAATGTGATTTTTTTAAACGCCTTTCAATTAATGATCGTATTAATTTTATTAAAAAACGAAATGGATGTTCTAATTGTTTGAATTTATATCATGTAAGTTTCGCTTGTAAATCTACGGTTTTATGTCGCTACTGTGGATGCAAACATCATTCACTTTTATGTAGAAAAATGAGGTCGCATACGGAACCGCAAACCGTAAACGTTCGTGCGGAGTCCTCTGAAACGCTGAAGCACTCGGCTGCCGCCGGCGGCCCCGCTAACCGGTTTCAGACGCCTACGCCCACAGTGGATGCGTCACACGATAATAAAATATCTCTTTGTAATATTAAATCTAGTTCTGAACGCTTGAACACTTGTTTATTAGGAACTGTTCAATTAAACACTGAAGATAACTTGGGTAACTTACATACTATTAGAGGTCTAGTGGACACAGCTTCACAAAATAATTTCATAACCGCAGATTGCTGCAAATTATTAAATTTACGCTATAATAAAATTACTAGATCTGTCGTTAAGGGCATAGGTGGCTCCGCTAGTTTAATTAAGGGCATGTTAACACTTAAAGTGTCATCATTAATAAATAAAAATATTAAATATTCTATTAACGCTTTTGTAATCGATCGAATTACGGATAAAATACCTACCGCTCATATAAATACTACTTCATTTACCTATTTAAATAATGTTACGCTCGCTGATAAATATTACTCGGTTCCGGGTGATATCGATCTTTTGTTGGGGGGTTCGATGTTTTCACAAATTTTACTGTCGGGCCGTGTAACGGGACCTCCGGGTATGCCGACAGCTTTCGAGACTGTCTTCGGTTATATGATTATAGGCAATGTAGATATTGAAAATAATCCCAGTAACATATCTCTTGCTTGTTGCGCTGTTACTCAACCCTGTATAAATACGATTTTACAAAAATTTTGGCAACTTGAAGAAGTTAATACCGCGCCTGTCCTTAATGCTGAGGATCGTGAATGCGAAATTATATTTATAGATAATTTGTCGCGAGACAAGTCTGGACGCTACAGCGTCGCGCTTCCCTTTTCGCGCGACTCTGCTTCTTTGGGTGACTCGTATGCAATCGCTAAAAATAGATATTTTTCTTTGGAACGAAAACTTAATGCTTCGCCTACTTTGCGCTTAGAATACAACGCGGTTATCAAAGAATATTTAGATAAAAATTATATCTCTCCAGTTTATGATGATAATATTAAAAGTGGTTATTACATCCCTCACCACGCCATCGTGCGTCAAGACAAAACCACGACGAAGTTGCGTATAGTGTTAGACGCGAGTGCCAAAACCACTTCTGGCCTATCACTCAACGACATATTATATACAGGGCAAAATCTACAAAATGACTTATTTTTAATATTACTCATGTTTCGCTTTTATAGTATAGCTTTCTCAGCAGACATCAAGCAGATGTATTTGCAAATTTTGATTCAGGAAGAACATCGCAAATTTCAAAAAATACTTTATCGTTACAACTCTACGGAACCTCTCGTCACGTATGAGTTCAATCGCGTCTGTTTTGGATTACGTAGCAGTCCCTATCTCGCTATGCGTGTCGTACGCGAATTGGCCGCCGAAGAACAAGACACATACCCGCTCGCCGCGGATCTCGTACCGCGCGCCGCCTATATGGATGACGTGTGTTATTCTGTTCCCGCGCTACCTGACGCACTCAAACTTAAGAATGAGTTGCTGGGTCTCTTCAAGGCCGGGGGCTTTGATTTGGTAAAATGGTCTAGTAATTCTGCTGAATTGTTAGATTCGTTGCCCGAGTCTTATCGCTACCGTTCGGCTGTTCAGTTTGAACAGGATCAACATTTAAAGATTTTGGGACTTCAGTGGTCACCGTCTACTGATGAATTTAGTTTTGTCGTGTCCATAGAGGAGCGACTATGCACGAAACGAAATATTTTGTCCGTCATCGCTCGTCAATATGACATGATTGGGTTTATCGCACCGGTCATATTATTTGCTAAGGTTCTCATCCAGCAGCTTTGGCTTTTGAAATTGGACTGGGACGAACCAACGCCACCGCACATTGCTGAAATTTGGCATAAATATATTTCCGAACTTCCTGAATTAGCTAAATTAAAATTCCCGCGTCATTTAGGTGTAACTGAAAATTCAAAAATTTCTATAATCGCTTTTTCAGACGCTAGTGAAAAAGCTTATGGCGCAGTTATTTATTTACGCGTATCTAACGCTAACAAGCCGCCTATTATACGTTTGGTTTGCGCGAAATCTAAAGTAGCGCCTCTTAAAGTTGTTTCTATCGCTCGCTTGGAGTTGTGCGCTGCGCTACTTATGGCTAAATTAACGCGTCTAGTCATCGACACATACGCTCCTCGTCATAATATTGACGATATTTATTGTTTCCCCGATTCTATGGTGACTCTATGCTGGATCCACTCGTCTCCGCATAAATTTAAAACATTTGTTAATACGCGAATTACAAAAATTATTGATACGCTTCCTCCGCGACATTTTTATCACGTAAATGGAGTCGATAATCCGAGTGATTGTTTGTCTCGTGGTATCACACCTTTACGCTTAATTGACCATCCATTATGGTTTAACGGTCCCTCATGGCTACAGCAAGAACCTGAAAGTTGGCCTATTAAAAGGTTCAAACCTCCTGATAATATAGAAGTACCCGAATCAAAGGTAATCGCTTTGGCTACGTCGGCCGAAGAAGAACCTCATACTTTGTATACGCTATCACAACGCTTTTCTTCGTGGAACGCTCTACTTCGCTCTATTATTTACATTTATCGCTTTTTAAAGAAACTACCTCGCGCTGAAGTAATTAACAGTTCACAATTTGATTTCGCTGAAACTCAAATAATTAAGGTTATGCAATCTAAATATTTCGCTGACGATATAAAATGTTTAATTTCAAATAAAAACTGTTCGCCTCAAATCAGAAAATTAAACCCATTTCTAGATAAATACGGATTGTTGCGCGTTGGTGGACGCCTGCGTAATGCAGACTTATCCTATGATCAGCAGCATCCTATTTTATTACCTCGAAAGGACTATATTGTCGATCTCATAATAAAATATTATCACGAGAAACATTGTCATACTGGGCCGCAACTACTTATGTCTATACTTAGACAACGCTATTGGATTTTATCTTGTCGAAACACCGTTCGCAAAATTATTCATCAATGTTACTTTTGTTTTAAGGTTAATCCAAAAAATACATTTCCTATGATGTCTGATTTACCAGCTTGTCGAGTACAGCAAACTAAAGCTTTCACGCATACAGCTGTAGATTATGCAGGTCCAATCAGCATTACGCCGTATAGAAAACGCGGTGTTCATCCTATAAAATGCTATTTGTGCATATTTGTGTGCCTCGTAACGCGCGCTGTACATATAGAGATAGCCTCAGATCTGACAACGCACGTATTCATTTCAGCTTTTAAACGCTTTCTTGCCAGACGGGGTGCGGTTTCGTGTATGTACTCTGATAACGGTACGACGTTTATAGGAGCAAAAAATACGCTTAATGAACTCTATAAATTTTTATGTTCTGAAAATTACAATTTTTCATTTGCAAAGGAGTTATCAGAAAACAGAATCACCTGGAAACTCATACCTCCACGCAGTCCTCATTTTAATGGACATGTCGAGACTTACGTCAAAGCGTTTAAAACTCATTTGTTTCGCGTAATAGGTTCGCAGATTTTAACATATGAAGAATTGTTGACAGTATTGGTGCAAATAGAGTGCGTACTGAATTCGCGTCCGCTTACGCTATTGAGTTCTGATCCATCGGAGCCTTCTGCTCTAACGCCCGCGCATTTTTTAATGTCAAGTCCAGTAAAACATTTACCTTTTGTAGATGAGACAGAGTTTTCTAGTAATTTAGTAAAACGATATAAGCTTTTGGATAATATGGTACAATCTTTTTCAAAAAGATGGAAGTTAGAGTACTTACATCTTTTACAAACGCGTGAGAAATGGAATACACCTTCTAAACCAATCGAAAAGGGTACGATTGGAATAGTAATGACTGATGATACCCCTATCCTTCATTGGCCGTTGGGCGTAGTAGTTTCTACATTCCCAGGAGTCGACGGAGTAGTCCGTGTTGCGTCAGTTAAGACTGCAACTGGAATTTACAAGAGACCAGTCGTGCGTCTCTGTCCTCTACCCACGCAATAGAAATAGTTTAATTTAATTTATTCTCCGCTTTCTTTGTTAAATTTTAAGTTTATTTTAATATTTTTCTTTTATTTTTCCTTGTGCAATTGAAAGCGAGTCTTTCAATGGCCGGGGGCAATGGCTACGCCGCATCCCTAATTCTCGTTTCCTCACTACCCGCTTTTTCCTTTACATTCAGTCCGCTGTTGTCTTTCCTATGTGACGCACTGAAAATATAAAACGCTAAACGCATAATCGCTTATCGCCTAAAACTCATATAAAAACCTAATAATATTGTGTAACAAACGCTATAATATATAAACTGTGGAGTGTGCCCGATTACGTGTTGGTGCCGCGCCGCCGCCTGACTGGAGGAGCTCGTCCTGGCTGACAGCGAAGACTTATATGTGTGTTGCTGCGTCAAGGTCAGTCCCTTTAGTCTTTCCTCTCCTTTCGCTATCGCCCCTCGCTATACCTATAAATACAGTCCACTAAAACGCTCACGCTTCAGGAGTGAGCCCAGACGAAGTTCAAAGAAGAACTCGTGGGCGCCTTCACCGTTTTTTTATTTTTTTCTTATTCGGACCTAGTTCTCGAGATATCGGGCTCCAAAAATGAAAATCGGGAAAAAAAATTGCGATTGTTTTCGTTTTTTGCCGATAATTTTTTTGTTTTTGAACTTTTTCCAAATTGTCTTGTAGAGCTCATCGAATTGCGTCTTTTGACACCAAGTTCATCCCGATATCTCGAAAACTCTTCGTGCAATCTGCCTGTCTCACAAAACTCCCAAATGACCTCCTATACTCCAACGAAATGAAAGTCATTTCCAATGACAAAACTCCGGGTTAAATTTTAGTTACCCAACTGAGCAACATTTTATTTTCTTTCCACTAAAACGTAATTTTCCTTATATACATATCAAATATTTGTAGTCAACTGTAGAATTTGCGACCACATAGCCGCAACAAAGTGCGCCAAATATTTGATTCCACTTTGCGTCTCTAGTAAGATTATACAAAAACCTGCCTGCTGAAAACGAATTTTTAAAAATATATCACGAATGGAATGCCATAAAAAAAATTGATTAGCTAGTCACGCACGACCTTTCAAACGATACGTCTCTTTGTAACTTATTTACTAGGATACAGCTATATTTAACTATTTCATGGCCTGAGGGCCAAGTGCGAGTTCTTTTACTATTAACTGTGTAGTTTGCGTTTTCCGTAATTTGTATGGAAACTCGTAGTTACCTAAAACGACCGCTAGATGTGCTGTACGAGTTTCCATACAAATTATAAAAAACGCAAACTACATAGTTAATAGTAAAAAACTCACACTTGGCCCTCTGACTTCAATAGAAGATATTTGACTGACAGTATATGTACGAAATGTCAGGATAAGAATTCCATTTTTTATAGTTTCGTAATCCCTATAATGAAAATTACGATCATCTACCATTTTTGTACTTGCTGCTTACTTGCTGATTAAATGGTAATGATTTATGTATGATTTAATTGAAAGGGAAGAAAAAATTTAGTACTTGTCAATATGCTTTACTCTGTCTTTTACAATGTAAAATGCATTGTCTGTCTTTTTGTTTGTCGGTTTATAAATGAAAAATCATATAGCATTGCCTACAGTCGACAACTTTTTTGTAATTTTATAAAATATTAAAAATACTACTAAACTATTCTACTAAACATAAATTACATTATATATATATATAACTAGCACAACGGCGAGCAGGTTGTGGGTAAAAGCACAGGTAGAAGTTACCATAAAGGCCATAGTTCAATTATCGCTGACGCAGCTTTTTAGGGTTCCATATTCCAGGGCTCAGAATAGAAGTCTTGATAGGATCCCTTTGAATCTATGTTCGATTTTCATAGAACAAAGTTTATGGGCAAATTAGTAGTCGAACCTAATTATTCATCATCATCAGCCCGTGTTTTTCCACTGCAAGATATAGGCCTCTCCAAGGCTTGCCATTACACACGGTCCTCCGCCTTTCACCTCCAACTACCCCGGTATGATGCTTCAGATCATCTAGCCACCTGACCAGAGGGCGTCCAGCGCTTCGCTTCCCGGTACGCGGCCTCCACTCGAGAACTCGTTTACACCATCGGTTATGCGGCCCGTTGCCGCTTCAGCTGCTGGTGGAGTCGATTCAGAATTTTTGATTTGGTCCCTCAAAGAAATTCCGAGCATAGCCTGCTCCATAGCATGGTGAGCGACTTTAAATTTATGAACCAGTCCCGCCGTGAGAGTCTATGACTTTCGTCTTGTCCAAATTCATCCCGAGTCCCACCCGCCAAAAGGCGACATTGAGGCCGCTAACCATTCCACTGAGCTCGTCCAGCGACTCTGGCATGATGAGTATGTCGAAACTAGTTATTGCACTTGATTCATTATATAGTTACCATTAGTTAGAAGATAATATTAAAAAAAACGCTATCATACACATACAGAATATAACAATGTGCGACCACGTCTACTATCGAAACTCGTTTGAGTACGCTCGGGTTGCTGGCCGACAAGATTTTTCCTACGATAAGGTCTCTCAGGTTTACTCGGTGTTATAAGTCCAGTCAAACTTTATGGCGGATGGGAATACAACGCTTTATGCATGCTTGCAGAGGTTCAATCATATGCCCCTCGGTCCATTGCGTCCCGCTACAGATGTAGCGGCATAGGCACATGTTCTATGTGCCTATGTTCACATTCGCCATAAAGTTTGATTGGAACTGTACATACTTACCACTAAGCCGCGTCATTTTGCATTTTTCCTTTCAGCCGCATTGCAATATATTTATTGAATACTTCACTGTTTGTACCTAGGTATCTATAAGTAAGTAAAAAACTTCCATATTAAAATAAAAACCTTCAAAATAATATTGCGAGTGTGCATTAAAATGTGTAATTTTCATAGATATGCTACTAAACAAGTGCACTTTCCAACAACTATTGATAGTAGATCCTATTGACGACCGCTTAGCCTAGTGGGTAGCGACCCTGCCTACGAAGGTAGAGGTCCCGGGTTCGAATCCCAGGTCAGTATTAATATGATGAATATTGATACTAGTACCGGGTCTTGGTTGTTATATATATAAAAAAATATATATATATACTTATATATGTATATACTATAAAGAATATTTAAGTATGTATATCAGTTGTCTAGTAACCCATAACACAAGCATAATACTTGCTTACTTTGGGACTAGATGGCGCTGTGTGGGAAGTCCCATGTATTATTATTATTATTATTATTATCTACTGTGTTTAGTGGCTCGATAAACACACACAAACGGGCGCAGGTACGCGTGCGTATATTTTGAACATACTCCGTTGTAATAATATAGGCGGAATAAAAACAGAGTTACTTTTCACGAAACTTTCGCTCGTTGTTATCGAGCAGTAAAGTAATAACAACGGAGAACCATAGCGATCTAAGTGACATAGTAAGACAAAATGAAAATAAATTCTGCTTGCCATACTAATCCAAGGGCAAAATTAACGTCCTTTTCTCTTAAAATCTCAAGAAACAACTTTCACGTCAGCTCTTGCTTGCATAAATGCCTCTTGTCGTATGTATTGAAGTAACAAAACGCACCTGGATCACTAGGGTTATTTTTTTAAGTAAGTCCGAGTTTCACCTTATTCAACAAGGTGCATTATAAGTAAATTAATAATCATACGGTATAAAGAAAGATTCCTATCTTGGAAAGACAAACTATTAGCGTATAGTTCGTGAAAAGTTACTCTTTGATTATTCCGCTTTTATTAATTCCACGGACTGACTCGTGTTTCGAAAATACACTAATCCGCGTATCCGTGATCGCGTCCGCGTCCGCATGTTCAGTTGAACGCCAGAATTAGTGTCTTCAAATTAAATTGTAAAATCTTCAAAATTAATATATACAAGTAATGCAACCAATGATTTAGAAAATAATAATAATATATTTACGAATAAAATATATCATTTAAAAAATTATCTGGAGTCACGGTACCTAGAAGACTGGCAGCGTTACCTCTTTGTATAGCCAGGCTTATACGTTGACGGAAATAGCTGCCAGCCTTCCGGTCGCCGGACGCCTAGACTAAACGCACAGACACTTCCCTGGCGAGCCGCTGCTGAGCCTTTGGACACCACGGCCCCAAGGATTCAACCGCAAACGGCGCAAAAAAGTACTGGTCTTCTATATTTAAACATTTGCGCCGCTCGGAGTCTTCAGCGGCAGATGCAGCCGCGCCAGCACGCTCGGAAGTTACTAGAATGTGGGACGGAGCCAACGTATTAGCACAGGTAGCGTCCCACACCAGCGACCTGCCAAGCTTCCACGGCCCGAGCGTCAGGGCATCGGGTCTTTTGTTGTCATCCTGAAGAACCCCACTTGGCTCGAGGATAGCCGGGCACCGAGCGGAAGTTAAGGCCCTATGGATGACGTCGTTAAGGGCCGCTTGGCGCGACCGACTGCCGGCGTTGAACTTACAAGAAAGGCCGTGTTGACCAAACTGGTCATCCCTTTCTCCACAATGACAAATATGAGGCTGCACCGTTGTAAGGCCTAGACGAAGGCAGATCGCCAATGAAAGTGTCTGTCTGTCAAGGAGAGTACCCGTAGTGGCGGAAGGCTTGGCTTGGAGCCAATAACCTGACTCTCTTTCCTACACGGCAAGCAGGCGGGCTCGGTCTCTTGATGATGATAATCTTCAATGTTTTATGTAAGGGTAAATTCTGATCTATTTCGTGCATGCTGTACTCCCTATAAAACAGCAAAGCTTACATGTAAGCAAAAAGACGCATTTAGTAATTTTTAAAATCGACGGCCATTTCAGCATTTTATTCATAATCATAAACAAAGTCATTCAAACGTGTTCAAGTCAATATTATTGATATTCTGTGGTGAATAAGTATAACGGTATACAATTATTTTTTTAACTCATGATAAAATAATTCATTAATTCAGCCACGTCGCCAGCGGTATGTGTTGTTGGATTTTTTTCTGTTTATTTCGTGCTTATTATTTGTATCTCAAATAAGTAGATGTTATTTACAATACAAATAATCACATATCAACATATTTGTGAGGTCGCTGCGGGTCAACAAACTTAGAATTAATAAATAATTCTTTCGTGGTAAAAAGTAATTTCTGTTTTTTTTTTTTAATATATAGCTAAATAACCTTTTGCGAAGTGTCTGTAGTATGGAATCGAAAAAAATGCATATGTTTGCTAGGTTTCCGTACAATGACAGCAATATAATCAAAATCTCTTTAAACCATCTACTTTAAATCCATACGACATAAACGTAACATCCGAAACGGAACAATTTTCCTAGTAATAACGAATGAATTTCCTTAAGCTTATCGCGGACAGAACATCCGCACTTCATCCGCATCTCGCACCATAACGATATTTTACGCATTGTTTCCCGCGAATGGCAATAGACGAGATAAGGCGCGTTAGAGCTCGATAAAGCTGCGGGTACTAAACCAGAAAAACTAGCGGAACGAGAATTGCCGAAACAATGTGGATAAATTCGCTATAACTCGGATATTTGGGTAATAAAAACCGTTAAAACAATTGTAGTTATGGCCTGAATTCACGTTTGTTGGAACTGGAATTTGAGCGTTGTTCGGTTTTAAGAACATTCTTAAGAACTTAAATAAGTCACAAGCTTGGTTCTAAAAACTACTGTCGAAACCAAACTGCAATCAATTAAAACTGATAACAATTTATGGAAGGTGCAAGAGTACCTATTACATTCGAACCGTCGAATATATATGACACACTTGAAGATGATGCCGAAGGAAATGCTACATCCATGAAGATAAAAGTTCGAACTCAAGACTCTGAGATTAAAAGCTCAAGTATTACTCCTTAATATAAAAAAAACTAAACTACTATTAAAATAGAGGCACTCTAATGCGACCAATAATACACAACGAGTCCCGCCGCGCAGTTTAGAATGTTACCTTAAAAACAACTAGCCTACTTATATTTTGTCAAAGTTTTAATTGTTAACGTAACGTAGATTATTTCTGATATGGTAAAATTCTATCAGCGAATTCACGCATAAGAAAACACAATGGAAGCGCGATTCAATAGAAATGATTGAGTGGATTACATTTCCTGTAACGTTTCCGCGTAAACGCCGTCGGGCGTTACTTAAATGTTTTTGTGGAATTCTCTTTATTTAAACAAGATATGCAAAAAAGGGAGAATCAAATGTCGTTTTTATAACACACTCGATGTGTAGATAATAAAAAGTTACATGATTTGCACATTTCACGCTGATTCGGATTGGATACTTTGTTTAAATTTCGATCTGTGCGTCATTTACGTGTTTCAACAATATCCAACACCATCTTATTTGAATCCATCGTATTATTGTGATTATTTTCTTATTTTCAATTTAAAATACGTTTCAAACAAACCTATTTTAACATCCAGAATTAAAAAAACGTTTTTTATAATACAATATCGCTTCAATATGCTTCGTTTTGAAGTGTCACGATTGCCTCGGTCACCTGCCTTACTTAACAATGTCGTCTAAGATATATAACTGTGTCGCACGACATATCGGTTTGCTTAGTGATTATAACATGGATAAACTGATGTTATCATTAAAATCTATGAATAATAAGCATTTTCTTTAATATCTGTTCAAACGTGAAGATTTCATTGAAATCGGTAAAATTTTTATTGAAATATAACCATTCACAGAAAAGTATAGACAAAAAACAAAAAATAAAATGAAAACTATGCCACATAGGTTGAGGCATGATACATCAGTGGATTACAACGAACTTAACAATATGTTGTATGTATAGACATTTCTCCGTTAAACTTTTATATATACTTATATATTTTATAGAGTGATTTGAGTGTCAGTCAGTCAGTTCTATGATGAATAAAAAAAATAGTCGCAGTATTTAATTTTAATTTGAAGCTTTATATAATTAACTGTTAACTGGACATTCGTTGATATTGTATTTAAAAAAAAAACAATATTTTTCTCATCTTTTCTTTAAAACATTTTTCTTAAAATTAATCCTAATTATTATGTTATTCAAAAGCCGCATTAAAAATAGTTCATCCATTTGGGAGCTACGATACCGTAGACAGACACACAAACAGACAGACAAATAGAAATATAGCTATGAACCTTCCTATTAAACCTGCTTTCAGGTAACAAAACCACACTAAAATAGGTCTATCTGTTTAAAAGCTACGATGCCACAGTCAGACATACAAACACACATAGATCAGACTTATAGCACCACTCGTTTTCGAGGTCGCAGGTTATAAATTTTGCTCGTATAGTTTCTTTATTTATTTATTTTGGAAAACAAACAGAAACAGAAACAAACAAAATACATTTGACAGATAATTTAAACTAATAAAATTAGACAGCTATCAATTTCTTAACGTTTTCACTAAGGTATCTAACACAAACAGTATGAGCCTTTAAGTAATATAATAAAATACTCTTACAAGTAGGTAGCAGTAGGTATAGTTATACGAATACCGTTACATAACAATAGGTACATTAATTGTACAGCTCGCACAGGTACACGTGCTCAATCTTCGAAAAAAGCTTTGTTTTGCGCTAAATAATCGTTTCAGCAAGATGAACAACCAAATAATAACTTAAGTTGGTCCCAAACCAATTTACTTAACCTCGACTTAATAAAGGGAACCTAAATGGCGAAAAAGTTATAAGGATAGCTTTTTGTAATCCACCACCTGTTGTTATAAAATAGGAAATTAAGTATAATTTATGACAGTTAACCTGAGCTTTAGAGAGGTATACATTGAAAAACATACCTATGTATTTTTACTTCCAACGCTAAAGCTGGTATTCTAATAAACTTTAAAAAATATTTTATATAGGTATGCGGTCAATAGTGATGTGATTCAGGTGCAAAACAGACTAAAATCTTTCATAAATTAGCACACACCATTTTTCTATGATTAATAAAGAGTAACGTTATAGGTAAATAAATAATAATAAATAACGTACACATGACAACAACGTCTAAGCCCCAAACTAAGCATTAGCTTGTGTTTTGGGAACCAAACGAAGACACCACATACATATAACAACCAAGACCCGGTACCAATATCAATATTCATCATATAAATACTGACCCGACCTGGGACTCGAACCCGGGACCTCCAGCTTCGTAGGCAGGATCGCTACCCACTAAGCTAAGCGGTCGTCAAAATATTTATAAACTGCTCTTCATTTAGCTACACAATTTAGTTAGTAATAAGAACATTGACAAAACATTACAACGTATGGCAAGTTCTTCACTTATTTATTTCGCCAGTAACAACAATTCACATACTATAAGCACAAATTGAACTAATTCTTATTTTTTAAATTTATTAAATTTATTCTTTCTCATTGAATTTTTCTTTAATTTATCACTAACATTTTTAAAATTATTAAATATCTTACATACATTACACATTACATTACATGACAAGTTTCTTCACGTTGTATATCGCTTGGACCTTTTAGTATTTCTATTTAATTAACCATTTATTTTTCATCAAACTCTCTTGGATATAATTAGTGATGGAGAAATGTTGTTGACTTGTTATTTATAATGTTATTTATATAGTCAATTAAAATTGTATGTAAACCGACAGTTTACTACAAGCCAAAAATATGTAAACATCCCTTACCGTTTTATTGAATGGGTGATATATCAAATGAAAACCACTGAACTGGAAAACCTATACAACCTTTCCAGTGGCCTGCAAACCCTTGTTTGTCTGTGCTTCACGGGTAGCCGCTCCGTTTCGCAGCGGCCGTTGTGAGGCTTTCGTATGCAAATGCCTTTGTATTGGTTGAACTGAGTTTCACACGCCCGCTTGACCCACGTACGTATCTGATATGAGGTGGAAAAAATTGTAACGCTGAAAGGAAATACGTGCATGTTATTTGGGTTCAGTACTCAAAGGGTGAAACCGGAAATACAATGCCTGTCCGCCCGGTCCGTCTGTCTGTCACGGGCTCTAAGCTCAGTGATGGTAAGAGGTAGACAGTTGTTCACACATTATGTGTTATAGTGGTACCTACCACGACAATTAACAACAAATTTATATCCGTGGGGGTCATTATACATGGATATAATTAAAATTTTCTAGTGAAGCCGGCCTAAGTTAGAGCATATCCAACAAGCACTTGACCTGTTATTCGGTTTTATTTAGATTTAATAAGTAGGTACAGAGGTACACTGTATGCATTTTTTGTTAATTTTTAACAAATAACATATTGTATGCTGGAGATTCGGAACGCCCGTCGGTGCGTGAATTTTTTTTTCACGTTGTCGTTCGCTGATCACGACTTAAAAACATACGTCGCGTAAAGCTTATTATGGGTGGGAAAGAAAATGAGCTCGTCTCCTCATATTTGTTTTTATAGAAATATTTTTATAGAAACGAATTGATTGACATTCAATGCACAACCCAAAACGCTGAATCAAGACTTAAATTCTTGCATAGAAGTTCAGTGTCTGTGTTCCTACAAAAATGGACTTTTAATTTTTATTAAAAAAAAAACATTTAAATCGATTTTTCTATAGTTCGATCGAACTGTTGTACCGTGCCTTAGGTATGTGCGCGGCGAGGAGGGAAGGCAGCCCTTAAGCGCTGACGAAGGAATGACAGAGCAGATCTAAGACCTAAGGTGCGGTACAGCGATTCCGGTCAAACTATATTTAAAACTTCGTACAAACACGTTCCTACGGTTTTTTAAATTGTATTTCAAATATGGTGTTTAAAAACAAATCAACATACAGTCCAATCTAAAAACTTTTATGCATTAACTAAAAAAAGGAATTTTTATAATTCAACCACCAAAGGGATGAAAAGGGGATTAAAAGTTACGGATCGTGTTGTTCAACCTCAAACGATTTTATCTATACATACATCGCCATCATTGCCACCACACGAGACTTATAACTTAAGATAACTCATGTATATTTATTATTGTGTACATTTATAATTATTGTGACATTATAAACTACTAAATTATTCCTTATTAATACGTGGACGAAGTTGCGGATGAAAGTTGGTACGTTATAGTATTTTTTAAGAAAAACTAATCAATGAATAAGCGAACTAGTTTTATATTTGTTATCAAAAATAGCGACCGACTGCTTAACGTGCTCTCCGAGACACGGAGTCAGTGATAGTAAAGTATTTAAGTCAGAAAAAACACATTGGTACACGCCCGGATTGCAACCACGGCCACATGGCCTTATGGATTTGAAACAGGTTCGCTGCGTTCGGGCTATCACGACACTTCTCAACCAAAGGTACATTACTGCAATGCATCTGATTTAAAACAATAGCATTACACGGCACGGAATATAGATAATACTTAAGTAGTAATAATATAGTCGCGTAGCCAGAGAAAAATTACTTACGATAATTCCAAGGATCTTCGTTTTTGGTGAGTGGATAGATAAAGTGCATTCTGAGCTATTGTCAAAAAGTTAGAATTTTTAGGGCTGTGCTAAGGGTGTGGCTAGGTATTTCTTAATATTTCGTGTAGCACGCTGTATATAGATTTAAAATTTGAAATTTTGATTGGGTCATAATGAGAACTGACTTAACCTCGCGTTGTAAAATTTTTAGAAAGATAACATAAGGGATATTACGAAAATTAAATAAAAATAACAGTCTGGTCGTGGGACATTAAATTTCATAAAAAAGTGCATTGTGAGTTAATATTAGTAGGATTAAAATTTCAAATTTTAATTCTATATACACTGTGTTACACGAAATATTAAGGAAAACCTAAGCCATTCCCTTAGCACAGCCCTAAAACTTCTAACTTTTTGACAGTAGCTCACCATGCACTTTATCTATCCACTCACCAAAAACGAACAACTTTAGAATTATCAAAACCTTTTAGTAAAATTTAGTGTCCCACGACTGGACTAATATATTATATAGACGCGGTATAGACGACCACTTAGCCTAGTGAATAGCGACCCTGTCTACGAAGCTGGAGGTCCTGGGTTCTATTCCAGGTCGGGTCAGTATTTATATGATAAATATTGATACTGGTACTGGGTCTTTGTTGTTATATGTATGTGGTGTCTTCGCTTGGTACCCAAAACACAAGTTAAAGCTTACTTTAGGCCCTAGATGTTGTTGTAATGTTTGAAATGGTGAAAGTAATTTAAAGATGTGTTGCTTATGTATCGCCTACAAAAAAAATAAAAAACTGAGAGGAAATGAAGACGACAACATAGTTAGATTTCATCTTTGTAATTATCTTAATAAACAAGAAATAACATTAGCATTATGTTAAATTAGTATTTCTTAGAAGTGTCGTTTCTTGACTCACTCATTTTGGACAGTCGTCGGATCTGATCTGACATTTATTATTCGGAATATACCTATTCGTAAATTTCAACAAAGTTAAATCGGATATTTCGTTTCGTTACAAATACCAAAATGAAAGTCTGCCTGGAAATCTATTCGAAGGGATATTTGATGTGGGTTTAATGTAAATGAACGTCACAAAATTAGGACCAGCAGAATTTGGCAATTAGATAACGAATTGCCGAAAGTTTCATAATCAATTTTCAAGTAAATTGTGCCGTTATATGATTTCTCGTTTTAAAGCTTGATTTCATAAATATAAAAGCTCATAGTGTCATAAAGCTTACAGTGTGTAATTGCCAGAGAATGGAAAAACTGTTTTGAAGTTTTTGAGATATGTCTGTCTATTCAGCGGTTACAAATGTAAAACAACACAAAATCCTAGTTTTATTACACAAAAAGTAAAGTAGCTGTGACCCGAAGATAGACAGACATATAGGCTGACGGACGTGGAGAAAATATAAGGCTTCCTTGCCAGATTATGGAACCCTAAGTAAAAGTTAGTAAAATTTTCAAATTGGTTTAAAAAGCTTTTGGAAAAAAAACCATTTAAAAAAAAATTTACATGATTTTCGAGGGGCTATACGTACTTTACATAACAGCTTTTGGAATTATGAATTATTTTAATTACGAATTACCGAATCATAGAAATACGGTGCCATATAAAGTTAAGTCTATGCGTCAAGGACCTGTGTCGCGTTGTGTTATATGGACTAATAGTGTCCCAATAGCCGATTTTTTATATAATAGGTCGTGTGATTTTATGTTTGGAATTTTTATTTGTTTTTGTGTGGGTAATAAAGTATGAACTCATTTTTTTTTCAAGTATCTTATTTAGGCACATTGAGGTAAAAGTTTACTGTATAAGGAGATAGGCTCTGACCACAGACAAGTCAACCTTATAGACCACGCTTTGACAGGGAGTAGCATTCGCCAAGGCTATGTAGTGACACTACATAACTACGTCACTAGTGAGCCGTCAGTTGGAAGCACGTCGGAAGGAATTAAATTGTCAATTTTGAACGAGCCAATGAAAACTAGCCGACTTCCCCCGCACCCAGCCACTTTTTGGCGATTTCGTTTTCGTACTGACGTTTATTAAAGCGTGGTCTATAGGTTGACTGGTCTGTGGCTCTGACCCAGACAACCTTTGGGAACGTGATGAGTGAGAAAACAGTTTCAATGTGGTTCCAAACTGGACGATGTTTGGCAAGCGATGAATAGGTAACGGAAGAGGTTTCGAACCTAAACAACTTTTGATAACGCGGTGAGTAACCAAAGAGGTTCTAGTTTGGCCAAAATTTGGTGTAAAAAGGACACCGCAAGTTAATAACTATAAACTACTAGCACGAAGATAGTTATTGCATTTAAATAATCTTGGCGTGTAGAGAAAATGAAATAATTTTTTGAATTTAACACATAAAATTACGGATACGGTTATAGATGTTAAAATAATCAAGACAGGGTCATCGAGGGTAAAGCTTACAAAAGTTACAAAATTTTCTAGAAATTTGTCTCCAAAATGACATATCCGTCAAGCAGCTTTTTTGAATAAAATCTAATAAACGATACAATAGTGTCGTGATAGCCCAGAGCGCAACGAACCTGTCTCAAATTTATAAGGCCCCATAGGGCCATGGTTCGAATCCGGGCGTGTACCAATGAGTTTTTCTGACTTAAGTACACAATATCACTGACACCGTGCTTCGGAGGGCACGTTAAGCAATCGGTCCCGGACGCTGTCAAAAGATGGCGGTCGTTACAGTTCTCAACCCGCAGTGGAGCAGCGTGGTGGACTTAAGCTCCAAGCCCCTCTCCTCACCCTGGGAGAGGCCTAAGCCCCTGCAGTGGGGTAAAAATGGGCTGATGTTGATGATGATGATACAATGCTCACAATATCATACGTCAAAGAAAATATCTTACGAATCTTTTGAGTATTAAGTCGTGAAAATATTAAGTTTTCAAACGTGACCTTATGGACAGTAGAGTAATCCCGGAAAATCTCCCGTTTGTTGGACTAAGCCCGTCTGTTACATTTAATCTCGCCCGAGGAATACATGCAAATGCCAAATGTCCAATATTAGTTTCTATTTACAAGATGGCTTGCCGTCTATGAGACTTTTGCCCTCTCTTTATACATAGGTAAATAACGTAACTTAAGACATTTTGATGTATAGAGACACGATAGGTACCAGTGTATATTCTGAAATTCAAGAACTGTCTCATTGTGCAATCCCAAATAGAGTAAAATAGCTCCTAAATTTTTATACCTCGGCAACGACTATCTATATTTCCTCATCACTAATTTTTAAAAATACGACTCTTAGGTGTATTTTAATTTATGTTCTATGTACGGATATCTACGCATATGCATTCGTAATATTGTCACATGCATGTTCTCGATTAATAATAGAATTTCTCCATCACTAGTTTTATATATAAGGTATTTCAAATTCAAAGGAGTCTCTAGAAAGTTGGGAATGTGTAAGACGATACGTATCACCAGAATGTTGGTCGTTTTTAGTGCGTTAGTGATGCCAGTTAATTTGAAGTTACAGTGGTAACGTAGCTTAAGTACAAAAACAAAAATTTAAGTGAGTGTCAGATTATTTAAAATGTATGGTTTTATTTAGCTATCTTTCGTTTTTAGCAAAACAAACATGTGAAAATTTGCCGTGAGTTCTTGTGAACACACACGAAATCTCAAAATTGTAACAATACTAAAGGCATCCACAATTAAAAGCTTGTTCTAGTAAAATGAATTTATTTACGATAGTTTGTTACTCTCCTTCGCTGAGACATATAGTGTTTGCGTAAGCTAAGAACCGAATACAGTTTTTTTGTTGATACTGATACCGGGTCTTGGTTGTTATATGTATGTGGTGTCTTCGCTTGATACCCAGAACACAAGCTAATGCTTAGTTTGGGGCCTAGACGTTGTTGTCATGTATATGTTATTATTATTAGTTTTAAAATATCTATGCTCTGTTCATCAATGTGAAATATTAAGATACCAATTATTATCGTTCTAAATGCATTTAATCAAATTGCTTTGCGATAGGGGGGGCCAAGATTTCGTAGAAAAATCTTACGCATGCCGTATGTTCTCGAACCTACAAATAAGGTGCATCCTGGAAAATTTCCCAATTAATTTTCTTAACGTTTCAAATTCAAGGTGAGGGTGATCGCAAAGTACAAAGTAAAAACGCAATTTGATGTCATATAAGAAAAAAAAAACGGAACATTATTTTCTACGAATTTCAACGTGGAGAATTGTTTTATGTCGGTATCCGCTTACCTACCTGACCGTGGCCTTTTTGTGGTTGTGACAGAGATGTTTTCATTTTCTACACACGGTAAAATCCTGTCCACCCAACACAGCAATTTACCTCGACGCCACAATAAACGACCGAAATATGTAAATACTGTGAAATTTTGTTTCACTCCGAATGCGTATGATAAGAATTAGTTAAACCTTATTTAAGCCATTGGTAGGTATTTTATCTTTTTTTCTTAAGACCCGTTTAAGAATTCAAAGGTTTTCAATTGTTTGTTTTCCATATTAGGTACACTTATGAAAAAAAAATGTGTTTAGTATAGTTCGTAAAGAAACGCGGAATAAAGGTTAAAAATATGAAAAAATATTTTAATGTCGTTAAAAATTTTATATAGAATTAAATTTTACTAGTATATTAACTGTACCTAAAATTTCTATACAGTATTATTTCGCGTAAGAATAAATAGAGTTATAAAATGCGCAACAAAATTATCTAGCAATAAATAGTTATATTTATCTTTTTAACTCTAAATTAATCAATTTTAACACAAAAACGCTTATTTTAAATTCATAACAGCAAGCGACATATATTTCACAATGTTACTGATCTCTTCATTTTTTGGGAGACACGGACCTTAATATATTACTGCTAAACTTTGTTACGGTTGTTAATGTGGTGATGCCGGCTAGTTTTAGGTTAAAGTTACTTTCTTTTGTGTTTAGAACAAGTTGTTGCATCTATTAGGTAAAGCTAGTGTTACGATATGACGACCGCTTAGCCTAGTGGGTAGCGACCCTGCCTACGAAGCTGGAGGTCCCGGGTTCGAATCCTAGGTCGGATCGATACTGGTGCCGGGTCTTGGTTGTTATATGTATATTGTGTCTTCGCTTGGTACCCAAAACACAAGCTAATGCTTTGTTTGGGGCTTAGACGCTATTGTCATGTGTAAGTTATTATTATTTTTAATGTCCGTTTTGATTATATTAACTTTCGAATTTTGTTTCCCTCGAGCGTTTGATTCAAATTTAACGTAAATATAATTACTTAAAGCAACTCTAAACTCACTAAAATTTTGGTTGATATTATAATATTGTTTTCTTAACTTTAACTATAAATGAAACAATTCGCTTCCGGCTGATTTTAAGCATAACTGTAAACTATCGGTTAAAATTGTAAAAGATAATGAAAATCAGAATAAATTAAAAGGAATCGTTTCATAGACTAACTTAAACTAATTAACGTTTGTTCATAGTTCTGTCCGTATAGCCATACGACATCACTAAAATTGTGATAATCTTTGATTTTACTTTTGCAGTCCTACCCCTTGTTAGAGTAAGTATATACCTAGTACATATTTATTGTATTGGAAAACTAAAATTTTACAATTTTTTGTTTGTTATTATTCTATTACTAAGTTAATATTTACATATTTGGGTAAAAGTTAACTACTTTTTCCCCACTGTTCTGCTCCTCAAAACAACAGCGTGATTATATTATTATGTATTTAGAAGTAAAGATTTTATCAAATTTTTCTTATTGATTTTTGAATTATGGACGTACAACAAACCGTTTATCGCAACAAACAAGCAGACAAGAAAATTGAAAATATTTTTGAGTTCATAGATATTTATATAAGTAAATCCATAATTTTCCAAATTTTCCACGTCCACCATTCTCCATCACTCTGTCTGTGACTCTGTTAAAGTTTAATAATACATAAATAAAAAATATTTACTAAAACAAACATGTTTTTGGTTGTAATAAACCTCGTCAAAGAATTTAAAATGACTTAATATGTATTAAGTCATAGTTGATATATATCAGCTAGATTATTTTCGAGTCGTGGACCTTAAGTTGAAAGCAAATATGTGAAATATGATTATAAGTAAAATTAAATATAACCGGCTAATTTTAAAGCTTGTTATACTGTAATTCGAAAAAGGCTTTTCTTATGATGTGGTGAAAAGTGTCTATGTATAGATAAGAAGGGATTATTTGAAGTGCCACTCCTAAGGGGAAAACATTTGTATTTGAAAATGAAACACTACCTGTATGATTATAAACACATTCTACCAATCTTTAAAACACAACGTACATTTTCTACTATCACACGCAATTTTTTTTAATGATTTTATAGCGTATATATTTTTTTTGTTAACGCATATGAAATTCTCTTCAAGAGCACAGCATTAGGTGAATCTGTAGTGTTTCTTCGTTAAACAAAAAAAATGCCTTTGACCTGAATTTTAGATAAATATTTTTTATGTACACATCACATAAAGAAATAATTTTTTTTTTTTGAGTAACGGCTAAAGTTTTTAGTAGTATATTTTAATCTTGCAAATTCAACGTAAATAAATTTTTAAGAACGTGTTTATTAATCAATATTCTAAAAAATTTTGATTAACCTATTTTTGTATTGGTTTAAAAATTACCATAGGAGTGGGAGGCATTGTCGCAAACTTTTTTGAAGCCTATTGAGTTGTGAATTAATGAAGATATTCCATTGAAACGGCTATAAAAAATATTTATTTCATTTGATAACAACGATGCATTGAAAAAGTAATTTGAACATATTTAATTTAAAAAGAAAATTATTATTATTAGCCCACAGAAGTACTTAATTGAAAAAAAATCGAAATAAAATTATCCCATATCGTGACGTTTCGTTAGACTGGTCTTAATTAAATTTCGCTACATTTATGCGTCTAAAAAACTGTTTTCGGTGGAGTCATTACCGGGAGGTCCAACAACAAAGACTCGACAGAGGTCGCTGCAGAAGGGCCGTTAAACAAAATTGAGGTGAAGGCGAAAATACAAAAGTTAATGAACGTTCCGGCTCTAGAGGCTGTCCAAACACCAAGCGTTTTAACTGCGAGGAATCGTTGCTAAAGAAAAACGAGTTTTTTAAAATGTCTGTTTTTGACGCTTTTGTTTTAAAACTTAAATCGTTCATTTGTGGAATCCATATTCGAGAAGGAAGAGAAAAATTGGAAACATTGTATATTGAACTGAAAAATAATTACAAAAACATTTTTTTTGTGTCATTTTTCCAAATTATTTGGTCCTGTTAACCCAAAATTAACCTAGGTTAAGTCTCCCTAGGGAGACTTTTTCTTTAATATCTATTTTATCTTTCCTGTATTTATATTAAATTACTAATATGTATATTTCAGTAAATTTTTATCAATTTTGTATTCAGCTTTCAGTGTTGATTTGTTGGATTAATTGTTTGTTTATTCACCTACAGCATTTTTAATTTATGGAGAGTTTTTTTTTTGGTCTATGGCAATACGTACATACGAACATTTGTAGGTATTTTAATAATATGTAGAATGACTAATTATACCATAATCTTGAAAAAATAAGAACAGCTAAATGCGTTTTTGCTTAGTGCGCAGACAAGAAATATATGGCTGAGTAGGTGAAGTTTAAGAAGTACTATTTTTTCACGTTGAAATCTAACTTTTATGAATGAAATTCGAAGAAAATAGACTGAATAGTAAAAATATACGATATAATTCACAAACCCTAAAAAGTCTAAATTTTAATAAAACTCTAGTTAAATTGAGAAAAAAATTAAGTAAAACATATATTTAAATAAAATAAAGGAGGAGGAGTTTCTTGCCGGTTCTTCTTCTTCTAATTTTTGAACCGATACCTAATCAACTCATTTTGACTTTGAATAAATGTGTGTAGACCTGTTATATAAAATAAAAACTTTTTGAATTTAAATTTTTTTTTTATTTGAAAATAGTAGATATTTGTATGATAATTATAAACTTACTAAATACATTTTGGCTTTCCCTAATTGAAGACGTTTGTTGGAAGCCGTCGATCAAAAGGTATATTGTGACATTAATAACACAATGTCCTATTAATATGATTTGTGTGATTTTATTTTTCAACTTGTTATTAAAAATGCACCTTAAATTTGACACCTAACTAAAAGAAACGTATATACAATACAATAATACAATAATGAAGCACCAAAACCTTGCCGATTCTCTTGAACAGACAAGAAACACGCACACCATTACTTTGCTAACCACTTACGTTGTAAAAGCAACGTCACCCACACTCACACTCAAATCGTGTTGCGTGGTGCCAGGCGTAGTTTAAAGTCTTGACTTCATTGCAAATTCAATTCGTACCAGACTAGTTTTTTGAGAATGCCTGGCTTAAAAAGGCATCTTTGTTTTGGTGAAATCACAAAATGCACTTTATTCGTCGAAACAATATAGAGACAACTATGTGAAGACTGAAAAAGAACTAATTTTCTACTGTCATTAAAGCAGGACCGCTTTATTATGCAAAGCTTATACGGATACTTTTTCTTGAAATGTCTACGTTTGTTATGAAATTTGTATTTTGTGATTAGATTGAATCCATTTAGATCGTACAACTTTGTATTGCTCTGTGTAAATAACAAATGGAATATAAAACACAATTTGGTTCGGTGGTACGGACACGACACCATCCGACCATATGACTAGAAAAGTGTTAGATATCGAACTAAACCCCGAGGACGAGGAAGACGCCGAATCACATGGATGTCCGTAGTAAATAAGAAACTCAAAAAAGCTCAAGTCAACAAAGAGACGATCCAGGACCAAGCTACCTGGAGACGCATGATACGGGGGGCCGATTCCAAATAAAATGAGAAAGGGCCAGGCAAAGAAGAAGGAATATTAAACACAATTTGTTTTTAATTTAAATTTGATTTAAAAGCGCTAATGATCTCCATTGTCCATTTCCCTTAGTTTTCCATTCTAAGACAGCTTAATTGAAAGTAAAAGTTTTTGTAAGGGAAATAAAGAACTTTTGAACAAACTGCAATAAAAAGTACGCGAATGAACCGCAGAGTTAAAATAGCCATAATTAAGTGTCTTGATTTATGAATACGTGAGGGATTTCAAAGGAAAAAAAAATTAAGTGAGTTAAAAATTTAGCTTGAGGAAGTAAAATAAAGTAACATTTTGGGTGTAGAGTTTTGTATAAAATTAATAATGCTATATAATTAACGACCAATCTTAGGTGTTCTGGGTGTCAAGCTATGTTATTTCTAATATTTATTATTATACAACAGAGAACGTAATTAAATAATAATAATAACACACACAATCACAACAACGCCTAGGTCCCAAACTAAGCATTAGCTTGTATTTTGGGTACCAAGCGAAGACAACACATACATAAAACAACCAAGACCCGGTGCCAGTATTAATATTCATCATATAAATACTGACCCGACCTGGATTTCGAACCCGGGACCTCCAGCTTCGCAGGCAGGGTCGCTGCCCACTAGGCTAAGCGGTCGTCATTAAATCCACGATTATTGTACAAATACTGTGTAAATCTACGTAACTACTTAAAAAAATCAGGGTTGTATATACCTTGCCAAAAATTCTTAGGTACTAATAAACATTGCGTAGTCGTTGTATATTTATCGAAAGTCAATCACAAGTTTCTAAGTGAGCTTTATTTGCGTTCCTTTTCATGCTGAACCCGCATAATAGTAGGGTAATGCATTTCCCGATTCCTTACTTTTTTATTATGCGATATTTTTTAAGGGAATTTCGTAAAATTGTATGTGACCGTTGCCGTCTCGCCTACGTACATTCACTTTTAGAAGTTCTGAAGGAAGATATAGATTGAAAGAATCACAAGTACTGCGTACCCGTTTTTCAAGAATATTTTCCGTTTACGTGACAAGTTTTGTTATACATGGCGTACAATTTCGTATTGAAATTTCAGCAGATTTCAAGTAATAAGTGAGTTTATATTAATCCGAATACGTTATAGAATGTCGTACCGGGAGTTAGGAAAGAATTGCTTACTACACAATTTATCGTCAACAATTATATCCTACTAATATTATAAATGTGAGTGTATTTTTGACTGTTTGGCAGTCTATCACGCTGTAACGGACCAACTGGTCGACGTGATTTCTTACATATAGATATAGTTCATGAGTTGTAGAGTATCATACTCTACTTTTAACCCTAAAAAAGGCACAGTTCATGTGGGATAATGATTCTTCATGCACGGAAGCGCGGATTTTGATGAAATTTAAGTATGTCGGTGTCTTATTAGGGCTTGAAGTAACATAAAGGATAAATTTCATCCCTGAAAAATACACGACTCCAATGGAATAGTTATTCTTCATGCTAAAATAGCTAAACAGGTTTTGATGAAATTTAGTATAGAAATTTCTTAGTTTCAGAATGTTCTAAAAAGTCTCATAAAAGGTCGGAGCGTCGCGTCCCTTTAGCAGACTCAATACAATAGTTAGTTTTTTATTATTTTATATGAAAGAGTTTTCTAAATATATTATACCCATCAAAAACAATACTTGTCAAAAAAACCAAGTCTCGCAACTCAGTTGTTCTGCGGTAAAAAGTTGTGAGATCCATGTAATTCCAAGTCAGTTATTAATTTATTCAGTCTCTACTTAAGCGACTTTCTGTCTTAATACGTCCAGTCTCTAAGACCACGATCGTGGTCCATAACAATTGAAAATCAATTGTGTCTGGAATCTCCGTACTCGAAGCATTAAGTTGTTACGTAATAATTAACAGCATCTTATAGTGACGCATATCAATATTAAAATTCTTTAATGTTTTATATAAATATATTGAGACTTGGCCATCGCCTGAAAACACGTGTAAATTCAATCGCCTGAAAACACATGTAAATTCAATTATTTAGTGCGATGGCCAAGTAAAACTGCCGTAATAAAACATCGTTACGAATAAAGCCAACAATATTGAAAAATTTAACTGAAGACTTGGCTGTATGGGCTTAATTTTCTTTGCGGTCTTTTCTAGATTTTTTAGTTTTTCCTTGATTCATACACCAAACACTACTAAAATTCCAAATTTGAAGCTTCTAGGTCTGCTAGAAGTGCCTTAGAATTTTGATGATCGGTGAGTCAGTGAGTGACAAAATTAAGAAATTTGACCAGTTATAATTTCTTAAAAATACTGGTTCAAATTAAATAAAATTTGAAAATATGCTTATATAATATGCCTGCATGGTTACTGAAAATTTCAGTCTTCTAGTTTTATCCACAACGAAGTTACAGGGGGTCGAAAATGGTCTGAATTGCTTCGAGAAAAGGATGGTACGGCCGTGACGCTTTTTTGCTCGACTTGGTGGGGGCACGGCCGTGCCCCCAGAAAAGATTTTTTTTTTAATAAATCATTATTTACAAACTTTACAAACACAGAGAGCTATATATACCACACGGCGTACTTGCCTATGACGACAGGTCATTTAAAATAATGTAAAATATCGTTTTGCATGAAAGAGACGGAGATAAAACTTTGATAGTTTATAATCACCATATCCTTCAACCGAATGTAATTTTGTTTATAAATTGTGTTATTATATAATGTCTATTGTTATATTTTCTTGATAAATATAGTATATTTAAAATTAGTCAAATACTCCATTGCGTAGTCCACGTGAGGGGATCCGTGGGCGGATAGCTAGTTGGTTATTAATAAAACAAGAGTAAATCGAACGTATTCCTCGAAAAGCTAAATTTGATTCAAAATAATACTGTTTTAGTGTTCTAAAGAAATAACATTTTTATTTCCCGGTAAATTTTTCTTAATCAACTTTCGTTTAAAAAGCCAACCTCTTTCCGCGATTTTCAAAACCTGCTTAAGAAAATACCTCTTTTTAGTCAGATAAAGACTTCCGTTTGTTGCCATTTACAGTACCCGGCGTCACTTCTTAACGACCGCGTCATTAATCATACAAAAGAGAGCGGCTCCGGTTGCTGTCGCTGACTACGTTGACACTAAGCTCACTCGTAAGCTTATTCTTGTCGATTCCATAAATGTGTGCTGCCGCATCACGACGGAAACTATATGTACAATAGCTTTTTAGGGGTCCATAGCCAAATGGCATAAAACGGAACCCTTGTATTTTCGTGTCACCTTCTGTCCGCCTGTCCGTATGTCACAGATTCATATCTCCGGCATATTTTCAATGACGCTGACGATGCTTGTATTATGGGTACCAGACAACTGATATACATACTTAAATATTCTTTGTAATATTTTTTACGGGACAAATAGACGTGTTCGTGCACCCAAAAATTTGTCCCGGACGGGAATCAAACCAGCGAGTCTTGGCTCTACAGGTAGCATCTCCAACCACTCGGTTAAGGTCAATCTATTTTAAATAGGCATATAATTCTGTGGAGATATTATGAAAATTAAAATATTTAGGAATGGTTTTCAATACATCGATATTAGGGATGAAATTTACCGATACACCTTCTCGGGTTTCGTTGGTCTTTCATAATGTAGTGAAGGTTTCTAGGTGACTATCTTATTTAGGTGAATATTTCGCGAGGTTCCAAAGCCATTAAAAATATCTTCCATCTTCTAACTTTTCAAAAGTTGATTTTATAAAATACGAACTAAATTTAGGTTTTAGTACTTAACAAACGCTAATAATGTTTATTGTTTTGGATATGATATCTTTGCAAGATTTTTAAATAGCCGCAGTTTCCAGTAAGACAGCAATAAACTTAAATTTTTAGTCTTTAAAATAAACTTTGATTCAAAGTCGTAAGGTTGGTAGTCGAAAAAAGCTACGTAACCCTAATTTGATGCGTGTCCGATACATAGTTGGTCAAGCTGGGTGATTTTGTTGTATGTCTGTAAACTGATTCGAACCGTACATTATCGCTGCAAAGTTATATTTTCGTACTGGTCTGAGATAGTTCTCTGTCTGAAAGATGGAAGTAGACCTAGAGATAGAATGTTATTAGAGATTTTTTTTGTTAAATAATTTTTTACTTTCAACTTTGCTTTACAATTTTTTACGCTGTTTACGATATTAGTGTAGGTACATTTATGTGTTATGCTGAACTTATTTGTTTTTAACACTTAATTTAGTAAAGGTTTAGATGTAGTTCTCAGATACTAGATTTTAAGTATTTTTAATAAATTATTTTAACCTCGACGAATATTTTAATGTATAAATCATCCACCCGAATGTAATTTCTTAAATTACAACTCGTGGCACGCCACCTTAAATCAGATATTTTTATATCGTTTATTTACGATAAATAATTCTTTGCTCACCTCTTTTACAGCTTGAACCTTTACTAGAAAGTAAAAGGGAGAAGGCTTTTATATTAAAACATTGGATTAAATAATTGAAGATGTTACTTTACACAAAATTACAATGAAAAAAATTTTTGCATAACAATATTCGTTTGTAGCTACAAATCCTCATATCACCAATAGTTCAATAACCAGACGCATTTAGCAAGGAAATAGAGAAACGGAAAGTCTGATTCCGCGATATTTTAGACATGAACCCAAGTCTGTACATACAGTGGACGACTTGCAAAAGCGGTTTCATTCAAACTGACGTCAAGAGAGACGAGAAGAAACCTGCTGAAAAATAGCTTTCCGACGCAAAAGAGGGAAATCCTTAATGGTTTATTAAATAGATAACTTGTGACGAGTAGCTTATTCCCTTGTAAAGGGTTATGACGTTAAAAGAATAGTATAGATTTTAATCTTACAATTTTCCATGATCAATGTCACCTAAATTTTAATGAAGCTTTTATAAAGCACTTCAGTCTAATATAAGTATACTGTTTGAAATTCGAAACTAAAATTTCCCAATGGTATTATTATGATCTGGTAATGGGTTCAAATACTTATTATGCTATTTCATTATTTATTATGAAATGTCGTGATAGCCCTGAGCGCAACGAGCCTTTCTCAAATTTATAAGGCCCCATCGGGCCATGGTACGAATCCGGGCGTGTACCAATGAGTTTTTCTGACTTAAGTACACATTATCACTGACACCGTGCTTCGGAGGGCACGTTAAGCAGTCGGTCCCGGACGCTGTCAATAGATGGCGGTCGTTACAGTTCCCAACCCGCAGTGGAGCAGCGTGGTGTACTTAAGCTCCAAGCCCCCCTCCTCACCCTGGGGGAGGCCTAAGCCCATGCAGTGGGGTAAAAATGGGCTGATGATGATGACTATTATGCTCGCTAAAAAAATTAAAACTAGGAAACAATGTTTTTACGTAAAATAGAAGTTATTAAGTTCACAGAATTTAGTTTAACAACTTTGTTTAATTTAGTCTTACATATTATGTATGCTCGCTCCAAATAAAATGTTTCTCTAATATTTACAAAATTATTAATGTAATTTTTTGTCGTCTGTTACATAGTTTCGGAACAAGGCTGATTGACGTTTATTGAAAATTTTAAATTTATTAAGAAATACAAAAAAAAATCTTATGATAAACCATTTGGTTTTTTTTCATTTTGTCATTTAGTCATTCATTATATAGTTTTAAAAATAAATGCGAAACCTATGCGAGTCCTAAGTGTATAATGTTGTGTATATTTTTCAAATTTTTTAATTTTATTATTACAATAATTTAATAATTTTATCAATAAATCCAGTAAATAGCAATAAATAAAAATAATGATTTCGGGAGTGATTTGAAACCGGCTAAAAATAACTGATATTGCTTCTATTCTGTGAGTTAAAGCTCATAAAAAATCCTATGTGAATCAACCGCGCTATTGTTGCCAACAAAAGCTCAGAAATGCGCTTCAGGAAACGAACTTCCTTTCAGGAAATTACACTCTCTATCTGAACTAGTGCTCAGAAAACGAGATAATCTTCTAGTTTTTTTTGATATCTTTATTATTATAACAATCTTTATTCTTACACAAAGAGAAAATAAAGCAAAAAAATAGGTGCAATAAGTTTCATTTAAAGATTAAGAAATGAAACTTACTTGCACCTACGTTCATTATTTATAATTTTAGGGCATTTCCTTTATTCTGGTTTGATTTGGTTACAGTTTTTTATGTGAAACCTCTAATGGCGGGTTCGGATGGAAGTGAAAACGCTCCGACGAGACGTCGCAACTCCTCATCCGCGCTTGTTCGTTGTGTCCGACTTTCATCTTACACTCATTGTATACTATTGGTCGTTTGCAGCTTTGCCAGCATAGACTACACGTTCCGGTTGCACTTACAACTAACATTCGAATTGGTTTGGTAAAATTTCTGTGTACGTTTTGCTTTTTGGTATTTTCCCGTTGGAATGAGACATTTTCATGCAGTAAAAAGTATCCTGTTTGTTGACCCAAGTAATAAATAACCTTCACACTAAGTTTCGTCAAAATCCGTTCAGTAGTTTTTGCGTGATGCGAGCATAGACAAACAAACAAATATTCATCAGAAAATGATGTTTAGATATTTAAATTTATTATGTACACTACTGGGAAAACGAAACACTTCAAAAATATTTTTATTCTACTTTCCTCTACAGTAAAAGGACTCATGTAATTTTAAAAAAATGTAGTCTAATGGCGCGTCTCCATACAAAATTTCATATCGATATCGGATTAGCGATTTAGTGGTGGAAATATGACAAACACATAGACATATTTTTGCGGTTAAAAGTAAATGATGTCTTTACTGGGGTATAAGCTATTTCTATGTCGAATATTATCAAAATCGATTCCGCTGTTAAGCTGTGAGGAAATAAAAACATACATACACGTTCCCGCCGTAGAATTGTAGATTGTTCACAGAGGGAAGAAAGTGATCGATTACCGCTGAGTGTGCATTTGAGGCCTGACGCTGAAGACGCGGGGCTTTAAATACACGAAGTGGGAATTGACCTTTCTCTAGAGTGATAGTTTATACTATACCTACGAGGAAAATGAAATAAATAAAAAAATTATGAACTAAAGTTAATATTAAAATTACTACAATTATTAAAACTTCCAACAATGCTCTTTTCCGGTTCCAACAAGTTGACAATAACAGCTTGAGCAGCTCCTTTAATTCTATTGGAGTCATCAAATCGTCACTATCGCTTCTAGAGGACATTTTTAGTAAAATTATTATGTAAATTAAAGAATTTACATACCAAAGAAATCCACTCGTTTTTTTTACACAGATTGACGCAGTTTGACGGTCCTGACGTTAGTTTTTTTTTTTAATTTACATTTAGAATGAAAAGTAAGTGGTCAGTCTTGTTTCGCGTCATCATATAAAATATTCGTATTTTAATATTAGAAAAGACACCAGAAGTAATGGATTCTCATACAATATTCTTCCCGCTACTAGCGGGAGTAATGGATTTTTATGCATTTATCTCTCCCCCGGGAATAAAGGACTTTCCGCCTTATTTAAAGAGTATTCTGCTTTCCTAGTAGGTGTAGTATAAAAGTCGCTTATTAGTAGCTTAGAAGTAGTCTGTGAGATGCAAGTTATCTTCCTGCTAAGTTCTACTAACATCAGTTCTTGGGTTTAGCCGTGAAAGTGTTAAACCATATAGACGTATATTCGCGAACAAAATTGTAGGTAGGTACTATATGTTGACCCAGATAAAAAATTATTTACCTACCAAATTTCATCAAAATCCTTCCGGTCGTTCTTGCGTGATACGTGCACAGACAGACGGACGGATGGACAAACAAATATTTAGAGGATTATATTTTTCACCTCTGTATATTTTTTCAATTTTATTACAGCAACAAACAATACATACTTGTAATCACAGATACAAAATGTATGGTTATAAAACTGGATCTATAGTTTCCTTAAATAATTAATATCCTCTTATCCACCGCTAGCCACAACAACTACAAATGGTCAATTAACACGAGCATTCACTTAAACGTATGTACACAAGTACACCCAAAGAACACAACAGAAAAAAAATATCTATAATAACAATAACAGAGATATAAAAAGAAAACTTGAAACGTTAACGTGACGTCACTTCGACATGCAGCGGTCGATGGCCATACAAACAATAACAATATGTATAGCTTTATTTAGTAGTAGTGAAGGCATTAGTGATAAATTTTTGACAATCGATATTCTTACATAAAGCTTAAAATATTAGTATATTACTCCAGTTTTTTTTATATTTTCATATAAAATTATTCAAATGTAATGTCAAAGTTTTTGGTCAATGCCCATTATATAAACCATTTCATTTCATCAGCCCTTTTTATACTCCACTGCAGGGGCTTAGGCCTCCCCTCAAGATGAGGGGGCTTGGAGTCTAAATCCACCACGATGCTCCAATGCGGGTTGGCAGATTGTAACGACCGCGATCCACTGGCAACAACCGGGACGGACTGCTTAACATGCTCTCCGAGGCACGGAGTCAGTGATAGTTAATGTACTTAAGTCAGAAAAAACTTATTGGTACAAGCCCGGATTCGAACCACGGCCACATGGCCTTATAGATTTGAAACAAGTTCGCTGCGTTCGGGCTATCACGACACATTATCATTTAAACCAATTGGTTTCTTGGTTCTTCATAATATTGGTATAGATAAATAACATAATTGACTACCCTCTTAAATTGGAATTAATTAAATTTAAACAAAATTGCAAATGCGAATAATATTGTAGAGCAAAAACGTTGTTCTTCATCACTAAATCGAACAATGTCATGTTTGTAATAGTTTTGCTACTACAACGATAAATTTATCTATGTGGACATATTTTGTGACAGTCTAACTAAATTCAAAAACAAAAATAAAGCATAATTATGCTTTATTTTATTCAAAAAATACTGAAGCGTATCATAAAGTCTTTCACTATTAAAATGCTACATTATCTCTATGTAACGCAGGCTATATTTTATTTTCAAACAGCAGTTTTATTTTCAGCAGTAAATCAGCAGCTCCGCTCGCGTGGACTACACAGTTGTACCGGGATCGCCATGATTTTTTTCATAAATATAGTTTATAAACTGAAGAATGATATAGGCTACTTTTTATTTCGAAAAAAGGGGTTCCGGTACAGCTGTGTAGTCCATGCGTGAGAAGCCGCGGACGGAAAGCTAGTAATTTAACAACTTTAACTAGTAATAGAGCGACAGCATCAATATAATAGAGTCGGCTTTTCAATATCCCGATGGTATGGCGCCTAACAGATTTATATGTGGGTGTATCCCTTTCTATAATCAAGAGCTCTTACAATTTTTTCTGCACGCATTCAATTCTTACTGTGTGAATTTCGACTACATATATAGGTACAGAAAAATGAGTTATAAGTATTGAGACTTTTAAAAGATTTACCCATTATAGAATGAAGCCAAGTTGCATAAAAGATTTATTCAGTATTTTATCCATATACGGTACAAAAGGAAGTTTTGAATCTAAGATAAAGATTGGGCCGCAGATCTGTAAAGAGATTGTAATTGAAAATAGTCGGTTTAGATTTTCTATAATTTCATATACAATATATATTACGTATACCACTTCGATTTTAAAAATATTTGAGAACAAAGCAGCTTGTGAGAGCGCGCGAGATTTATTCCAAGCTATGCATATGACCCGGAAATTGTTAAAACGGTATTATACTCATCACCTGTATGAAATACGTACATTTTTACATTACAATGTTTCGATTCGTTAGCCCTTAAAGTTTTTCAAATTCCGTTGTTAATCTCAGTGACTTTAATTACTGTAACTATAATTTGTAATTAAAGAAAATCATGTTTGTCCGTCCTGTATTGCGTCCTACGATTCTCATTTTATCTGTTTTGAAATTAAAATTATGAACGATTCCAAAGCTTAGATATTTCCTAATTGTCAAAATAAAACTACGGCCATTCGTAAAACTTGAAGTATTGTTTTTTCCGTTTCCATCAAATGAATGTTTTTACCCTCGAGTTATCTCGTGGACTTAATTTACCTTGTTTGTCATTGGTATTTACAGACTTACTTCCTCGTAACTCGTCCCAAGTTAAACGAAAATAATATGAAAGAGCGGTTAAACCGTAATTAAAGTTTACGCGGTCTCAACTTAGTTGGGAGTTCAGTTAATCCGGGATGACCCGACGGAACCCCCGTTTAATATTCACCGTCACACTTGAACTTAGGCCGGGATTAGACGGTAATGCCTAATTTAACTTGCAGCGTTTTAGGGACCTTTCGGAAGTATATTTTCCGAACCCCCATTAATGTTTAGTGGGTCGAAACGATTCCACTTAGTTCGTGTTTGTTTAAAGCTCGTCAAATCGAAATTATTTGATCGATGACAAAAGCTTTTTATTTACTCGATGTTTTAATAGTAGTACATATGTAATATCAAATTATCCTGTAATTCATTGTTTAGTACAGTTAAATAAATAAAATAAAAATAAAAACATGTACATGCGTGTCGAATTCAATCTATTACGTACCTACGTAAATATTACAATAAAGTTCCTAATTATTCTTTTATAATAGATATAAGGTTAAAAATACAAACAGCAAGGTTTTAAGCTTCTACATCAATTTCTAACACGCAGGAATAGTAGAACGTTCTTCTTATAACATTCAGGAAAAGGGGTGTGTCAATCCATTTTTCAAATTTTCTTTTCCTTTTTCTTATCTTTATATGTTTCGTTTAAGTCGATTAAAGTTAGCCATAATCTGCAAAACAAAATAAAAATCGAAATTGAAATACGCAAACTAAGTCGACTGAAGCTTCTGAACTCAGAAAAACTCTACTGAAAATATTTCCTACCAAAAAGTTCTATCTTTCTTACTCAAGAAAACCCAATTGGTCGTTGTGATAATGAAGTACAGTAGAAATCGATTTGACCATCTGCCAAATCGCTTATCGCCGTTATAACGCGACTCTGCCAAACTGTTCGCGTCTTCCAAATATCCTATAAAGTTACTAAGGCATTAAGGCCACCCAAAGAAAAGTTATCCATACTATTACGGAAACTAGTAGATGTTTGTTTGTCCTTTCTTCACGTCGTGACGAAGCAATGAATTGAGATGATTTTTTACATGGAAATATACGAAGGGACGAATAGTAAACAGAGGTGTACTTCCGAGTCGAAGCTTCCAATGGGATAAAAAATTGTCCTTTCTTCACGTCGTGATGAAGCAATGAAATGAGATGGTTTTTTACATGGAAACATATGAAGGAACGAAGAGTAAACAGAGGTGTGCTAAAAAAAAGAAAGTCCTTTTGGGATAACCGTAAATTTGAATTTTTGAGGAAATAGTAAAGGTTTTATTTTACGTTTTCCAAAATAAATCGAAATTTTTATCTTATTTTTATCATAACTTGCTCAATTTTGATGCTATTAACTTTTACAATACTCATTAGAAAGGTATTTTTGAGTACTTTAAAAAGTGTTCAGAAAGTATATGTCATAAAATGCATCGGTTTCCCGTAATTTAAGTTTGAATACTTAGATGTAAGTACTCATCGAAAAAAAATATACATACGATTACCTATAGCTCACTTTGAATTAATATTAGAAAGTTTTTCAAAGAAGAAATTTGTTTATTTTTTTATTAGCTTAAATTTTGGTAATGACAGCTTTTTTTGTAAAAACTCATAGCTTTTGAGTTATTTATGAAAAACCGCTTTAAAACATGTATTTTTATCACGAAAAGTCATAATTTTTGATCTTTAATAACTCAGAAAGTATTGATTTATTGTAAAAAATTTATACAACAAATTTTGCTTAAAATTTGTCTTTCTATCGAATTTGGTGGTTATTTTTATGAAAATCATTTTCACCCCCGAGAAGGGGTGGCTTCTACCCCCAGGGCAAAAACGCAAGTTGACACTATGTCAGTTTTGTTTCTTAAGGTATCCCCCACCTACTCACCAATTTTCATGCAAATCGATGGAGATTCAACGAAATCGGAGGTGAAAACCTTCATTGACTGGACTAATTATACTCCAAATAAAAATACTCCAAATAAAAATACTCCAAGTAGGATGAACTTACGTTACATTTAAATCTTATTAAATCTAATCCACATGTTCGACGCAACAAGCAGATACGACACTACGACAGAAAAAATACTACGGCATATATGATCTGTTACCTGTGCAAAGCTGGGCGGGTCGCTAGTATAGTATAAAATAATATTAGTACAAAAATGTACCTTATCATTTATACAGTAAGATACATTTTATTTTATGGCTTCTATGCCATAAGCTGGCAGGGCGGAATGTATTTCCTTCTATGAAATCTAAGCACCAAAAATGGGTGCATTAGAGTGCCTGGGACGGCTTTCTTTTGCTAATCGTACACCGCACGTCACTACAGAATACCCTCGGCAAAGTTCAAAAGAGGTTCTTTTCTTTGATCTAAAGTAAATTTAAGCATTTCGGAGGATCCAGTTACCTTTTTTTGTTATAGGAAAAAATTACGTATCAAAAAAATAACTGCTGTGAAGCTATTTTAATAAAGCTCCGAAATGTATTTCTCTCATTCCGTGTTTTTTTTTGTTTCACCTAAATATCCGGAAAAAATATCCCTGCAAGTAATTTTCTATTTTATGCAAAAAGCTTGTAGGTACAATGTTTTAATTAAAGCTTTGCGAAATATAACACTGAATAAAATAAATAAAAAAATTATAAATATCCACTCATTTTTTCAGGGTCTTGTAGGAAGGTTTCAAAAAAAGGGATCAAAGGGTGTTTGTAAAGTGAATCCATGGTTTTCGATTCAGTATATACAGATTCATGCGATGTGTTCTGTCCATTGCAATTTCAACTCGCTAATTCAATGAGATATGTGGGTCACTCCAGTTTTTCTGCAGATTCCTTCGTCTCTAACGCAGAGAAACTCCAAGATTAGCTATTTCTATAGCATGTTGAGCGATCCTATCCTCCTCAACGAGACCAATACTTTGGTACTAAGTTTGATTTCCTTAAGTCATCACAGGTAACATGAACTGTTAAAATAATTTTCAAAAAATAAAATAAAAACCGACTTCAAAAACATAAACTAAAAATGCCGCCTGTTAATGCTCCTTTCTTTAAAGTAAAAATTTTATTTTTAACTTTTTAGTTTATGTTTTTGAAGTCGGTTTTTATTTTTTTTTTTGAAAATTATTTTATTTTTCAATTTTTAGTTGAACGCATTTGTAACTTATTTGTATATTTAGTATAAATGGGGCTTCTAAACGCGCTACTCTAATGAGACAGCACCGCGATTACGCAACGTAAATTCAGTGTCAAATTGACGCATCAGCATGCCTAGTAGGTAGTGGTATTCCTATGTAAAACTTATATCTTAATTATTATTTTTGTGCGAACTGAACATTTTGGCATATTTTACCGTACGACGGAAGCCCAACAAAAGGTAACTGCTGTAAATCGTTGAGGAATTCCCTCGACTGTTTATGGTCTTCATCATCAGACCTTTAATGGCACTTATAATCCATATGAGTGCAAAGTTCTCTTCAATACAAATGAATTAAGTCCAAACACCAGGTAATTGCTGTAAATCGTTAAGGAGTTCCCTCGATTGTGTATGGTCTCCATCATCAGATCTGTAATGGTACTTATAACCCATATGGGTGCAAAGTTCTCATTAATAGAAATGAATTAAGTCCATACACCAGGTAATCGCTGTAAATCGTTAAGGAGTTCCTTCGACTGTGTATGGTCTCCATCATCAGACCTGTAATGGTACTTATAACCGATGTGGGTGCAAAGTTCTCATTAATAGAAATGAATTAAGACCAAACACCAGGTAATTGCTGTAAATCGTTGAGGAGTTCCCTCGATTGTGTATGGTCGCTATCATCAGACCTGTAATGGTACTTATAACCTTTATGGGTGCAAAGATCTCATCAATAGAAATGAATCAAGTCCAAACACCAGGTAATTGCTATAAATCGTTAAGGAGTTCCTTCGACTGTGTATGTATGGTCTCCATCATCAGACCTTTAATGGCACTCATAATCCATATGAGTGCAAAGTTCTCTTCAATAGAAATGAATTAAGTCCAAACACCAGGTAATTGCTGTAAATCGTTAAGGAGTTCCCTCGATTGTGTATGGTCTCCATCATCAGATCTGTAATGGTACTTATAACCCATATGGGTGCAAAGTTCTCATTAATAGAAATGAATTAAGTCCATACACCAGATAATCGCTGTAAATCGTTAAGGAGTTCCTTCGACTGTGTATGGTCTCCATCATCAGACCTGTAATGGTACTTATAACCGATGTGGGTGCAAAGTTCTCATTAATAGAAATGAATTAAGACCAAACACCAGGTAATTGCTGTAAATCGTTGAGGAGTTCCCTCGATTGTGTATGGTCGCTATCATCAGACCTGTAATGGCACTTATAATCCATATGGGTGCAAAGATCTCATCAATAGAAATGAATCAAGTCCAAACACCAGGTAATTGCTATGAATCGTTAAGGAGTTCCTTCGACTGTGTATGGTCTCCATCATAAGACTTGTAATGGTACTTATAACCCACATGGGTGCAAAGTTCTCATTAATAGAAATGAATTAAGTCCAAACACCAGGTAATTGCTGTAAATCGTTGAGGAGTTCCCTCGATTGTGTATGGTCTCCATCATCAGACCTGTAATGGCACTTACAATCCATATGGATGCAAAGATCTCATCAATAGAAATGAATCAAGTCCAAACACCAGGTAATTGCTGCCAGTCGTTGAGGAGTTCCCTCGACTGTCTTTCAGCTCCATCATCAGATCGACTCCCGACCTTCATTAAATAGTAGTAGTACTTTATCAAAATACTTAAAATACGATACTTTAAAATACGATTTTCGAAGGTTGCCCTCGATTTCTCTGGAATGCCATCATCAGATCCTGGTTTCCTTATCATGGTACCAATTCGGAGATATCTCCCTTTCACAAAAAAAATATCATCCAATTCGGTTCATAAACAACGAAGTTATCCCTGAACACACATAAAATTAAAAAAAAAAAAAAAACATATATACGGTCGAATTGAGTAACCTCCTTCTTTTTTGAAGTCGCTTAAAAAGACTTGGTCTTATAGCACTGAGGTATATCGGGCTCGAAGACGCTGCGTAGCTTCCCAAAAGCTACCCGTCTGAGTTAAATTTTTCGTTTGAACCCTCTGTTGAAGTTGGACTTACCAAATCGAACAGTTTCAATTTCTTATGAAATTGCAGGGACCCTCGGCCCTTGATTTAGTTTCACACGTAATATTTTAGGATGTAAATATATGCTGTTATTGGTGTATATTTTCAGAGTCAAAACGCGATAATTATAAAAAAATATATATGTAAATACAATATCTATACTGTTATAAATCCTATGTTTTATCTGCATATATTATGTTATAGTAAAATTTGACAAATATATGTTTTAAGGTGCACTGCTCCCATATTCCACATTTATAAGATTTTCATTTGTCGGTCTGTTTGTATGTCTTCTTATAACTCACCATCGGCTCAACCAACGAGATATTAATAACGCTATAGAAGAGTAATGCAGGCCCTTTAGTTCGAGAACAAAAGTTTTCCCATTTGGGCGATCGAGTGAGAAAGGGTTACGGGCAAGATGCGCGTAGGTATAGCCCACGCGATTAGTTATCTTGACGATCTTCGCCACTCGCGTCTTTGTGGAATACCTGTTACAACTAGTGATGGGTATTATACACAGTTACGACTATACGGTGAGTGGACTCGTTGGGCGCATTCAAGGTTGTCACAATCAGGGTTAAAGCCAAAAACACTACTAATCTGTAGACTAAATAGGAAAATTCTTTTATGCGTTGAATCTAATAACGTTAAAACCGGAACAGACATTCTTTATATAATGCTAGCTAGCATTAAGGAAGGATGTTTCAAAACCCAAATTATATGAGACTGAAAAGGAGTGTAAATTTTTTTATGGTAAAAACCTAAATGAAGCGCGCATCAACTTGATTTGCACAAATATCTACTATACAAAGAATTAAATACGTGTTTCACCAATTTGAATTTTATTATTTAGAACCGGGTAAAAAGGGCTGTTAATATTTAAAGAGGTGTTCGACTCGGAGCAAACTCATAATTTTAGTTTATTAGTTTTTGTGGTTTGCATGGGTACGGACTCCTAAATCATTAGCGACCTGATGACACTCAATTGACCGGTTTTGATTAATTTCATTTTAATTAAATAACCTGCATTGCTCGGAAGTAACCAAAAAGTTATAATTATTCGGTTTGGTAAATTGTTCACGTACTTAAATCTAATCTCTCTCTCTAACTTACTCTAGCAGTTACTTGCAGGTAGATAACGTAGCTCTTTTTTCAACACCCCAGTTTCGAAATTGGTTCAGACACATTTCAATATTTTTTTATAATACATACATATATAGATATTTTACATCTAGATACGGAATAAATATACATAAATATTTGTCTTGGGAGGGGATCAAACCCACGACATTTGGTTCTGCAGTTATAGCATTTCTAACCACTCGACTGATTGTCCACATACACAAATAGAATAAAATAGAAATACACGTATATGCGTATATTTCACAATATGTCCTCGTGTATTAGTATTTAGAAAAAAAAATGTAACGTCTTTTCCAGAAATATTCCATTTTCGCAGTATTTCTATAGAACATAGAAAGAGTAGCTTCGCAATTTCTATACGTGAAAGTTCATGAACAACTTTGGTGAAGCCCGTATAGGAGACAAAAGCAGCGAGCTAGCCCCGGGTATAAATTGGATTCCGCAACGCGGTAGAATTTCTCTCATAATATTTTAAAGCAATCTTTCTTAAATGAAAAGGTCGACCGATCCCTTAATTTCTTCCCGTTTTATTTCTCGTCGACTGCAATTGAATTCAATTAAATTGATTTATCGTAATTTGGGTAGATTTTATGAAACGTTTTTGTTGAATGGGTTTATTTGGATGTATATATGTTTTTGTATAGGTACATTATTGATTTCGTAGTAATGTAAATTTCATTTATTTTATAATAACTTTACTAAAAGTGTAGGTGGTAGCCCCGACTCCAGTTTTGATTTTTTAAAAGAAAAGCAACTCTAAAGAAATGTCGTATCTTGAATATTTGATTTTAACATTTTAATTTCTTTTTACTGTTTCTATTAACTAGTTTATAATTGTAATTTTTTTCATATTTATAGTCATAGAGTAAATAAATTTGACAGCAGCGTTTGGTTGAGTCACAAATGTGACTTCACAGTAGGTATCGAAAATGTCAAACGCAAATTCGCGGGGGTGAAGGCGGGTGCTCGGGAACCTTGCGAACTAAACTCGGACTAAAACTCGCCGTCTCGCAACGGGTACACACCAGCTAGCTAGAATATGAGTGGTTAGATGTTTATAGTATTTGTATTATTGTTTAATATTGAATTTCAAAGAAGTTATATATAAGATTTCAATATTCTATACGTATATTTATTTTATTTAACATAATGAACAATTGTATACTGTCATAGCATACATAAAAACTAAAAAGAAACCTAAATTAATTAAAATTAAAAACTTATCACAATGAAAACTAACTAAAAACTAAAAATACCTACAAATAAAAAATATCATCTTAATCAGTGATGTATATATCATTTTATATTAAATATGATAGACATTAGAAATATCGGTCTGTCCGTCATATTAATTTTAATTGACATCCTGTAACTTGTAGCACTCCTCTGATTAATACAAATTTATCGTAACCCGATTTAATAAAATGGGCTAAAAGCATATAAGCGTAGTAGGTAATGGACACGTACGCATTTATATACATACTTAAATATGCATGATATACAGACATTATATTTACATCCATAAGCAAAACGCATTACCATATAACCATTTCATAAAACAATATTTAGTCTTTATAACCTTTAAACTACTTAAAGCTACACAGACTAAAAGAAGCTTTGAAAAAATTTGTACCTACTTTGAAATCGGATCAATCTTATTAATGTAATGTACTTAACTGAAGTAATTTTAATCAGCGTTCCTTAATACTTTTTTTTCTCAAAGAAAAGGCTTTAATTAAAAAGTTGTCTAACAAACATCAATTTCATTCGAACATATTTAAACAAGGACTTGCTAAATGGAAAACGAAACATGTTTTCTTATTCGTTTTTTAGTTTTCCTCTTAGGATCGGAATTCGGGAAGTTATTGTACGTGTATTCAGTCAGATTTACGATAATCAAGTTTTTGTTAGATGCCTGTGTTTTGAGGTCCTGGGAAGCAATTCTGACAATTTTAGTCGTAACGTCTGTATGTCTGTAATTATTTGTATATGTATGCATGTATGGAGGTATGTATGTAAGTATAGCTTATGACCGATTTGACCGATGTTTTTTTTGTGGTATTTGACAGACTTTCATTCAATTTACATTCCCTATAAATTTGATTTTGATTAAATAGAATTTTTAAACCTAATCAGCATTAATCTATACTAATATTATAAAGCTGAAGAGTTTGTTTGTTTGTTTGTTTGTTTGTTTGTTGGTTTGTTTGTTTGTTTGAACGCGCAAATCTCAGGAACTACTGGTTCGAATTGCAAAATTATTTTTTTGTAGGATAGTCCATTTATCGAGGAAGGCTATAGGCTATACTACGTCACGCTACGACCAATAGGAGTGGAGCATCAATGAAAAATGTTGCAAAAACGGGAAAAATTATTCCTTTTGAGTGCTTTCGTCGCGCGCGCTGTGTAAACGGTTGATGTTAAGCGAAAAACATGTACTACGAAATTGTTTCCCTTTAAAAGTTCTAACCAAAAGTCCGCAACAGCACATGTGTATCTTTTAAGGTTAACTTACTATAACCTTTTTTATGACAATCAAATTTGTTCAACATAATGTACTATTTGCGAAGATGTTTTTTAAACGTGATATTAATCCTTATCAAATTAAATATGTTAGTTGTCTTAACCATTTCATGCATATTATAATTGCCATTTACATCATACAATTTAAATTAATATCTTAACAGTTTTTATTGAAATTTAAAAACTATAGCGGAAGAATAAATTCGCTGTCTGCCTCTGTTCGTTAACTTTTTACTTCCAAACCAATAGACTTTGATACGGTTTTTATTAATATCTTATTTTTTTATTATCTTATAATCTATTAATCTATATAATAGAAATACTTATTATAAAGCTGAAGAGTTTGTTTGTTTGTTTGTTTGTTTGTTTATTTGTTTGTTTGTTTGTTTGTTTGTTTGTTTGTTTGTTTGTTTGTTTGTTTGTTTGTTTGTTTGTTTGTTTGTTTGTTTGTTTGTTTGTTTGTTTGTTTGTTTGTTTGTTTGATAGATAAATTGATTGATTGATTGCGTGATTGATTGATTGATTGAATGATTGAATGATTGATTGATCGATTGATTGCTTGATTGATTGTTTGTTTGTTTGTTTGTTTGTTGGTTGGTTGGTTCGTTCGTTCGTTCGTTTGTTGTTTGTTGAAACTGCCAGTCGGATTTGAAAAAGTCTTTTTGCCTTTGATAGCCTGATTCTAGCGGAGAGTTATAGGCTATATACATGAAAACGAACTGTCTGTCTATTCGAGCAAATTGGCTTCGGCCAAAACGGCTTAACCGATTTTGATGAAACTTTACACATATAACAGGATGTAATCTTTTGACCACACCCTTTCCATATGTGACATACAGAACTTTTTGTATGTCTGTCTGTACGTCCATATGTCTAAACCGATTTAAATGAAACATCAATGAATATGAAAAGAAGGTCGTTAAAACTAACAAATGTTGCTTTTTGTCCGTCTGTCTGTCTGTACGTGTATCTGTCTATTTGAGCTAAACTCCAAAACGGCTAAACAGATTTTAAGGAAACTTTGCAGACGGGAAAGAAGGTTGTCAAGATATTTGACATTAGCTACTTTTTGTCCGTCTGTTTGTCTGTACGTCTATTCAATTCAATTTTATCTATTCGAGCTAATTTCCAATACGGCTGAACAGATTTTAATGAAACTTTGCAGACGTGAAAGAAGGTTGTCAAGAGTGTCATAAGCTACTTTTTGTGTTTGTCTGTCTGTCTATCTGTCTGTCGTTTGTCCTCACTGATCTAGCAACGTACAGCCGAAAGTACTAAGTCTGGGAAGCTTAAATTTGGAACATAAGTTTATTTTACAACGTGAGCATTAAGTTAAGAAAGGCTTTTTTAGAAATTTCAAACTTAAGGGTGAGAATGGAGGGACTTAAATAATGACGTGTTTCAGGGTTTTTAGATTTCCACATTTTAAGAGTGGGAAACGGGAGATGAAAAATTGTATCGGTTTTTTAAAGGGTGGAAAGGGAATGAAGATTGAAAGTTTGAATGGGTGTGACCAAAATTGGTTCCAGCAAAAAGTACGTATAAACCATCTCGAACGTTAATAGTACCTATAACAGGAATTTGTAGTCTACGCAAGCGAAGCTGCGGGCGGTCGCTAGTTCTTAATAAACCGCCGCCGTCGCGTCCAATGCCCCAAAGTGTACCTATATAAATTGATAAACTTAATCGAGAGATATAAAAAAAAGTTGAAAAAAAAATTTCAATAAAGTATTTTTTTAAATTATTTCTAAATAGACCGACTAGAATTTAATAAATAAATATTTTATTTATTAAAATATTTTATTTTTAATTTTTATTTATTTATTAGTGTTATTTCATCACCATTTTTAAGAATTAGTTATGGTATATTTTTTTTCTAAATTAATATTTATTTCAGAATTCAACTTCACTTGTGTTTAAATAATTTAATAGTATTTATTATATTTTTAATAAATAAACAAAACAAGCTTTATTCATTTAAGTTTTCTTCAAAATATGTGACTTCAATCTGTCGAGTACTAGGTACTATGATGACGCGGTACTAACAATATATATTGTAAAAAAAAATTCAATAAGTATTTTCTTAAATAACTTATCAACGGAATTTAAAGTAAAACTTATGCAAACGTAACGTATTAGCGTAAGAAAAAAAAATTTTATTCAATTTTCGTTCTCCGAAAATTTAATCCCAGTTGATCAAATAAATAGCTTTTAAATCGCCCTTCAGAAACGATGTTAGAGCTTTTAAAGCGGGAAGTTTTAAAGCTGGCCGGCAAAATCAACCGCTTTCATAAAAAAATATTTCTACATATCCCTTGTGACTTTAATGGAAAGCGTCTGCTTAAAGTAGATACTGTGAAGCTGTGGCGAACATACAAATATGACAAAACCTTAAAAAGTAACTAATTAAGGTTTTTCTGTTGAGATTAATAAAAATATGTTAATTAATAAAGCAAACCTACTTTTTGCCTAAAAACTGTTTGTCAGCTTTCACAAAAGAAAATTCAATTGTGTAAACTGATTTTAATAAATTGCTTTAAAAATATTAATAAAGGAAATCTATAGCCACTTTCACATAAAACGGAAGCCAACCCACTTTCATGTATTTAATTCAGCAACCCTTCGGGATACCTTTTATCTCGGTAGAATACATTTAATACTTTGATCATCTTTGAACTGTATCCAGCGGATGTAATTTTAATTAATTATGAAGATGTAATAAAATTTTACATGTTTGGATGAATAATTGATTTTCTTTCGTAAGTTAATATTTTGAGTCTATGATTAGAGACTAAGAGAAGTTACATTTTGAGTTATGCATTTTTTATGGCACTTGTCAAGATTTTCTATCATGTTTGAATGATATAATATTTTTTAATCGAAAATTTATGTTTTTATTAAAAATATATAGTAACATGGAATTATTAACTACAATATCATTAGTGTAAAATTAATAATATTAAGTTTAAAACATGAAAAGTAATTTTGAAAGTTTTATGATATTTAACTCAAGTTATAGTTCTGTATTGTACGACTGGAAATAAACAGGATGTTAAAATAAATACTTTATTTTTTCTACTTGTTTCCACAGTTCGGTTTCATTTCAACATCGCTTGGTTCACTTTGGATGCGCACTTCACATATATATTGCCCGACTGGACTATGCGACTGACTATAATTTATGATAGAACAATAACATCCGTTACACATTGACATTTTCCATCGGCGGCGACGATGTCCGAGGCCGAAATAGTGGCGCCACCACTGCATCGTGTCACTGATAAACGCATACAATGCCAAGCGGATTCCGCACGACGATCGGAAACGACATACTGGTAACACGTGGTATTCCACAGGGTTCCATCCTTGGCCCTATAATATTTAACCTATATGTTTCGGATGTCAAAAAATTACTCAACAATGACGGCATCGAATCCCAGTATGCATACGTGCATGCTGAGCACACAATCTCTACAACTATAACGACACGTAGGGCAGGAGTAACTATTATAATCCAAAATGGACTGCATACCGTTTACTACGAAAATAAACCACAAGACTCAGGTGGAAAACGGCCGATGGCAACATAATGCCGTACGCCACTAAACTATGCTTCTTGAACGTGACACTAGATAAAAAAATGTCAAGGAATGAGCATGTACGAGAAACATTCCGCAAAGGCCATCTTACACGCCAGCTATTTGACCCAATAATCGGTTATTGCTTCAATGCAAGCCTAGACACGAAACTGCTAGTGATAAAAGCATACCTTGTGCCGGTCTTAGACTATGGAGTCGTAAACACGAAACAACATACCATGGTGCAATAAAACCAGTCAACCAGTAGGTCAGCTGCCTATGAGCTTAAGCACACTTTATACAAGATGGTCGCCGAGGATCCTTATTATTATTCTTTAAGATACGATATATATATATTTTACTATATGCGATATATTAACTATATGATTTCCTCAGGAAAATAAAATTTTTACTCAAAAAATATCCCAGTCTACGCAGAACTTCATTTCTTCTTCACTTCATAAGCCCATATTTACCCCACTGCAGGGGCTTAGGCCTCCCCCGGGGGAGAGGGGCATGGAGCTTAAATCCACCACGCTACTTCACTGCGGATTGGGGATTGTAACGAGCGCCATCTATTGACAGCGTCCGGGACCGACTGCTTAACGTGCTCTCCGAGGCATGGAGTCAGTGATAGTTAAGTACTTAAGTCAGAAAAACTCATTGGTACACGCTCGGAGTCGAATCATGGCCCTATGGCCTTTTAAATTTGAGACAGGTTCGTTGCGCTTTGGGCTATCACGACACAATATCATAATTCCATGCCATGGGATATTGGGATATAGATAATAGGATAGTTAGTAACCTGATTCCGTCTACTAGGATCGAATTACTGCAGACAACGACACACACAAACATAAGGAAGAAACCAGTATCTACCAAATCTACCATATCTAACAAAGGCAGGTGCTTCCAGGCTGGGTGATCTATTCTAGTGCAACAACGTGTAGTGTAGTGTGCCAAAGACTAAATTGAACAAAACGTATTCGGTTAGTTTAACTTTAAAATATTAATTTAAGTAAACAGTTAAATTCGGAAAAAATTGTTTAAAAATACATTTTTAGCCTTCAGAAGCAAAATAATTATTTAAGAAATTAATAATATAAATCGACCACGTCCCACTTAGACGGACCGACAGTCATATCTTTGATCTGCGAATAAAAATTGTTGTGACTCGCCCTCACTCTGTAATCCCCCAATTAATGAAATATATTTTTTTTTTCTGATTCTGATATCTTTTTTTCCATTTGTTTTCCGAATAGAACAAACTTTTCCGAGGCTGGTGTTCTATCGGCTCGTTTAAATATCTAAAATGAACCGTAGAGTCTTGTTATCTTTAAAAAGTATATCAAATTGAACCTACAAAGAAGAAAACTGTACCGACGCGGTAGAGTCTGATGTTACAAAAATCTCACGTTTGAAGAACAAACTGCTATATAAAACGGGCACTGCCCCTGTAAAAGACGGAGCTTGCCGAGCTCGGGCGGCCGTGAGAGTTAAAAATTCAGGCTCTATTTACTCGAACAAACAGCGGCTTTGTGGCAAGACCGCGGTCGGCGGTTTTTAAAAAATCAGTTAGTTTTTATAAAAATTAGTTTTTAGTTTTAGTTTTTTAGTTACAATTAGTTTTTATAAAATCATTCAGATTTTATAAAGATTTCAGTAGCTTGTATGCCTACGTAGTCTTTGATGTGAGCATCTTATATATAACTTAGACATACATGTCAACGGTAAAGCTCGAAAACAAACCGTTAATGTTGACTTTACCTAGGTAATGCTGCTTTTTACCTAGTAAGTGTAAACATTAACTGATCGAACTTAGTTAAAGTTCGAAAAAGCGCGCAAATGACATTCACTGATAAACTGCTAAAATATAACTGAAAAAGCGCGCAAATAGCGCGAATGTTATTGTTTTATAACTTCTTATTGGCCTAGTCTTCTTTTGCCACAATTATGTACACAATTTGAAATTCGGCCCAAGATAGACTGAAAATCTATCATTTAAAAAAAATTAGTTTACGTTAGGTTTTGCTTGTAATAACACGAAAACCGAAGCAGAGCGGAGCGACAAGTTACCAAGAAGCGCTATATTTTTTAATAACTTTAATAAAATGATTTTGATATGTTTGAGTTTCAATTTATACTTTATACTCTACGTTAGGTAATGTTAATCTCCGCATCACCTATTAGTTAAAGTTCGAAATTCATTCATGATTATCAACTTTAACTGAAACCGCCCGGTTTTGCTGACGTTAACGGAATTACGGACTCCTATGTAGTGTCCATGAAACGAAATTATCGAGACGATTTTTTTTTTGAAACGATAAAAATATGCAGTCTTTTTCCATGATCTTCATCTAAATTATAGATTAAGGACTCAGAGACAACTAAACACATTTGTGTATACCATAAAAGTGCGAATTGACTAGACGCCCTCTTCTGCGTTTACCGTCTAACCACTCATACTATAGCTAGCTGGTGTATGATGGGGAGTTTTAGTTCGAGTTTCAGTACGCGAGGTACCTGCGCGGCGCTCTTTACCCCCGAAAAGTCCCCGCATACCTGTTTCAACCCCCCGAAAATTCGAAATGTCATTTCGATACTGTGAACTGCCATTTATGACTATTAAAACCAAACGCAGCTGTCATATTATTTTGCTCTATGGTGTATACCTACTTGAATGGTCTAAAGAGTTTTAAGTGAACCTATTTTTACTGATATTTTTATATCCAAGGGATAAGATATCCCGTAATTGAATATAATACGTATCTATCTAATATGAACACAATTTTGTGACTTACATATTTTTTTATGTTATTGTCTCAAATAAAAATAAAATAATTGAAAAATAAAATTTATAGTTTAGGGGTTTATTAACATCTTTTATAAAACACGTATATTTTTCTATATTATGTCGAGGCACACACCTTTAAGAAAAAAATTGCGGAACAGTGAAGTGCAATTAATTGGTGAGAACGTGAACAGTGTTTAAAATATCTTTAGTCTTTATTATTTCAAATTACCAATTTCCAGCACGATCACAACTCTAATGAGTCATTCCAGTCCATTTGCATTATGCCCCACTGTAGGGGCTTAGGCTTCCCCCGCATGAGGGGGCTTGGAGCTTAATCCACAACGCTGCTCCAGTGCAGGTTGGTGGATTTTAAGGGCGATTTTAATGAGTCAACTACGAGAATACAATCCACTCAAAAATTAGTTACTCTACGTAGTTATTAATGTAGAGATTTAGTTTTCATTGGCGCCTCACTAGGATTACGATCTTGGCTAACGATCTCGTTAGCAGTCCAAACTCCACTTAAGCCATCGATATTGCCAACTGGTTTGTCATTAATATTGTTTAGTGGTACACGAGAACATCCAATTTCCATATATCACTATAGTCTGTGTTGCCTCATGAATTCGAAAGATCGTTCAGTTTTGAGAGTGTATATTTACGAACACAAGCTAAAGTGTCACCAGGTATATACAAATTAAATAAATAGAAACTGGTGCTTAATTCGAAACTAGCAACAGCTTGTATATTACCTATATATAATGTCGTCGTTATTTTATCTGAGTTATATTTAATGAAGCAAACTGTAATGCTGCAATGTCAATTGTGATATAAATTTCATCTTCAATATTCGACGGAAATACACAATATGTCTGATTATTTATTTATACGGGAAACCTAAACGGTTATTGTAAATATATCGATTTTATCGAAATACGCCAAACATTCGATAATAATTTTCACCTAAATAACATGACTAGGTACCAAATTGAAAATCGATAATCAGCATTTGGTTCATATTTAATTTTCGTGTTAATTTTTACATGATTTCAAAACTAATGGCCAAAAACAATTATATGTATCCTATTTTATTTCAACTGTCCAGTACACTCCATATTTGGTAAAAGTGTCGCATGGAGTCACCGGAAATGGCCCGCAACGGACTGCAGGCACATCCTGCCTAGACGAACGTTTCTAAAACCTGAAACTTATAATAACTTCAAGCGTTGAGTTTACGACTTTGCGTCTCAAGTCATAAGGTTAAAAATTACACGTTACGCTCTCAAGCTAGTTACTGAGACTACACTACGGATTAAAGTTAGCACGATATCTTTCAGCGTTCTTTGTAGTATTTCAAAGTAACTATCGCTGACGTAACGCAGTTCCTTTATGAAGTCTAGTAGATTATTCTTCTAAAAGGTTTATAAAAGTCTTTTCTTAAAGCACTAGGAACATTGTAGACTAGAAAGAAGAAGATAAAATTTGTTTGGGCACGTACAATATGCCACGTGATTTTTTTATGACTTACCAAATAATATTTTGATCTTTAGCGAAAATTATGAAATATATGTTTCTTTTTAACATCACTCAGTACTAAAATATTGAGATATAGCATCAAAACGTTATTAAAATCACCGATACTATTCGTAGGCCAGTGGTGGGGATTAATAATTGCTCCGGTCAGCGGCCACCGGCAGGATACACCTCCCTGTATACCTTCCTCATACATAAATGCAACCAGCACGCTACATCGATGATTTTTGTCATTGAAACTATCAAATTCATTTAACGGGAGACGCATTTTTAGCCATAACTCCGAGGGTATAGGGTCTAGCTAAATTTTCAAGGTCTTGAATGATCAATAATTTAGTTGCGCATTGTGTGACACCAAAATTTTGGAAATCGGTTTGGTAGTTTTTGAAAAAAATTGGAAAATGTAAAAAAATCGGGATTTTATTCGAATTTTTTTTTACTAAATCCAAAATATTTCGAGAACGGGGACCGATATCAAAAATAAAAAAAAATAGTATCTCGGCCATTAACGTAGCTACGGTTTAAGTCCAAGTTTTTGGAAATCGGTTGGTAGTTGTAAGAGAAATTATTTCCGAAAGATGAGATTTTTTGGTCGATCGCTGGTGTTTGCGGATATAAGTTACTATATTTCAGAGGGTATTCTTCGGATCGCTTCAAAGTGTTATACAAAAGGTTAGAAGGCATCGGTAACTACAATTTGAGACCAAAATTTTGGAAATCGGTTGGAAATTGAACAAGAAATTTGACATCACATGTTAGATTTTATGGACGATAGGGAACTTGTTAACATTACGGTCATCGCCTTTCGGCCTGTATTCGTTCGAATGCTTCATTATCGAGTTCAAAACGTTTAAGGATATCAATAAAATGAAATAATCTGTGAAAATCGGATTTGAGTAGGTTCATTTTCAATGAAACCGATGGTTGCGGGGACTGCAAGATCTGTGGATTTTTCAGCAAAAATATTTTAATGTGAAATATTTTTCCCTACTTTTCTTTTTAAATGAAGTCGTTGCATATCTAGTGCTAGTAAAAATTTGACGAACGATGGATTAGGCGATTTGCTTAAATGGCGAAATAATGTTTTAGAATATAACATATAGTACAAAAACAAGGTAACATGGTAATCTAAAATAAAAAAAAATCTAACTATTTCTTTTCTCTATGCTGATTATGTTAGAACATTTGAATGACAAGACGCTGTTTGCTGTGAAAGTAAAGAGTGACCGATGGCTTATATTTGACTTCATTCATTTATAGCAGTCAATTTAACTATTAAAAACTAGCAGTAATATTAAAAACAAATGAAAATTAAAAAACTAATTTGGTGGTATCTATAAATATAATAGACAATTATTTTATAGGTTAATTGTTGTATACCTACTAATGTGACTTAATGAGATACGTTTTTTTTTGTTTTATCCTTTGCGGTGGGAAGGCGGATTAAACACTACAGTTTCCGCGCGCCCGTGCGCGCGGGGTATGTGGGTGTTGCACCCGCTAAACAACCGCCTGAAGCAGAATAAGGACGCAGGTCGTTAGCCCGAAAGCTCCGACGACTTCATCGAAGCGGCCAGGAGGCACATCTCGGTGTATATATTACTATGTTTAATCATCACCAATATTTTCAGCAGAGTGGTTAGAGACACTAACTGTGCCCTAACTGCAGAGCCAAAGGTGGCGCATTCGGATCCCGCCCGGGACAAATATTTGTGTGCATGAACCTGATTATTTGTTCCGTGTCTGGGTCTAAAAAGTATATATATATATATGTATACATAAAAAAAGAATATCTAAGTATGTATACCAGTTGTCTAGTACCTCATAATACAAGCACAATACTTGCTTACTTTAGTACTAGATGGCGCTATGTGGGATGTCCCAGGTAATATTATTATTATTTTCACGGCTTTTCAAGCAGTTGAAATTTATCTGTCAATTAGGTGTTTCTTTAGCTTCTGTATTAAGAAGTGAAAGACTTCGATTCTATGACTACCAGTAGCCACAAATTTTTCAGCGACATTTTTCGTTTGAATTCAATTTCGTTCAAATTTACAGAAGAAGTAAGTACCAACGAACCTGTCTCAAATTTATAAGGCCATAGAGCCATGGTTCGAATCCGGGCGTGTACCAATGAGTTTTTCTGACTTAAGTACATTAACTATCATTGACTCCTTGCCTCGGAGAGCACGTTAAGCAGTCGGTCCCGGACGTTGTCAATAGATGGCGGTCGTTACAATCCCCAACCCGCAGTGGAGTAGCGTGGTGGATTTAAGCTCCAAACCCCCTCCTTGCCCTGGGGGAGACCTAAGCCCCTGCAGTGGGGTGACATGGGCTGATGATGAAGTACCATTTATACGTGGATGTTCATAAATATGCCAAGTTGTGATAACCAAAATGCGAGCAAAAGTATAGATAAAAAGGCAAAAGATACGTAGTCGATTTTTTAAAGTATTCGCTGTGTAGTATGATTTTGGTTCGACCCATATGTAAAACTTGTACTGTAAAAGAAAATAAAGATTCTTAAATCACATTTCGTGTGTAATTTAACAAAACTTTTGTATGAAACAATGATAAAGATGTATGATCTCTCTAATTTTTTTTTTTATAACGTTTACATCACAACAACGTCTAGCCCCCAAACTAAGCATTAGCTTGTGTTTTGGGTACCAAACGAATACACCACATACATATAACAACCAAGACCCGGTGCCAGTATCCGATATTCATCATATAAATACTGACCCGACCTGGGATTCGAACATGGGACCTCCAGCTTCGTAGGCAAGGTCGCTACCCACTAGGCTAAGCGGTCGTCCATCACTAATCACTGATTCTGACGTTTTCCTCACGCTTTTGATCGTTTTGAAGTATGAGACGTTCCATTAAGTATTTATATCAGTTATGTAATACCCATAATGCAAGCATAATACTTGCTTACTTTAGGACTATATGACTCTGTGTGGGGAGTGTCAAGTTTATTTATTTATTATAATTATTATGGTATCTAAGCATGTATGAGCTAATATATTTTGCACGTGAATCTGCTGAACGAGATTATTACAAGATTGCGAACAAGTGGCGTGAAGATAAAATGTTGCCTCAATCACATGGATATTGCTATTCAGCCACTAAATTGTCAAACGCTTGTCATACAAAAAAGATGCAGTGCACTGTTTTGACTCAGATTCGATAAAGTGGCTAAATCTTTTATGTGTGAAGATAAATAAATACACATAAATTGATATACAGTCGCGTTGCTTAGTATAGTTCTAATCAACCTTTATGGCGGATGTGAACATAGGCACAAGTCGCGTCGCAGTAACCAGTTTTAGGTGTAGCGGGCCGCTGAACCTGAGCAAGCATGCATAAAGCGTTGTATTCCGATCCGCCATAAAGTTTGAATGGAACTATACACTGCTAAAACCCGCGAAATGTGTGTGTGGGCGGTTTATGGGTGGTCTTTTCTGGCTTTTACAGGGTAGAAATAAAAGACGAGACATGAAGGGAAATTATGTCATGTTAGTTGGAGGAAGAATTAATCTGTGCATTTGTGAAAATGGGCCCCATTTTATACAATTCATAAGTTAAATATGTGAACTATTTACTTTAGTTTGCTTAGTTTACTTTTTTTTACTTTTACATATTTACTTTATTTACTTTAGGTATAATAAAGTTTTAAAATCAACATTGTTTTATTTTTCTTGATCTTCTTTTTTTATTTATGTTATTTAGAAGAATTCCATCCTTATGTATGACCTTATCGATTTGTGCAACAAAAATAGTGTTTTTTTTTCGTATATCACATGTTCGATTCGCGGCTCAAGCATGTTATTTAACAAAAAATTTTGAATGCAATTTTACTTATTTTCAAAGTAAAATAATGATTCTTTTTCGTTAAATACTAAGTAATGTGTTTTCGTAACTCCCGGCATTTATTTCCATTCTGTATTTTTTATAGTTTTGATTAGTGCTAGCGTTGTGGTAATGATGATCTGAAGACTTCTCACAGGTTTGCGACTAAATTGTGTGACTCAGCAGAGCTGGATAGGTGACTGGATCATTGCTGAACTGCGACGGAGTGTCAGACGACTTAGAGTACAATGCAAAATATATATTTTTAAAGAAATTATGAGACGATTTTTTAAATTACTTTCAGGTATCTATAACTTTCGATGATAAGTTAGTTTATATGGAAACCGATACCGCTAACTTCACATTAATAAACCATTTGAAACAGCTACGAAAAGCCTTAAATTTGATCTGAATCACAAATTGATATCTAAGCCATTTCTACACTTTTCCGCTATTCCTTCAGGAAACTGTGGTAAAACTATGTCTCTAAAACGAAACCTTTTAGGTTTCGTTTTAGAGACGAAACCTAAAAGTTCGAGCTTGTCGCAAATTCTTTTAACGTGAGAGTCGGATGGTGCTTGACATAGTTTGTAGAGTAGAGACTCGCCATCATTTATCAGGCCTTTGCCTGCGTCCCTTGAAAATCATACTGTGATGTGGGTTTCACTTACATACGTTAAAGCTGTTTCCTGCGTTCTTTGCTATTTCATTGTTTTGTTATTTTTTTTTCAATCCACGTCATTATGTGGATTTTCAATTTTAGGTCATATAATTTCAATACACATTATAGATTTATAATGTATATTGAAGTTATATGAATGGATTTATCATGATAATATTTAAAAGAAATTATTTACCTTTTTTTTAAATTGTAGCATTCAATTTCTATTCGTTCTAAACCCAAATGATTAATTTTATTTAATACGCATTAAGATTTTTGTAAAGTATAGTGAAATCCCAAAATATATCCATGAACATTTTTTTTTTCTTGAACATACGAAGGTAAAAATTTTGACTAAAACAAAGTATTTTTGTAGAGTCATTCATAGATTTCATCTATAAAACCATTAAGCATGTCTTTTCTGTGGAAAACTGTTCAATGCTTCCAAACTGGATCGTGATTACAGTAACTGAAATATTATGTATTCTCAGTATTTAATATTAGTGTTTGTGAGGTTTCAGGAAATTTTGGAAAGTTTTTTTTAATTATCTCCCTCGTAGTTTCTTGGTGGATATAGTTATGTATTTTACCATTTAACATAATTTAATACATATTTTAATTTTCTGTTAAGACCTGAAGTATAAGAATAAAACATTGTATTAGAATACTAAATAATAATATTGATTTCAGTTTTTTTTAAGTTATCAAATTATGATTATTTAGTTTAAAGATGACAGGCGTGAGTGCGTGAGTTCCAAATCAGCATTTATTTTGAGTAGTCTATGATTTCACTGATAACTTTTGCGTTTGTAATCTAGATCAATATTAAAGTATACTTCTCATCCATCCATCCATCAGCCCTTTTTATACCTCACTGCGGGGGCTTCGGCCTTCCCTCAAGATGAGAGGGCTTGGAGCTTAAATCCACCACACTGCTCCAATGCGGGTTGGGGAATTGTAGCAACCGCCATGCATTGACAGCAACCGGCACCGACTGCTTAACATGTTCTTCGAAGCACGAAGTCAGTGCTAGGTAGTGTACTCCAGTCAGAAAAAACTCATTGGTACACGCATGAATTCGAATCACGGCCACCTGGCCTTATAGATTTGAAACAGGTTCGCTGCGTTCGGGCTATTACGACACTTCTCATTCAAAGGTACATTACTGCAATGCATCTGTTTTATAACAATAGCATTTCAGGGCACGCTGCTCTACATTGCATAATTAATGTTTATTACTTACCTCTTCTCTCTGTAATTTCTTTCTTTTTCCTTTTCAACCTTTACCTACCCTTTAACAGCCCTTTCCTTCACCTCCCCTGCCGTAAATTTTTCCCGCGTAATGGACGCTGCAATCAGCTCTTCAATTATACCTTATTATTCTATTGCCCCAACTTTACAATTGTTGCTGTACAAGCTTCAAGCTTATTTCGTGAATGGTGTGTAATTCTTAATAGCTAGCGGATCTTTTTTATGAGAATTCTTTATCGGTGACTAGCTTTCCGCCCGCGGGCTTCGCTCGCGTTGAGCACAGTTGTACTGGGACAGTTAAAGGAACGCGACGCTCTAGAACATTGTAACACTTTCTATAACGTTCTGAAATTTAGCTGCCTAAGAAATCTTATGAAATTTTTATGAAATTAGGTAATATGACATGGTCACATAGATTTCGTCAAAACATCAAGTTTGAGTAGGTACCAACACGATAAATCTGCGATTAATAGTTTCGAAAATATAAGCATTTAAAAATTTGGTCACGTGGTCACACAGGTCTCGTCAAAACATCAAGTTTGAGTACCAACACGAAAGGTCTGCGATTGATGGCTTCGAAAATATAAGCATTTAAAAATGTGGTCACGTGGTCACATAGATCTCGTCAAAACATCAAGTTTGAGTACCAACACGATAGGTCTGCGATTAATGGTTTCGAAAATATAAGCATTTAAAAATGTGGTCACGTGGTCACATAGATCTCGTCAAAACATGAAGTTTGAGTACCAGCACGATAGGTCTGCGATTGATGGCTTCAAAAATATAAGCATTTAAAAATGTGGTCACGTGGTCACATAGACCTCGTCAAAACATCAACTTTGAGTACCAACACTATAGATCTGCCAATAATGGTTTCGAAAATATAAGCATTTAAAAATGTGGTCACGTGGTCACATAGATCTCGTCAAAACATCAAGTTTGAGTACCAACACGATAGGTCTGCGATTGTCGGTTTCGAAAATTTAAGCATTTAAAATGTGGTCACGTGGTCACATAGATCTCGTCAAAACATGAAGTTTGAGTACCAACACGATAGGTCTGCGATTGATGGTTTCGAATATATAAGCATTTAAAAATGTGGTCACGTGGTCACATAGATTTCGTCAAAACATCAAGTTTGAGTACCAACATGATAGTTCTGCGATTGATGGTTTTGACAATATATGCATTTAAAAATTTGGTCACGTAGTCACATAGGTCTCGTCAAAACATCAAGTTTGAGTACCAACACGATAGGTCTGCGATTGATGGCTTCGAAAATATAAGCATTTAAAAATGTGGTCACGTGGTCACATAGATCTCCTCAAAACATCAAGTTTTAATACCAACACGATACGTCTGCGATTGATGGTTTCGAGAATATAAGCATTTAAGAATGTGGTCACGTGGTCACATAGATTTCGTCAAAACATCAAGTTTGAGTACCAACACGATAGTTCTGCGATTGATGGTTTTGACAATATATGCATTTAAAAATTTGGTCAAATGGTCACATCGATACGTCCACAAAGTTTCATTGAAATCGATTTAGTCGTTTCGGAGATTAGCCGCAACAGACAGACAGACGGACAGACAGACAAACAAAAAGTAGCCTATGTCATCCCCGGTACTGCCCTCTGCACGTCTGCCAAGTTTCATTGAAATCGGTTCAGCCGTTTCTGAGATCAGCGCAAACAGACAGACAGATGGACAGACAGACAAACAAAAAGTAGCCTATGTCACCCGCGGTACTGCCCTCTGCACGTCTGCCAAGTTTTATTGAAATCGGTTCAGCCGTTTCTGAGATCAGCTCAAACAGACAGACAGATGGACAGACAGACAGACAAAAAGTAGCCTATGTCACCCCTAGTAATGCCCTTTGTACGTCTGCAAAGTTTCATTGCAATCGGTTTAGCTGTTTCGGAGATTAGCCGGAACAGACAGACAGACAGACAGACACTTCAATTTTATTAATATAGAAAAATAACTATGAACATAAAAGATCTTCATATAACTGTTTATTTTAGTTTTAATGTAATAGAATTTGATAATGGTGAACGAGTATTTTGTTGCTAATGGTTTTCCTTAAAAATTTCATCAAAAAAAAAAACTCGTGTATTCGTGTATTTATTACCTTTATTACCAGCACGTGCAATAGTTCACTTTTAAAGGATGTGAATTGACAATTTCACCACAGACTTTCACAATAATAAATAATAATATGACTATCGCTTTTGAATTTACACAAACGCATTCGTAAACGTTTGCATTTAAATCTAGACATTTAAATCGATTATTTGTTACTCGTTGCGATAATAATAAAATAAATTGACTTTCTACATCGATTTCTATGTACTCAATAATTTTTATCATGAATTTTAGCAATAATAATCTAATTTTGAACACTTCATCTCCAACAGCTGAAAAGCAATTCGACACAATCCTCCCGATTTCTTCATTTTGTTAACAACAAAATAGTATCACGTCGATCCAATCTCTCAGCCTTATTGCAATAAAAAAGGAAAAAGCGATCACAATCAATCTGCATCTCTTGCTGACATCAAAATAGAAACAAGAAACTTTTATTGCTGATCCAATCTACCGGCGGATTGCTTGTATCGATGCGACAGCGTTTGATGCGGTTACATGTAAACCGATTTATGTGATATCGGTTTATGGTTTCGACACTTTCGTTGGATCCTCAAAAAAATATGCCTCGATGTTATAATATGACCATGGATGTGCATGTAAATACCCGGCCGCGACCACAAAAATCTGAAAAAAAATACACCACAAAAAATTAATTATATGCCATTTATATTTTTACGTAGTCACAGTGAAATAAAATTTTGTGTGACACACGTGTTAAATTTGTACTGAAAAAGCAAATAAAAATTCGTAGCGCGCAGAATCTGGTCATGAATGCATCTTCATCAGCCCATTTTTATCCCACTGCAGGGGCTTAGGCCTCCCCCAGATAGGAGTGGGGCTTGGAGCTTAAGGGGGTTGGGATTGTAACGACCGCCATCTATAGATAGCGCCCGGGACTAATTGCTTAACGTGCTCTCCGAGGCACGGAGTCAATGATAGTTATGTACTTTAGTCAGAAAAACTTATTGGTACACGCCCGAATTCGAACCATGGCCCTATGGGTATGGCCCCACGAATGCATGTATAATTTAAAATAATAATAATAAATCCTACAATTTAATCTTACAATCTAATTTACATTTCAATGTGTCGCTTAGAGTATACAAAGTAGATTTGCAAGACATTTGTGTCTGAACTAGGCAGTTATACCTGTATTTCAGACATCAGCACTCTTCCCTATTTTTATAACATAAAATTAACAACAAGCAGTTCACAATAACTTGGGACGATTAACGGTAAAATTATGGTTACAGTGCAATAAATTTACATGTATTTAAGTAATTCATAAAATTAGAATTAGAAATATTTAAAACAAACGATGGTACTGCTGGCAAATGATCCATCTAATCTTTGACTGGCATTTCGATCTGTTTTTTGATATTTTCAAAGTATAAAACGCTCTATCTTGGTGATTCTATTATCAAAGAATATAAAATGATATTCATTTTTTGGATGTGTCTCTCCAGGACCATTGCTTCGATTTCTATGATTTTTTTTAGTTTTGAAATACTTTATCTAGTCAGATAATAGTATACATTTGGTGACGATATTTAACTTAGGGCATTAGCAGTTCCAATTTTAGTGCATTATGTTGGATCAATGATCAATGCGTGCGTGGGTACGCTACGCAGTGGTGGCAGTGTATGGTTACATTCGGGATTTTAATTTTTAACCGCGTGAGAGGGAGGTAGGGAGGGAAGGATGGCACACGGTCTAGTGAAAATATAATATATTCGTCGCGATTTTACTACAAAATTGTGTACTCAGCATGTAGTTGAAATTGCGAGTGGAAAGCTAGATACATACTATAAAATACATTTCCGACTTGTAGCCACACGGGAATCAAACTCGCGACTTAATCACAGGCAGAGTGCTTACTTTGCGAAATATAATATTGAGAAAGGTTCCGAGTTCGGTACACACTGCGTCGCTGCGTCTGTTAAAAAACTACTTATATTATATTCATTTGTGTAGTAAAAGGAATTAAAAAGTAAGTAAAAAAATTCGTAACTGATTCATAACTACACATGCTTGTTATTCCCGACCATTTGCAAGAAAAGAAATACGATAGGTAGCAGGATTCGTGGAATTCCCCAAGGAGTATAACTCAAAGAGTGATACGGTATTTCAAAGATATACCTATAAATGCTTCTGTACCTTTCTAGTAATTTGCAGAAATAGAACACACTGCCTTTGTAATCGGAATATCAAGAATATTATAGGTATTTAGAAATAGTTTATTTATATCATAATAATATCTGGGATACAATAATAATAATAACCTATACATGACAACAACGTCTAGGCCTCAAACTAAGCATTAGCTTGTGTTTTGGGTACCAAGCGAAGACACCACATACATATATAACAACCAAGACCCGGTACCAGTGTCAATATTCAACATATAAATACTGACCCGACCTGGGATTCGAACACGGGACCTCCAGCTTCGTAGGCAGGGTCGCTACCCACTGGGCTAAGCGGTCGTCAATATCCCACACATCATCTAGTCATTTATTTTGAAACTAGGCAGAGCCTGTACCTCATGTGCCTGTGCTATGGGTACTAGACAACTGATATACATGCTTAGTTTTTTTATTCTATAATGCATGCTGCAAAACCAAAGGTCTCGGGTAAGATTCTCACCCGGGACAATTATTTGTTTGTATTCATGAACTTGTCTTTTTGGTCCGTGGATGGCGCGTGGTTGGCGTGGTTTGGAGCTTGAATCCACCACGCTGCTCCAATGCGTACCCCATAATACAAGAATAATACTTGCTTACTTTGGAACTAGACGGCGCTGTGTGGGATATCCCAAATATTATTATTATTATTATAAACAAGAGTATTCCAGTCGTGAACCATGAAAGCCTGCAGCAGACTGAAGATTATGATAAAAATACGAGATTTTTTTATTCCCATATAACACTTTTATCATAATCTCCAGTCTGCTTTCACGGTTCACGACTGGAATACTCTTGTTTATAATAATAATAATATTTGGGATATCCCACACAGCGCCATCTAGTTCCAAAGTAAGCAAGTATTATGTTTGTATTATGGGGTACGCATTAGAGCAGCTGGTGGATTCAAGCTCCAAACCCTCTCATCTTGAGGGGAGCCCTAAGCCTTTGCAGGGTACAAAAAAACGGATAGAATGGAATTATGGGGTACTAGACGACTGATATGCGTACTTAAATATGATTAATAATATATATTTATATATTATTTCCTTATACTTATATATTATACATATTTTCCAATTTTCGTTGACATAACAGCTCGAATTTGGCCAATATTCATTGATATAATGTTCTGAATTTGGCATTCGCGGGCGTCGATTTCACATTTGTGCGGTTAACGTATTTTATCAGTGATTCATTGTATTTACCTGCCGGCTTTTATTTGATAAATTCGTCCATGAGGGCGCACTTTTCACGAGCCCGCATTAATTTAACGTCTCTAATTCAGCCCATTAAATGTTGTATTTTTTTTTTTTTGTTATTTTAATTTACAAGGAAGTTGTGTTAGCTAAGCTATCGGCTTTATTTAAACCCATCGTGAATGTTCTATTTGTTATTCATTTTTACAAGATTATTTCTGAAAATGACAGTATGTACCAGGTTAACCCTAAACAGGTTAATTAGCATTAGGGCGCTGATGGCTACCCTTTTTTTCCAATACGAAAGAGTATTTAGTGACCCTTACATAGGGGTCTTTAAAATACCTATAAATATTTAATGGTATTTTAACGACTAAATAGGCATGCTAATCTACCATTTTTAAAGATGGTAGGTATCTAAGTAATAATAATTACTATGTATATGTATATTTCTTTTTTAATTCAAAAGGGGTTGAATGTGTCTACCAAGTATATCCGAGCGTTCTTTATATTCGTCCATACTTTCAAGTTTTGTGAAATAAACTTCATTTATTTTGTAGTCTATTTTCTCAGATTTTTTACTTTTTGATAAATTATAAATTTATTACATATACTTACTGTATTTATTGACCCTATCACAGACGTATAAATTAAAAAATGAATCCACACGAAAATTAAAAAAAAAGTCTTTTGAAGTACAACATGTGACATATGAAATAAAAGGGTTCATTATGAAAAATGCAAACATATTTTTTTTTGTAATTTTAAAGTACACAATTTAAAATATATTAAAGAAATTATAAAAAAATCATCATTCCTCTCATAACTTCGAAAGAAAAAAACGGATTTTACGAACGGAAACGTTAGGCTTTCTTGTATACCCATAGTTTACAAGAAAGCCTAACGTGTTGTTTAATTTCACCAATATGTATAAGTTCAATTGCTCTAGAGGTTGTCGTGGTTGTTTACTTATAGGAGAGGGACAAGTTCAACTACTAGTCAAAAGTTGGGTTAGGTTTAAAAAAAGAACATAGTAGGTATTGTAATGATTTTTTAAGCGACTTCAAAAAAGAAGGAGGTTACTCAATTCGACCGTATAAATGTTTTTTTTTTTATGTGTGTTCAGGGATAACTTCGTTGTTTATGAACCGAATTGGATGATTTTTTTTGTGGAAGGGAGATATCTCTGGAGTGGTACCATGATAAAGAAACCAGGATCTGATGATGGCATCCCAGAGAAGTCGAGGGCAACCTTCGAAAATCGTATTTTAAAGTATCGTATTTTAAGTATTTTGATAAAGTACTACTACTAGTACTATTTAATGAAGGTCGGGATTCGATCTGATGATGGAACTGAAAGACAGTTGGAGGAACTCCTCAACGATTTACAGCAATTACCTGGTGTTTGGACTTCATTCATTTCTATTAATGAGATCTTTGCACCCTTATGGATTATAAGTGGCATTACAGGTCTGATGATGGAGACCATACACAATCGAGGGAACTCCTCAACGAATTACAGCAATTACCTGGTGTTTGGACTTAATTCATTTCTATTAATGAGAACTTTGCACCCATATGGGTTATAAGTATCATTACAGGTCTGATGTTGGAGACCATACACAGTCGAAGGAACTCCTTAACGATTTACAGCAATTACCTGGTGTTTGGACTTAATTCATTTCTATTGATGAGAACTTTGCACTCATATGGGTTATAAGTGCCATTACAGGTCTGATGATGAAGACCATAAACAGTCGAGGGAATTCCTCAACGATTTACAGCAATTACCTTTTGTTGGGCTTACTTCATATGGTTCACTATGCCAGAATGTTCAGTTCGCACAAAAATAATAATTTAGATTGAAGTTTTACATAGGAATACCACTACCTACTAGGCATGCTGATGCGTCAATTTGACACTGAATTTAAGTTGCGTAATCGCGGTGCTGTCTCATTTGAGTAGCGCGTTTAGAAGCCCTCATCATCATCATCATCAGCCCATTTTTACCCCACTGCAGGGGCTTAGGCCTCCCCCAGGGTGAGGAGGGGGGCTTGGAGCTTAAGTCCACCACGCTGCTCCACTGCGGGTTGGGAACTGTAACGACCGCCATCTATTGACAGCGTCCGGGACCGACTGCTTAACGTGCCCTCCGAAGCACGGTGTCAGTGATATTGTGTACTTAAGTCAGAAAAACTCATTGGTACACGCCCGGATTCGAACCATGGCCCTATGGGGCCTTATCAATTTGAAACAGGTTCGTTGCGCTCTGGGCTATCACGACATTTAGGCTAAGAAGCCCTATTTATACTAAATACAAATAAGTTACGGATGAGTTCAACTAAAAATTTAAAAATAAAATAATTAAAAAAAAAATAAAAACCGACTTCAAAAAGATAAACTAAAAAGTTAAAAATAAAATTTTCACTTTAAAGAAAGGAGCATTAACAGTTAATGAAGTCGGTGCCAACTCAGACACTTTAAATGGGTACTTACTAGGTAATAACAATTACAACAATGATATATTTACAACTATAACAAATATAGAACACAATTTAAAGTGTCTGAGTGAGTAGGCACCGACTTCATTAACTATATGCCGCCTGTTAATGCTTTTTTCTTTAAAGTGAAAATTTTATTTTTAACTTTTTAGTTTATGTTTTTGAAGTCGGTTTTTATTTTATTTTAAAACACTACGTTCTCCTGAGTTTGACTCGCATTTCACCCGTTTTTTGTAATACTGTAATATTTATGAAATTTTAATTTTATTTAAAAAAATATATAGTAAATTTAAAAATAACTGAATTATATTTCTCTCAGATTTTAATAAAATTATAAACTTATAAACTCATAGATTTATGAAATATATATTATTTTAATTTTTCGTTTCTGTCATGATTATTTTTTATATTAATAAAAAAATAACTCGTGAATATGCCTAAATGAAATTGTAAATAAAAATAAATTAAATATACTTGATCTCGTTAAAACTGAAGGTGTTATTTTTGAAAGTAATTACCTTTCAGACGCTCATATTGTCTAGCTTTCTCTAGTTAAGTGTCTAATTAAATATAGAATTAAAAATTTTTTTTTGATACTATTAGTGCATGTGCACTTTTATTGATTTTTTTGTACTTCTTTGTTACTCATTAAATTTAATACTCGAAAGTGTAGTGAAATACAAATGACAACAATTGGATTCGACGGGAGTTTCAGCAAAACACTGGTACGTATTTTGGTACAACAACGGTGAGATAAAAGGATACATGTTTGACAATACAGAAAGATAAAAGTCAAATTTCCAATTTTAATCGATAGGAACTGCGGACGCATTAAAGAATAAATAAACAAAAGCGAATCAGTTCCAAATACGGCACACATCTTTCAGCGAAGTAATAAAACGGAAATCTTCCTCCTTTATTTTCTCAATAGCGGCGAAGGTACAGAAAGAAAACTTTTATCGCGGAAAAACAATTGCATCATAACTTTCTTATATACATGGAAAATATAAGATAAATCAGTGCCTAATGACATAAAGTAGCTTGAAACTTATAAAACCAAATCTCCTGAGACAAAAAGGTTTTTTGCTTTGAAATGCATCTAGATTCGATTTTAGAGAGATGTAGATGTATTTAGGTAAATGACGTCAAATACTGAAAACTATGTTCTTGTCCTTTATAAATAGTGAAAAATATACTTTTCATAACTATGATAATCAAAAGTGTAAAATTACTAATTCAGATTTAAGTAAAAAGTACAGACAAGGTAGCGTGACACAATAAATTGAAGCCGCCGCCGCACAGTTAACCCGGCGTGAGTGAGCGACGGATATCTCATATCCGACCGTTTGTAAAACAATAAATATTTGTTAACTATGCGATTCTTGGTACTCGGCTGGCTTAGTAGTTGGAAGTGGTGGCGCACCACCACCATCAACTCCCCGTAGGGAATGTTTTTAGGTGCCAGTAACAGTACAGCGCCTTCAGTGACAGTATTGCGGCTTCGGTGGAGGGAGCTACACGTGCCCAATCATATAGCGGTTACGTGATACCTGACTTCATCGTCGGTGTAACTATTTTGTGTTTTGGTTATGTTTTACATTTATGAGTATAATAATTGAAAGTCCTTATTTTTAGGTGTGTAAGTCAGTCAGGAAAGTCAGAAAGAAAGAAAGACAAAGCGTTCCTGCATCACATGGAAAGATAATATGTATGGAGCAAGCTCGTTTTCTTTAGAAAAACTGTTTCGAAAAAGAATAGTTCTACATATTATAAATGTTTTATGTTGATTTAATGTTATGCCAAAGTTAAATTATATAGAACAGATTTATTCTTTAAGTTTTTATGCATAGTTGATCTCAATTTCTCAAATTTTTAGATATTAAGCCGTAGTTTATAAATATTGTTGATTTGTGCGTAAACAAATACTCCTTTATTTCTTATAAAAATATAAATACTTTTATAACTAGAACTGCATTATTTTATTATTATAACTCATTCCTTTAATGTTAATTAATATATTACAGTAATAAGTATAATCCTTTAGTTATTTCAAATTATCAAAGTAGACAATTTTATATTAGGGTATGCCATACCCACCTCGCAGCTGGTGCAACGATTTTTCACCTCATTCACGCCGGGTTAATAAAGCTTACCGACCAATAACCCTTGGAGAGATGAATTACGTACTTACTTTGTAAAACTAATTCTATTGGAAAATTTTTGTAATGTAGGATTATTTTATACCATTTAACGACACAAAATGGCATGTAAACATTTTTCACCCCTGTGACGCACTATCACTAAATGCTGCTGGCAAAGTTTTGCTGTTTATGTGTACGTTTCTCGTATATATACTATCGATTAGGCAAGGTCACTTATAGGCTATGCTTGGTGTTTTGTTAGTAACATCTTGACTGCACATTTTTCTTTGCCTGAGTAGCACTCAAACTTTGTAAACGTTAACCGTTTTTTTAATATTAAAAGTGTCTATTAAAATACCTGTCAACTTTCCCAAGTACAAGTCACTTTACCGACTGGAACAAATGTTATTTTAGCTTTTAAAAAAAATACTACCAAATACATTCGCCAAAATTTATGAAATTTTAGTTTCTTTGTTTGGAATTGTTTAATATAAAGTGCTTCGGGAGTGAGTAAATGAGAAGGTCGAACGCACCTTTTACCTCCCCTTGTATTCGCGTCGGTTCCAAGAAGAAGGAATTGAGAAGAGGGCATTAGCATTTGGGCTGTTTTTGTTGTACATTTTGTATATTTTTTATTCGAGAATTTTATTTAAAAAACGACAACGCAGCTTTAATAGAATCTCTTTATTTAGACTGCGAAGGTATTTTTTGTTAAATGCTTTATGATCGCGTAATAGACCCACGGTCCATTAAATTGAGTGCTTCTGAATATCAACTACGATGACATCTTCGCTTCGTTCGCTACGAGAAAATACCCTCCAATTTTATTTTTTTAATGCCTTACATTTTTTTGAAAGCTATCTTACTTTTAACGCGTTCATATTTCTTTGTTATTTACCTATCAGATTTCTTTGTGTTTGTTAAAGTAATATTTCTTTGTGTTTAAAACCGTGTTTTAGCAAAATGAAGTTATAATAAACGGCCCATATTTATTATTAAGCGACGACGTCGAGAATTTTAATTACTTCGACGAATATGCTTATAAATCTTAATTCAAGTAACAACTTTTCAATTAAGGAATTTATGTTTTGGTTTACATATTTGACTACGAAATTTTTTTCGCTCTTGATTTGAATTTCCCTTTTTTTGTGTAGAGGAAAGTAAGTACTGATGCCAAAATTATTCGGCTAAACTTAGAATAAGGTTCAGGGTGGCCAAGGCATTGCTACCGTACAAGTAAAAAAAAAAATCCTTAAAATAAAAATAAATTGAACCCTTTTAAGTATAAGATATAAAGAGCCTTGGAACCTAGCTTACTCAGAACTGAATCGGTGCGACATAAATCAAAACTCGCATTGAAATTGTTCGCAGTGCGTTTGTGAAAATGAAAAAGGTACTCTGTGTTTGTAGTTTTAAAATTTCACTTTAAACTCGTCTTTTTCAGGGCTGCATCTGTCTGACACTACTACACGGATGCTAGACTTTAACTAATAATGACGAGCTCAAGAAACGTACAGTAGCGTTTGTAATGTATGCCAAAACACACATGATGGCTAAATTCGATAATCAAAAGTCACCAATGAGGAAGTTCTCTGACGACTACGGCCAGGAACGGAAGCTTTTGAAAACCGTCAAACAGCGTAAAGTTGCATAAGTGGGATATGTGCTCAGCCACGCCCTCTTGCAAGTAATAACATGGGGCAGACTGTTGCTAAGAGAAAGAAAGTCGGTCATAGAAGAAACTCACGGTTTCATTTTTATCATGAAAAAGAAGATAACTCATAACCCGCATCTGTGTAGGTGTCTACGCCGGAGTTATCGACAGTGTGACTCGCAGGCGGCCCCCACTAACGTATACTTGGTTTCTCTTTGGAAAGGCAGTGTGAGACACCTAATATACAACATATTAAGTATAACATCAACAAATTTTTCCACCCATAATATATACACATTTTACCCTTGCCGGACGTAACTTGTTCATTACTTAGAAACCCGCTAACAGAATAACCGAACAATAAATCTTCATGTCGAATAATATCGATGCGATTGTTAGTTAAGGAACCTCGGACCTCTTTCGGTGGCCGCCTTTCCGATTTACATAATGGGTCACGTGGAAGATAGATGGGGCCCGCTTCGCTCCACCGACATATTGGTGAGTGAGGGGGCTTAGAGAAAAATCGTTCGGCCCGAGCGAGGCCTGGATCTATAAGCGTAAAGTAGGCGTGTAGTATACCGAACAGTACCACGAGTTCATTAGGATAAGTCACAGAATCTACCACCACTTCGTTAAACCGGTTTTCTGTACAGAAGAAGTGGTGCAAAAAACTCCACAGCAATCCCATTTTTTTTTATAACAAAATTGTAAAACAAAACGTACAACAAAATAACAAATGTCAGGAGTTTAAATAATGTCTGAAACCAATAAAATAAATACAAAACAATACAACAAATATCAGACATTTAAATAATGTCACCATTTCATTAACAGTTAATATAGAATCAAAATCAAAAAGTTTTTATTCAATATAAGATGTTTACACACACTTATTGAGAGTCAAAATTAAATGATTAGATGATTAGGTACCGGTTCCAAAACTAGAGAAGAACCGGCAAGAAACTCCTCCCTGTTTATTTTATTTAAATATATGTTTTTATTAGTTGTTTTTTTTTAATATGCTTACAACTATTACAATGATGTCCATACGCACTTATTTAAATACTCGCTAATACAATAGTAAGCTTTTTTCATGAGTTGGACTTTCACTTGCTTTGTAAATTGATTTTAAGTTGTGGCTATCACCCACCCTAGAGAAAGCATTTAAGTTATTATGTACATGAATAATATTTTCATAAATGTACTGACAAGGGACTGTCAAAATGTTGCTTTCTCTAAAGTGAGCCTTCACACTATCTCTAGATTTTAATTTATATACAGCTCGAATAGCCCTTTTCTGCAGAACAAATATTGTTTGAATGTCAGCGGCCTTTCCTCAGAGCAGAATGCCATATGACATGTGAATAAAGGAAAGTCCATTGGTAAGACCCTATAAGTGCAAGAGTTAAGAGGGGTCCGAAGGTTTCGGAAATCGACTAGTTGGATTATCGACATATGTTTTTCGTTTCGTGCATAAAAGGATTCGCCACTATGATTAGCTATACTGAGATATTCCCCGGTGCCGACGACTGTACCCCATTTTCAAAAATAAAAAAACGCTAGCCATAACGCCATAATATAATTTTCTGTCAGTTTTCGATTAAATGTAGTATTGTTTTCTATTTTTCCTTAAATGGCTATAAATTAAACAGTACAGCACTATGACGTCGTAATGCACCGACATGATGAAATTAAAAATATATATATGTTATTATATTAAATAATATAAATTTTATGGTGTTATTTTTGCCAAAATAAACATTTATTATTTTTATTGTAATTATTTAATACAAATTACGGAGTTAATAATCAGTAAGTTAGTATACAAATATTAACTTTATTCTGGGATTTGATGCAAAAGCCAAGATAAGCTATTTATGATGGAAACTAATACAATTCTATCGGTTTGCAGTTCTATCAGATGGCAGTCGTTAAAATCCACAACCCGCACTCAAGCAACATGGTGGATTAAGCTCCAAGCACCCTCATACCGAAAAGAGGTTTAGGCCCCTGCGGTGGGGCATAATGAGCTGATATGGTAACATCAATATGTTACCATATCGACTGACATTTTCGACTGATTTATTAAATGGTTCTTTCAATAGTTTCGAAGCGTTTGTAGGAAAACCTTATTTTTTACAAATTTCAGGTTTTTGTACAAACGTTTCGAAACTGTTGAAACGATCAATACTATCAGTTAAAAACATTAAAAAGAAATATTTTTTATAGTAGCGTGTTATGTTTCATCAACTGAAACGCAGAAATGCGATCATGGAAAACAAAAACCATTTCTTCGTATGGTGGCTCCATCTGTTATTAAATAGCCATACTATACAGGCAGCGTCCTACCTTGAAAGATTCAGCATTTATATTCAATATACCGTCACAAACCTAGACACGCGTTTAAACTAGAAATCGTATGGAGGTGAACCACAGGTAAAGCGAAGAATCAAAGGATTTTTTTCAACATGTCGTTTATTTATTTTCTATTTATGGACAAGCTATAGTACAAACTATAGCAGCATAGCACAAGCAGTTTATTATGAGAAATATAATAAAAAGACAGGTTATTAACGAAGCGTTGTTAGATAAAATATATAAATCCAAGATGATAAAATAATATACTGCGTGCGTGTTTGAATGTAAATATATGTGTTAAAACTCAATAAATAGGTACTCCTCATTGCATTTGCGTGCCACGCTTGCATGATGTTTCTAAATTACCGCCTCAGGCGCCGTACTTCAGCAAGGTTAAGTTCCTGGCCCATTATCTAAGCTGTGGTGAGTGGTAGGTTTAACAAATATGTTTTCCGCCATTCCAAATTTATGGCCACGAAAATGGCGCCTAGAACTAACTCCTTGTTGGCGAATAGTTCGTAAGTGGTTCAGGTTCTAATAATTAAGTAGATACCCTTTTGGCGCTTCACGTGTAATATTTGAATAATTTTAATTATATTACACAAAGAGATCAAATTGATCATGTAATGTCCATGACTTGCTATTTACGACCAGGATAATATTTAGGTAGATACTACTTTTGGCTGAACGTGCTAATACTGTGATAATTCTTTTTTGATCCTACGGTCGTAGAAGATTCTTTTATTAACTGTTGCTGGTACTTTATAGTTTTGGTATAGTAGTTTTTCCGTTCTTCCGTCCGCCATTCATGCTCTTAAGTAGTTATTTACTAACAGATTTTTCTGAAACTCGGCACAGAGATTCCCTTTGACTTCTAATTTTGTAAGTACCATTTTAGAGCTAATTGGTGGAATTAGAGGATTTAGAAATTCATATGATATGAAAACTAGCAGTACTTACCAAATACTTGCGTTTGACTTGTTTCAATTCTACCTAATCCTACTATTATTCCATCTCACTAATCGTTGTTTACCTGTCATTGATTTGAAATCTTTATAAGTCCCATATCCCATGGTAGCCTTTGACCAAGATAAACAGTAGCCTATTTAATTCTGACTTTCATCAACTATTTTGGTGCCCCAAGTTTAATTTTGAACGTAGAGAAAGAACCATGAAATGAACACACACACTTCACATCTACAGACACATTAAAACTGTAACAGAGTCGTGTCTGTAGGTACATAAATTGTTTTTTGGAAATTATAAACATAACTTACAATATAGAGACAAAAACGGCCATTTTTGAAATATTTGTTTATCTATCTATCCGTTTGTCTGTAAACGCATCACGCAAAAATAAAAATAAAAAATTGGTGTGAAGATAACTTAGTTCTTGGGTCTATATATAGATACTTTTTACTGCGTGAAAAAGTCTCATCTCCACAGGAAAACACCCAACTGATAGCAAAGAGTACGCAGAAACCAACTCGTATGTTAGCAGTAGGTATCTTTGACAGGAAAACGTGTTTTCTACGTAGATGAAACCGCGAGCGGCTGCTAGTTTTTAATATTAGTAGATATTTTATTATTTATCATTTATAAAATTACAAACATTTATACTGAAGTATATTCAATACACAAATATGGTAAAAAAGGAAGAAAATATCCAATTAGTTAACAAGAATTTTCTAAAAGCTATATGACTAGGGTATACCTACGCCTACGTATTTGAAATTTACTTTATTGGCATGTAATATAATACGAGTATTATAATTTGACAAATACCTTTGTAATAAGTTTCACAAGAAAATTCTCAACTTAATGAACTTAATCGAAGTAAATTAGACATGTTTTAGTCATTTCAAATTCCGATCTCATTACTGAAAAAAGATGATCATCAACAGATAAACAAACAAACAAACAAACAAACAAACGGCGTGTTAATTCCACAAGTTTTACGTTTTACCTATTCAGATACAAAACAGTGAAAACATTAACCGCAATTTTATAAAATACGTAGCCAATATAGCCAACCTAATTATGTTTGGAAATTTATTGACCACCTGGGGATTATTATTTCTTAATTGTTTCGAATTAATCGTAAATTTAGGTTGGTATCGTCTAAATGGTCGTTAAAACGAGAAAAAAATACCATTATAAAATTATTTATGACCAATTTAGAGTTTGTAAGATTACTATAGGTACAGTTGTTCCAAAATCATGTTGTAGAAAAAAATTAGCTTTATTAATATTGATGTAGTGAGATTATTAAAACGTCTCTAAATTCGATATATATGTAAACAATTAATTTACTAGCCCTAATAATAATTATAAATATTCTGACGAAGATTGTGGAACGTCGGAGAAAATTACAATTCGATTTTATAATGTTAATTTTGGCAAACCTTCGAAAGTTTCGAAAGCGAAAACGGAGCTTACTACCTACCGTTCTATTTATTACAAGCGCATATAAACCATTTGCTTACACTAGCCAATATTAATTTTACGAATAAATTATAAACTGAATAAAGTGATCTAGAAATAAAAAAATCCTGTATACGTTGCCGTGTACAAGGACTTAGCATCAAGACACTTTGTCAGTCTGTGCTTGCGTTTTAATTCTCAAGACGTGAAGCTTTAAATAACTCTAACCGTATTGTTGTCAACGCTAGGTATAATTATACAATATATAACATATAAAATAAAAAATATTATTAATAAAAAATATAAAAAAAACAATACAATGACGAATTCTGCTGTAACACAAGTAACGGAGAATACCGTTTTTGGTTTATAATTCAAGTTATGCACCAATCGTCAATAAAACTGAAGGCTGTATAATCATGTAGCTAATCCAAAAAACATTAATGCCTGTGGGACTCTTCGAGTCACTCACTTATCTAGCATTTTTTTTTGCTAGATGGTGTTTCAGTCAGAATTTTTTGTCAAAAAACCATTTTAGTATGAGGAATAGTTATTCTACAGGAACCGTGCTTTTTTCGAGATAGTAACTTATACTATATAACTATACGGTGTGTGTGGTGTCTTCGCAAAAATATATATGTATGTATATATTATAAAGAATATTTAAGTATGTATATCAGTTGTCTAGTAACCCATAACACAAGCAATAATACTTGCTTACTTTGGAACTAGATGACGCTGTGTGGGAAGTCCCACGTATTATTATTCTTATTATTATACTTATAAGTAGTAAGTTTAAGTAATTTATATAACTCTCCAGCTCATAAACTATATCCACGCAATAAAACAAGTTGATCCCGTGCTCCATTGCTGAGTGATTAACTCCCACACACTAAAACGTCAAAATATGTAAACCTACAAATTTTACAATTAAAAAATATTCTAAGTTGATCATTTAATCGTAAAGAATACCATCATCACAATCATATATAAAAGTACGAATTAACTAGAAGCCCTCTACTGCGTACACCGTCTAACCTCTCATACTTTAGCCAGCTGGTGCTAGATGGCGAGTTTCAGTCCGCGAGGTCCCCGCGAGCCCCTCTTCACCCTGACAAATCTCCGCGCGTCAGTTTTCAACCCCGAAAAATTGCGTGATGTAACTTCCATATTGTGAAATGTGTGTGAACATATGGTTTTATTTTTTTTTTTCAAAAATCAAGTCATTTTCTTAGTAAATTTTTCCCATTTATATAATATCCCTATGACGTCAACTGGAGAGATGTTTACTATTTGCATTATGTTAGACTAAATAAAGTCATAATATTTTTATTGATACATGAGGATTACAATTTCAATTGGCATAGTGACCTTACCTTAATATTTTTTATTTAGTTTTAGCTTCGGTTTTTTTTCTGTGGAAAGCAGCTCAATAAGCTCAATCGCCCAGATGACATCACAGGTACAATTTCAAAGTAAGACAAATTTTCATAAATACTTGGGAAATTCGTGAATAGAAAAAAAAATATTTTGAGGAGTTATTCTAGAACCTTACTCCTTTTGATTTTAATGGCGATCAGCGCAACTTTAAATTTTGGGTCGAGCTAATTGAGTGATATGAAATTTTTATTACCATAGGTAAATAATTGTAAGCCTATAAAAAACATAGAGTCTTATTCTACGAAATCATAATCTGCGAACTGAATTATGAACCGTATTTTAATAATATCTCGTAATGTAATAATAAACAATATTTTTAAAGTATTATTTACGGTTATAAGCAAAGTTTGGAGCTATTAAGTCGGAACGGATGCTTTTATACTGCTTTTAATGCCACATCCTCGTAATGAGTTTCATCTTATCCCTTATTTTTGGTCGTTAACTCTGGGACTTCAGTATTAAACCGTGTACTTGCCGACCTTTTGGAACTTTTGCTAACCTTTCAGCACTTATATTAGCATTCAGCTGCTAAGATAAACATCTACGTGTTTCATAATTGGAAATGTTTAAATTAGTTCCGAATGATCACCTTGGAACCTTTTTTTTGGGCGTCAAGTGTTTTTTAAAAAAGTTAATAATGTAAATGTTTTTTCTGAATTAAATAAAATAATGAAATGTTGGTTATTGTCCGTTAAATATCTAATATATAACGTAGAGGTTTGTTAATTGCCAATTAAACTTAAAGTAGTTGGTAACCAAGCCTAATTTCTAAATTAAATATTTGGTGTATAAAATGAGCATACCTTACCATTTGCCGATTAATGCTCCACTGCAGGGCCTTAGACCTCCCCTCGGCATGAGGGACATGGAGCTTACTCCGCCACACGACTCCGGCTGTTATCTATTGATGGAAACCAGGACAGACGGCATAACGTGCTCTCTGAGACACAGAGTCGGTGATAGTTGCGTACATAAGTTAGAAAAAACCTAATTGGTACATGCCCCGGGGTTCAAACCACGGCCCTCTAAACAAGAAGCGGGCTCGTTACCACTCGGCTGTCACGACGTGTAAATCTAAATCACTCACGGAGAAATGAAAGCGCAACATAAACGAAAAGGTTCATTACCGCGCCGACTATAGCATTTGTATAGTTCGCTGCGTGCTTGCGCAGGTACAGTCATATACTCCTCACTCCACTGCGTCCCGCTACACCAAAACTGGTTTCTACGACGCGACTTGTGCCTATATTCACGTCCGCCATAAAGTTTGATTCGAACTGTACCAATAGGTATGTCAAATCTCTACTGCTGCCGCATGGCACTATAAAACTGCTGAAATAGGCGCGTTGCAGGTCAAATTAGTTGCATAGCGTTGCAACAATTAATAGGTATTTTAAAATGAGGTATCTCTCAATACAATAACACAGTGTGGAACCTTGATTTATCGAGTAAAATGTACAGTGCTCTGTGTGTATTTTCGTGTCGTAGCGACGGAAATACGAAGTATCGAAGTGGGCCGTCCGGAAGTGGCCGGCTTGCCGCTTATCGTGTGCGACACGGACACTCGAACCACAGCATATGAAACAGCCTGCTCACTATACGCATAACATCATGTTTTAGCGTGATACAGTTCCAATTAACTTTTATGGCGGATGTGAACATAGACACGAGTCGCGTCGCAGTAACCAGTTTTAGGTGTAGCGGGATGCAGTGGAGCGAGGGGCATATGACTGAACCTGCGCAAGCATGCCTATAGCGTTGTATTCCGATCCGCCATAAAGTTTGACTGGAACTATACATCTGATTTAAAAAACTGTCTTCGAAAATTGGCTCACCGTCGTCGTCACTTTCACTCTCATCGTTATCCATACCCTAAACATTGGTAATGAATGCGATTGTATAATCGTCCAGCAACCTATCTTTTCTTGATAATTCAATTTTACCTTAAAAATAAAAAGTACCTAAGGTTGAATAATTTTATTGTAAAAATAACTTAAATTAGTACCTAACTAAAATAGGTATGATATTTTCTCCGTAAATAATCTTTTACATGAACCTAAAGAGAAGAAAAGTTTTTTTTTTTTTTTAAATTAAATATAATGGATCAAAACTCTTTTGGTCGCCATACCTGCCAACGCTTCAATTTCTTAAACACATTGTTGTTTAAGCAAAACAACTGGTTCTCGTTGCACTTTCAGAAAATTGAATCTATATACTCTTCGAAATAGTAATTTCCGTGCACCGCTTTTTTATGGTTTTACTGTAGGTTTAATTTATATTCAAAACGAAATTCTTTTAAAGATGAACTGGCATACAATGAAGTATAAGTTCATCGCTAATTTCACTGAAAAATACGTGTGGTTTAGTAATTTTACCATAAAAAATAAGAAGGAATTCGGTACATAAGTAGCGAGAAGTCTGGAAAATGACAAAAGTTAGTTTTTCCGTACATACCTACATATATAATTTGCTTATATATCTTCAAATGTAAACACATTTTTACAGCACAGTGTGCGTGCCTGTGGCTGTAGACGTAGCCGCGTGTTTTGTACGAAGTGAGAAATCTGTTCATTTTCTAAGTTATCTTTGAATTGTATTAGAAAAAAACCATTCATTTTTAAGTAGGACTCTGCTATCACTTTTGAACGTCAAAAAACTTTTGACCTCATAAAACTAATTTTACGCAAGTTCATACGCGTTCACTCTAAGAAGAACACTGCAAGAAACTTAAAGTGGCTGATTTTTTTTTAGTGATAGCGTTACAAACCGTTGTCTTAAAAACTGAGTGGATTAAAACAATTTAATCACAAGAATTTTTGTCATTCGTGTATTCTTTTAAATTGTAATATAAAAAACAATTCTTCTAAAGTTAATATTTTCGTTAATTATATAGTTTTGTTTTTTATTTCTCTGAGCTCTATATAACTCTTCATGTGAGTTGTAGTCCAATTTAATAGTTTAAATATTAAAAAATATTCATATCAATGTTTAATAATTTGAGGTTCAGAATATTTATGAATGTAAAAAAATTACAAGTCCTAAGTTTAACGCCCTGTTTTAAAATGACTGGTAAGAGCTAGGTGAATATTTTTTGAAAGAGTTATAACAGAGTTTTTTTTTTGCAAAAAACAGGAAGTTACATCTATTGCCCGTGCCATGGGTTTAAATAAAATGGCCGCAAAGCAACTTTTTCCATTACTTGACGACATGTACGACAAACAAGAATTAATACCAGATCGAATTTATAATTCTGACACGTGTACGTAAATTTGAACTACGTTCAACCGAACACGGGTATATCAGTGTTTATCCATCCACTACGGGAATGATTTTTTTGATATTCCGTTCATCAATCCGCTTTCATTATTTCTAGACTATATAACAGTAGTCATACTAGTCTTCACACATACACACACACACACACAACACAATTTCAACAACGAGGCCGACCGAAGAATTCAGCTGGGCTGGGCTGCTTTCGGGAAGCTCCGTCGTCCACCACAATGTCTGAAGACCAAAGTCTTCAACCAATGCGTCCTGCCTACAATGACATACGGTGCCGAAACATGGACTCTCACGGCAGGACTGGTCCACAAATTTAAAGTCGCTCAGCGCGCTATGGAACGCGCTATGCTCGGTATTTCCTTGATGAACATGGATATATTTTCTTCAGTAACCGAGATCAATGCTAATTCTTCCCCAAACAATAAGATTCGCCTAAAGTTAATTTTTTGACTTTCAAAGCTTTATACTTCCAAAACCAAATTTTAAGTTTTAGCTTTAGGCAGTGCCGTCTTTACAAGGTATGAGGCCCTAGGCCCAAGTATCGACGGGGCCCGCCCCCAATAAATGTAGAATAAATTAAACCTTTCGAATATCAAAACCTTAAGTCTTATAGCGTAACACTATAGTTGTAAGTCGCTTTTATAGAAGCTTAGATCATAATCACTTAATTATGCACATAAGCAACTATTATAAATGACACCAGACACAAATTTTATTTAAAAATAACCCTAAATTATTTGTGAAATGATTTTACATAGAGTAAGATATTTGCTATAGTGTAGATAAAAAAATTCTGCGTAATAAATCTGTAGATTTTATTTGTGTAAAAAATATCTGTTTAGAATTATTTCAAGTTCGGTTTAAAATTATCTTCGTGTAAAGTTTGTCCAGTGTCTTTCAATACTTTCTAATTTACCGCGTGCTCTGCTCTGGTAGCGCGCGCATGCGCGACTGGACTGCTATATGCGACGCGGCCGCATATTTTTTTAATTATATTTTTTTAAGTATGATGATCACGAATTGTAGCGGCGAGAGATCATATTCAGCCTTAAAATTTATAAAAAATGATCATCGAAATGCCATGTTAAATCCTCGATTGAATTATCTTTCGATTATGTTTATAGAATCGGACATTTTAAATAATATAAGTTTTGAAGACATTATTTCTGATTTCGCTCACAAAAAATCAAGAAAAAAATTGTAATGTTACATTTCCATATTACATAATAAATATTACATTATAAATTAAATGACTAACGTAATTAATAACTTTATTTTAATTACTATGGGGGTTTTAAAGCTTACGATTTGTTATTCAACGTTCTTTCTAAAGGATGATTGTAAATGATTTTTTACGATTGGGGGGCCCCCAACATGCCTGGGGCTCTAGGCCCGGGCCTATTAGGACTTTGCGTAAAGACGGCACTGGCTTTAAGTCCATCGTAGCAAACGAAAAAAGTGGAAAGTGGCAGTGGAAAGACACGGGCTTATGATGAAGATGACTATAATAGCCAGCTTACTGAGTACGAGCATCACACAACGTTTCTCAATACATTTGCGATTAAAATTAGGTTAACTTTAAGTGTAATAATAGCAGGAACTAAGGGCGCGAGTGGGTGGCTTTTCGCAGTTTACGCATGCGTTACAAACAGAATGCTCGTTTGTGATTGGTGTAAAGTAAAAATGCTTAGTACTGTAAAATACAACATTACGGTACAGGTTTCGATGTCATAAAGACAAGCAAATGTTTTGAAAATAGTTATTTAAAACCTAGGAATACATATGCGTTCTATTTTTAACTTGCGGGCATGTAAAAGTTCTGTGGTGACCCATGTACTTTCCACTTCTCGAGTTCAACCCAATACTCTTTCATGTCACATTTTGAAGCTTGGTCCTGTTGGCTCGTTTTCATTAAGTCAGTGTTTTGATAAGTTTTGTATCCCATGTAAACTTTCAACCAGGGTAAACAGCAGAATTAATTTTAAACAAATACCAAGCCATATTTCGTTGAAATCTCGTCGTTTACCATGACCCGCTAACACATCAACAGATAAAATATATTTTAGTTAATTTATATATGATTTTTTTTCTATATTTTGTAATGTTTGATTCCTTTTTAGAGTTCCGTAGCCAAATGGCAAAACCCTTATAGTTTCGCCATGTCCGTCCGTCCGTCCGTCTGTCTGTCTGTCTGGGGGTTTTCTCGGGAACTATTGGCAATATATAGATTAAATATTTTTTCCTCCTATTACAGGTTGAGTACACAAACAGTAGAATATAGGAATGTTATCATTTTAAATGTATCGTCTATTCAGCTGTTTTAATCAATTTTTTTCCTACAAATCACACCTATTTTAGAGATTAAAATTTAGAAAATCTAATTGAATCTCAGATTTGTTTCGCCACAAAAACTTATCAAAATTTTGAGTTTCTAGCTAGTAGTTTTTTTTTTTTAATATGAATCAGTTAGCACATGTACTGGTTATTCGTATACACAACGCGAGTATTGTGCTGTTTCAAACAACCTTGCATCTTCACTTGACATTGAATTAAACGCAAACGTTTATTATTTCAATTTATAGGGGAAGTGACATTATACTGCCGACAACAACTCAATCAGAAAGTAACCGCCAGATCCACTTACAAACACATTTTCCGAAATGAATAGTAGCATGAATCCGTCTTTAAGAACTAAGGTATTCTTTTGTCAAATTCCATCAAGATCTACTTAGTGGCTTAGATTAGCTTAGCTTATCGTAAGCTATCTTATTGGCGAATTTATTTAATATCGGTTCAGCGGTTAAGCTATGACTTCCTTGCATAAAAAAGTTACCTATGTCCGTCATTAAAATTCGAAGCAAAATTTCATTAAGATTGGTCAAGCTTTTTAACTGTGAAAAGTTACCGAACACAGACAGAGAAAGACATACTTTACTATTAACAATTTAACAAAGACTAAAGAAGTTATATTTGTTATAATTTATCATAAGTATATTTCGAGTTATATGATTTTAAAAAATTGTGTAAATAATTGATCTGAGTAGATATTTCTTGTAAATAAAACTTTAGACACTTATACTTATTTTTATTATTGTGTAAATACTGAAATCCAGTAGTAGATTCTTATTTATGTTTATTTAATCAATTGGTTTCATTTCGTCATGGAAAACACCGTAAGTTAAAAATGTCTGATTTTCAGTAGCTAAAAAGTTGAAAAAAATTAAATTTATGAAAGGAATAAAAATCCAAAAAGCTCACGAACGGCATTTTAAAAACGTTGCTTTTTGAACGATATATCACTAATGGCTTAGTACATTTTTCTCTGCGCTCAGTACGGTTCAGAGAGCTTTCATTTATCATGTAATGACTGCAATCACTATTATACATTTTTCATATGAAATACATATAAAACCTTTTACAGATTTTTGTGTGTTGATCACGGACATACCTTAGACTGAAATATATTTAACATGTTTTGTTTAATATTATATTTGCAATAATCATTTTTGCCTTCAGAACCGGTACTTGGCACCCTCTGTCTCCTCTCAATGCGTAGTGATAAGGAATAAGGGCTAACCAGAGGTCGGCTTTTATAGAGAACAGTTATAGTTTACAGTTAAGTATCAAATTAAAATCGTGTAATTGAATATGGAATGTTATCGTAAAATACACGTGTTGCACCAATGTAAAAAATATTTATATATGCATGTCGCTCTATACATGTATATATATATAGAGGTAAAGTTTCTAGGCGGTATGTACCTACTTGTATATGTGTATATTTTTTGGCACGTCCTGAAAGCTAACGGCTTAAAGATTTTATCATAACAGGGTTTGTTAAAAATTCGTCTTAATTGTGGGAGTGATTTAAGGTATAATCTTTAAATATGCCGTTTTCTAATCAAAAAAGATAGTGGGAATAAAAAATTACATTTTGTTTTCATAATAATGTGGGTGTCAAATAAAAGCTTGTGATCAGCAAATTATAAAAATATTTATATTATAATACTTTTTTGCTAAAATTTTGTCACAAACTACAAAAAAATACGTTTGACTGTTCGTTGTGGATCTTATAAGATAGCTAGCTCATATATATACCTTTGAAAGTCTGAGGCTTATGTAACCCTAAACCGTATGAAAAAAATACACTAGAAAACTTTAATATTAACAATACATGGGACAATCCACACAGCGCCATCTAGTCCCAAACTAAGCAAAGCTAGTAGACAGGGAAAAAATACACATGTGTTCTTGCACACAAATATTTGTTCCGGGCAGGAATCGAACCCGCGATTCTTGTCTCCGCAGTTAGGGTCTCTAACTACTTCAGTTCAAGTCAGTCAGTCAACAATGTATATGAAGTGTACATGTTTATCTCGCGTATACCTACAGCTTCGTTAAAGATTACCCGTTACAGTTTCGAGATGTGCCAGTAGTATTCCTCAAACTTACTCGTAATAATGTAACTTTATCAAAAGTAAATACTACTCTACAGATTTTTTTTTTGTTATAGATTAAACAGAAGTAAGAGAGTAAATTCCAAAAAAATTGATCGCTATTGTTTTAATTATTCTTAACAAAGCTTTAATGTTTAAAATTTGTTTAAGAAAGTCCAATCACTTGTGGAAACACTTACCCAATTAGTACGAAGAACGCCCGTTCCAGTTTTTGTTAGGAATACCTATTACACAAAAATTCTTGTGTTTTGATTTAAAAACATATAAATTGATAGTAAAACCTACAAAAAGCTTGGAGAAGAACAAATGTTTCAGAATTCCGACTTCTGCGCAGAGCACAGAATTTGGCTGAGTGTGTGCCTAGACTGACATGAAAAGCACTATCCATAACATCATGACATAATTTTTTGTCAAATTTCACAGAATAACTGTAACATTTATTGCTCTGATTTCCACAATAAAAAAATGACGATTTGATATATCATTCTAAAATTGAAATTATTATCGAAGTTTTATTTATTTCATGTTATCTTTTTCACATGGAATACTGTGGCCGAAAGTACCGCGTTTAGTTATTTTTTTATGTCTGGTAGGTATCTTTGATTCTGGTTTTCAAAAAAAGTAATACGCATATGACGACCGCTTAGCCTACTGGGTAGCGACCCTGCCTACGAAGCTGAAGGTCCCGGGTTCGAATCCTAGGTCTGGTCAGTGTCTATTTGATGAATATTGATGCTGGTACCGGGTCTTGGTTGCTATATGTATGTGGGTTTTCGCTTGGTACCCAAAACACAAGCTAGTTTGGAGCCTAGACGTTGTTGTGATACATTATTATTATTATTATATTACCGATCCTAGTGAGATATCATTTGAGTTAGTTCAGTCAATTTCAAATGAACAGATTACCTACTACGGTTGTGAAAAAATTCACACTTTGGAGGTTTTTTTAATATTTTTTTTAAAATATTCCAGAGGTCTGAATTTTCGTTTTGATAGTAGGTACCTACGACAACCACGTAAATTGTTGAAACGCTACAATAAATATATCATTTTTAGCAAAATCGGACACGAAACAGTCTTATTATATTTAATGTTTCTTATGTAGAAGGAAAATAAACAGAGTCCGCAAAAATATAGGTTGGGCCGATAACGGAAAATATATGCTCGCTTAACTGAACATATTACTTCGTTACTCTGATGTATCGCACTTCCAGGTTTTATTTGGAGAGAAAAAAAATCTTTTATTCGAAACCCGCTGTTTGCCCACAGTCGAGTACTGCAGGCCTCGAAATTATTTTCGAAATATTATAGCTAAAAAAGTGTCAAATACGTTTTATTTATAAATTATATTTTATTCTGTTGTCCGTGGGTGGGTACCTACATGTAATACGATTTTGAGATAATTTGAAAAAAAAAAATTCTCACAACCTTGCCAAACAAACCACCAATGTCTAAATTCTAACTAGGCACTACCTACGTCCTTGGTGCCAGGAAGTAGCGCCACAAGGGTATTTGAATATTGTTGGAGATTTTTATCATGGTAGGTACACGGAAGCAGAAATTGTTGTAGGGTTTGTGTCTGGAGCTTTTGTATAGAGCTTTCGTTTTAATGTGGTTTCATACTTGTTGAGAGGTAAAGCTTGAATTTCAAATGGTATGCTATTTTTGAAAGCGTGTACATTTCCATTATAAAATGTTGAAATTTTATTGAGTTGGCCGGCATGATCGCAGCAAAATTATTTTCGTTTCTTGTATTAATATAAGAAAAAAATTTAACATTTTGCCAATCACTCTTTTTCTTACATTAGGCTTTTTTTATATATTATACATTAAATGCTTCTGCGGCTCGAAAATTGTATTTATATCAGCAGAATGTCCCCACTGCCCTGGCATGCCATGCATAAGGCACAAATCTGTGGAAACTGTTTCAATGCAATAATTTCGTGATTTCTATGTCTCAAAGGATGCGATTACTTTTTACAAAATATGCAGCAATTACTTTTCGTTAAGTAATATGAGGATCTATAGAAATTTTGCGGCTACAGTAATTGTAACGGTTATTTTCTTCCTAAACAAATTGTGATGATTCTATATAGGTACAAATCAAGCTGTATGGTACAATTACTTACTATTTACTTACATTACAAACAATGCCTCGGCTGAACTCGCGGTGCCCGAAGTAGGTGTCAATTGTATCGACCTTCAGTCCTTGACGACTCTTTATCTCAGGGTTTAGGGTTCGTAACTGACTGAAAATGGACGCGTACAATCCAACCAAACTAAGGTATCGTTACTAAGCCCTCTAAGGAAGTTACTTAGGTTCATTGAAATTAAACAACGGACGTATGTTATAGACTATATATTACAATGATCACACACATAGATAAAGCAAAGGTTATGATTAACTAGAAACTATAGTAAGTAGATTGTAAATTCAGCAAATACAAAAAAAATAAAATGAGTAGTGTTGTACTACGATATATTAAATAAAATTTAAATTAATAGCCCTGTACTACAAGGTCTGTGGGTACCCTTTTGACCGATTATATACAAGACGGAATGCTTCGAGTTAAACCAATTCGTTTTCCGCTATCATGTCCTTAGTACCTACCATGTTTTAGGCCAATCTCTTCAGCTAGCTATGCTATTACTCTCCGAATTCCATAGTTCCATTACTTTATGATCTGAGGTAGGTATTTGTTGACTCCATATGAATTAGTGAATGTAAATATTCATACCTCCAAGAGTCCTTTTTTGCATCGTATCAAGGTTTCCGCCCTGACTGGACTTGGCAACAAGCCAAGCTGACTTTCGTTTCGAGGTGTACGAACTGTAACACGAACACGATTGACGGATTCACTGGTTTATAGGTAAACTGTATCACTTTATGACGCCACACTTTTGACAAGAAATTTATATCTTCGAAACGTACCCAGTTGTAACGAATAGGTATATATGACGGTAATTTGCTGTAGCTAATAATTTCTAGCAACCAAATTGCAAACGAGCCAAGATCACAGTTATACTTTAATATAAAATTATAATTAATTTAATAAAACTATTCAAATCCAATGCAATCAACGACCCATTCTTGTCGCTGCCGCCCTCCAATCTAATCTAAGTAAGTGTGTGTTGTGTCGCCCTGGTTGGTCGTGGGTCAGGTCAGCCCCCCGCTACAACATATATTATCCGTGTGTGTGTGTCTAAACCGCGCGGATTGGCCAATGACAATTCGATTTTATATCTACTACCGAAATTATTTTTGCACACGGCACTCGTTCTAGAACTTTCGGTCATATTAAAAAGATGGGTAGTTAACCTTGAACATATCATTGTGTGTGAATTATTACTACCGGGAATCGTCGCACAGTTCGGCGGTTCGACCAATGAGAAGACATCGTTGGAATCCTTTTGGGAATTTACTTTTAATAAGAATAAAATCTAGAACTTTCGATTTCGAACATTTTATACGACAAAGGTACTTAAGTCCAAACCGATAGAGGTCACATTTCTCTAAAGGTGTTACGAGGTATTTTACATTCTTAACGCCGTCAAGAAGTACGGTTTTCAAAGTTAAGTGCGAGCTTTATTTTGGAATGATAAAAATATTATTTATTTTGTATGAGCTGAACCCACTTTGTTAATTATTAAGTTTATTGTTTTGAAAATATAAGGGCAGTTCAATATGCATGTCAAATAATACTGAGTCAGAGACAAAAGTCATACGTCAAGTGCGAGCTGAGTTTTATGAATAAATAGTTTCCTTATTGATTTTAACTAAGTTATGACGGTGTCATTTTATGTTGAAAGTTACGGAACTATAAAACTGAAAGCTTATGGTATTTTCAGGTATTTTATAAGAAAATACCACTACATGATTCCCAAAAATACAGTGGTTCGATTTTTCAAATATTTATCAGACATTGTTCTGTTAAATAATCATTAATAGAAGATAATTTATTTTTTTAAAGAATTTTAAAGAATAGAGGATATTTTTTTTTATTTCATTATCGTCCGCAATTCGACTACCTATTTTGTACACATTGTTTACATCGTCTTAGGCAAACTGCTTTCTGTTAATTTACTGCTATGTAGCTCTATAACCCTATATACCTATCATTCAAAGCAATATCTGAATTTCGGTTATTATTCAAATAAATAATTTTTATGCTAATCAGATAACGCTATGATGAATCACAAAACAAACAATATACCTACCTACTGATAATAACAAATGAAAGCCATGGCTAAAAAAACATTAGTTCTTTATTTGTATTTCATTGTTTTTAAGTTTTTTTATTGAAAGATATCATGTATAGTTCCAATCAAACTTTATGGCGGATCGGAATACAACGCTTTATGCATGCATGCACAGGTTCAGTCATATACCCCTCGCTCCACTGCGTCCCGCTACACCTAAAACTGGTTACTGCGACGCGATTTGTGTCTATGTTCACATCCGCCATAAAGGTTGATTGGAACTGTACATGAAGATTTTAAGATGGAATTGTGGATTGTTCAGTGTAACCACCTGTAAACCAGTCAGTGTAGTGGTATTCCGGTTGTCGGTTATAGTAGGCGATAAATATTTTAATCACTGCCTGCTGTTCAGATTTTTATCGTCCAATACATTGAAATGATGCTTAATAAAATTGAAACAAAATACAATTTTTAATTTTTATTGCCAATTCACGTTTGACTTTGTCATAGTGAATATGACATAGTTAATTTAATTTCAAAATGTTTACAAAAAAAAAATACCTAGGGGCATCTAAGATTATAACTCTATTTCTGCTATGGTTTAACATATCTCAACAGTGTCCCGGTTAAAAAAAACAATGTATTAGAAATTATTTAACAGCAAATTGTAATTTTGCGTTATTTCTGAAAGTTATTGAAAGGACTTATCAAAAAATTTGCTTCTGAAATTGTAAAACGGTTACAGAACAACTGACCGGTAGGTCAAATAGTCGGAGCCGCCGACTACAGATCCGATGGTCCCGGTTCGATTCCCGCCCGAGACAAATTTTGTGTGCATGGACATTTATGTTTATTGGTTACGTGCCTGGGTATAACATACCTATAAGTATATGTACATTCTTCCACCAGCCTATTATGGCCCATTTCATAGGCTTAGGCCTCCCCCCAGAGTGAAGGGTGGCCTAAGCCCCTACAATGGGGCATAATGGGCGCCTTATATATATAAATAATAAAAATATAATAATAGGCTGGTGGAACAATGTACATATCTATATATGTACATTCTTCCACCAGCCTATTATGCCCCATTGCAGGGGCTTAGGCCTCCACTCGGAGTGAAGGGTGGCCTAAGCCTCTACAGTGGGGCATAATGGGCGCCTAATATATATAAATAATAAAAATATAATAATAGGCTGGTGGAACAATGTACATATCTATATATCTACATTCTTCCACCAGCCTATTATGCCCCATTGCAGGGGCTTAGGCCTCCACTCAGAGTGAAGGGTGGCCTAAGCCTCTACAGTGGGGCATAATGGGCGCCTAATATATGCAAATTATTTTAGGAGAAATATTTAAGTATGCAATTAGTTGTGTTAGCATTCACAGCACAGGCTCTGCCTAGTTTGGAACTACTCGTAAATGACCTTATGTGAGTTGTCCCAAATATAAATATTTTATAGTAATTATTAATTCAATATTGAGTTTTTAACAAACACTTGACTGGAGCCCTGGTGTTAGTAAAGCCTACCTTTAAAAATAGACTCAAACAAATGATTAATATATGTCACACATCACATGATACATGTCACAATAATATGTCACACAACGAAACCATACACTATAACAAATAGAAAATAAATATTCTTTTACTTTAAAAAAACAACAAATTACTCTGAAGTAAGAAAAAATATTCGTGTAAACAGCTATCGTTAACCGAGATATCTTAGTCGAACATCATCCTGTATTCGGTACCACTCTATCCCTCAATAGGAACTCTCACACATTACATTTATCATGACAAATGATACTGGATACCTTCTACGCCAGAAAGGATCAAGAACAGGGTTGATTCATTTATCATTGCCCAGATTTACCAACACATCCGCTATGACGTAGGCACGAGCGTGTAAATTCAGGAACAAAGCCTATTTGTATAATGAATTGCATGGATCCGGGTTCCGAGTTACATTTACTGGAAAATTAATGAAAGCGACTGTTAATAGTGCTTAGGAAATTATATATGTTATACGATATGGTATGCGAGTGAAGATTTGCTTCAAATTTATGTCAAGATATTAACTTAATTTATGTTAATTGCTGGATCTTTTAATACTGATTTATTATTCGTATTTCAGCAGACAGATGTTTGAAATGAGTCTATTACGGATTAAAAATTCATTGGTACATGCCCTGAGATTCGAACCACCGCCTCCTAAACAAGAAACGGGCTCGCTGCTACTCGGCTATCGCGACACTCATACAAATGTTTGCACATATAAAATAAATTTAATTAAAAACTTCTTTTATTTTCATAATGTACCTTACATTAAAAATATATTATGATGTTTATACAGATGCAAGTAGTCTAAATTTTTAACTAAATAAAATAATATAACTAACTGAAACAAATTTTAGGTATTTAATTTTATTTTTACGCGACAACTTCAGCTGGTAGGAGTATATACATAAAAATAGAATATATACGTAAAAATAAAAAAAAAACAAGTAAAGGTTGAATGTAAAAAGGCAAACACACGCAGAGTTCATCATACCGCTTTACACATTCTCGGCACACGTCGCGGGAAATATTATTTTCAAAAACAATCTCACATGCGTCAAGCTTGTGACCCTCTCACCGCTGAAAAAAAAATATATGTATATACCGACGTCACATACAATTTGCGTATTTTTACATATCTGTACACATATTATTAGATTCGTAGCATGGATTATTTTAAATATTTTATTCAGTTACACCTGAGTGTGAAATTTGTAACAGAATTAAAAACAACCATAAAAAATTAAGTCCTTGAAATTTTCGCAGTGGAATTTTAAAATATAGCATATAAAAAAAAAACTAAATTAAATTATCTAGTAAATGAATAAGTATACTATTGATTTACCGCGGGTTCGCGTAGAAAAGCCTTGATTATGTTTATTGTTTCTGAAACATTTTATTTTTAGACATTACTTAAAGATTTCTCATTCTTACAGTTTGACGATTGTAAAATAATGGAAAACCAATGAAAAGTCTAAGAAATCGCAAAAATTCAAATCGGGAATAACTTATCTTTGAAAATATTCCTGATGATACTACAGCTTTTTGAGGGTATATTAATATATTAAAACACGCTTATTCGTCACTTAGTATTTATCTGAAAGGTGGATAAGAAAAGGGAACCAAAGTGACCGAAGCGATTTTGTAATGAAATTTTAAGAATGAAAATACAGTGAAAGTTAACGGCTAAGGTTTTAATAAGCCTATGATTTAAATAGTGTGTAGTAGAATACACAAATTTATATGTTAAACATGTAAAGGACTAAACAAGCAGTAAAAAAATAGAAATTAGTAAACAAACATTCAAAAGTAACCACCTTTGTGAATTATTTGGATGCGTCCAAATACAGTCGGTCATTAATATGAATTATTAAGCAGTAGCCCGTGAGCAGTTAGGCTATCATAATCATTACGCTAGAAACATTAGGATAAACAGTTTTATGAATAGATGTACAGTAAAAAAATAAAGTCAATCTGTTAAATGGTACGTATAATATTGTGTGCGACATTAAAATTAAAACTCACAATTTAAGTGTACTTAATACTGAAAAAACCAAGATAGGTGTTTCCAGTATTTACGAGTGGTGTTTTCTTGTAAGTAATATATATAGTAATAATTAAATTAAGTGAAATAAAAAACAATTCTTTTTCACATGAAATCAAAGTATGAAAGCGAATTTACAAAACAATTGTAACAGTTATATATAAAAAAGAAATTATCTAAAACTTATTGTATATGAAAAGCAGGTTTTACCTTAGTACATTTGCTCTTTTTTTGGCTGACGAGAATATTTTTGGTCGCAGCAGGTTGAACATTTTGCCTCAGGTAGAATAACAGTCGAATGACATTTTTAAAATGTACATTATAAATAATTTTGTATATGTATATTTGCCTTGAGCCATTTTCTCTTAATTAATTGGCAACGTTGTTAGCATTCCATTTACTGAAGAACTGCTACTTGAACTCGTCAAAGTTCGGGGGGTTTTAAAAAAGTTTACAATAATGTTATATTATGCACCAGGTAGGTACACACCAAGTACTTGATTTAACAAAAATTTTTTTTGGTTATTTGGCCCTAATGTGAATACTTTTTAAAGTTTGTTTTTCTTAAAATCATGAATTATTTTCAAAAAGATATTTTATTATTTTATTCAATAAAAATACTGAGCAAATAAATATTCCAAATTTTACATTGGTGGTGTCACATGACGGGCTGTACATATTTATTTGATAGTTGAGTTAAAAAAAAGTAAAAATGTCTTTCGTCGATAGAACGAATTATATTTTTTATTGATTGAAGGAGTGAAATTGGATTCAACTTGCAGTCTAACGTCATAAGCTTAAACAGGTAGTTATCTACGTCATTAAATGGAAATGCGAATAATCTTAGAGTTTTCCAATGTCCAACTAATAAAAAGTATGTATACATTAATAAAATGCCTCGAAATGGTTTTTTAATTGGCATCATCTTGTAGTTTATATTATCTATCTAATTGGTTACCTATAGTTTGACGTAACCGCTCTACCGCGCCTTACCCTATGGCCTTACCTATCTATCTATGCGCCTTAAGCCGCCTTTACAATAGGGCAGCGCATTCGCCAACGCTCTGGCGGTGCGCTTGCCAACGCGCTTGTGAGTAATCCACACATTGGAAGGTCATTCATTCAGTATGGTTTGGTTCGAGCCAATGTGCGGACGGATTCAAAACGGATATTGAGTCGCTAACAGCTGCAGCTGTATCTTTATTCACAGCTTATAATTACTTTGTAAATGTGTACAAGAAAAGGATGACAAAAATTTTCAGTTCCACAGGCAGTTTTCACTCTAATACAGCTCAATAAATTTAAATGTTTTCTTATTATTCATGTTCGCTATTTCGTCAAGTTAGGTGTTAATTCGCCGCAAGAAGAAAACGTGCACTCTTGATCGCTGCTCCGGGCAAACTGATCGCGCGGCCAATGTGTGGGTGGATGGTGCGCCAAGCTTGCGACAAGTGTCCTTTGATGTTTCCGACACCGCGCGGCAAGCTCGCAAGCGCGCCAGCCAACGTTCAAATACCTACCGCCAATGCGCCAACGCTTGTTCTACACATTGGGCCAGTGGCTTGGCCAGCGCGCTTGCCAACGCGTTGGCCTATGTGTAGAGCCGCCATTACGCGCGCCGCACATACCTAAAGCGCCTCCCTCTTCGCCCCGCACATGCCCAAGGCGCCGTCCCCCTCGCCCCGCACATAACGGCGGCACTACACATAGGCCAACGCGTTCGCCAACGCGCTGGCGGTGCGCTTGCCAACGCGCTTGTGAGTAATCCACACATTGGAAGGTCATTCAGTATGGTTTGGTTCGGGCCAATGTGCGGACGGATTCAAAACGGATATTGAGTCGCTAACAGCCGCAGCTGTATATTTATTCACAGCTTATAATTACTTTGTAAATGTGTACAAGAAAAAGATGATAAAAAATTTCAGTTCCACAGGCAGTTTTCACTCTAATACAGCTCAATAAATTTAAATGTCGACGACCGCTTAGCCTAGTGGGTAGCGACCCTGCCTACGAAGCTGGAGGTCCCGGGTTCGAATCCCAGGTCGGGTCAGTATTTATATGATGAATATTGATACTGATACCGGGTCTTGGTTGTTATATGTATGTGGTGTCTTTGTAAAAAAAAAAATATTTATATATGTAAACATATATTATAAAGAATATTGAAGTATGTATATCAGCTGTCTAGTAACCTATAACACAAGCATAATACTTGCTTACTTTGGGACTAGATGGCGCTGTGTGGGAAGTTCTATGTATTATTATTATTATAAATGTTTTCTCGTTATTCATGTTCGCTATTTCGTCAAGTTAGGTGTTAATTCGCCGCAAGAAGAAAACGTGCACTCTTGATCGCTGCTCTGGGCAAACTGATCGCGCGGCCAATGTGTGGATGGTGCGCCAAGCTTGCGACAAGTGTCCTTTGATGTTTCCGACACCGCGCGGCAAGCTCGCAAGCGTGCCAGCCAACGTTCAAATACCTACCGCCAATGCGCCAGCGCCTGTTCTACACATTGGGCCAGTGGCTTGGCCAGCGCGCTTGCCAACGCGTTGGCCTATGTGTAGAGCCGCCATAAAGCTAAGGCGCCACCCTCCTCGCCCCGCACACCTAAGGCGCGGTACAGCGCTTACGGGCTTACGGTCAAACTATAGGGTTGTACAGTTCCAATCAACCTTTATGGCGGATGTGAACATAGGCACAACTCGCGTCGCAGTAACCAGTTTTAGGTGTAGCGGGACGCAGTGGAGCGAGGGGCCTATGACTGAACCTGCGCAAGCATGCATAAAGCGTTGTATTCCGATCCGCCATAAAGTTTGATTGGAACAATACATTTTGTTCAAATTATTATGGAAACTTTTACAGTAAAATTCGGTTCTAGATTCTAAACAATTTTTTTTTCACTTTCGCCGCCGCCGAACGCCGAGAACTGTCAAACTTCTTATCAAAACTGACTAATGACTCATTTTTCAAATCAAATTATTATTACATAAACTATTTATTAAAATCTTAATGTCTATTATTACCAGCAACATTTTACTGTTGCGATTAATTTAATTCCGATCGCCACGCTCCACTCTCGCCCGTTTCGTACGCATCTTTATAGTGTGCTGTGCTGTTGTTTACATCGCTGTCATATCGTCACCGCACCGCACAGTGGCCGCCAATGCCGCCATCGCTCGGCCGTCGCCGGTCTCGTCAGTCTCGTGCCCGCACACTCGAGGCGTTGCGTTCTAGTACCAGCAGCCACTTTAATTTTCTGGTTCGTTCATGATACCATTCGTGTATGTCTAAGGTCCAATGCCTGATCCATTCCTATAATGACAAAATATCAAAATTCACATTTCATAAAACAATTTTTTCTTTAAATTTTTGTCAGAAATTCTATTAAATCTTAAATGTATAGAATCGATACCGTATTAAATTAGGAGAAAATCGTTTTTCGGAAAACTAATCATTTCGTTCATAACATCCAATTAAGTAACATTCACGGAGGAAGATATAAATGAAAAAGTACTATTTATTACATAGATATAATTTATTACGTAAAGTGCGTATAGTTCTCATATTAAATGACTAGCGACCGCCCGCAGCTTCGATTGCGTAGACTACACATTCCTGTTTTAGGTAGTATTAACATTCGAAATAGTGTATACGTACTTTTTGCTGAAACTAATATTGGGTACACCCATTCAAACTTTCAATCTTCACTCTCCTCACTCCTTTAAGAAAACCGATACTCCCATACTTTTCACCTCCCGTTTCCCACCCTTAAAATGTAGAAATCCAAAAACCCTGAAACACGTCATTATTTATTTATGTTAAAATTTTTATGTTTCTAACTTTAAAGAACAAAGACTCTCATACAAAGCCCCTCCATCCCTCCCTCCTTAAATTTGAAATTTCCAAATATTCCTTTCTTAAAAATTAATATTCACTTTATAAAATAAACCACTGTTTCAAATTTTGGCTTCCTAGACTTAGTAGTTTCGGCTTTATCTACGCCGATAGATTAGTGAGGACAAACGACAGACAGCCACAAAAAGTAGCTGATGTCACTCTTGACAACCTTCTTTCACGTCTGCAAAGTTTCATTAAAATCTGTTCAGCCGTTTTGGAGATTAGTTCGAATAGACAGATAGACGTACAGACAGACAGACGAACAAAAAGTAGCGTATGTCACTTTTAAACACTTCCTTTTCATACCCGTGAAATTTCATTAAAATCGGTTAAGCCGTTTTGGAGATTAGCTCGAATAGACAGATGGACGTACATACAGACATACAAAAAGTAGTGTATGTCACTTTTGACCACTTCCTTTCCATATCTGTGAAGTTTCATCAAAATCAGTATAGCCGTTTTGGAGATTTGCTCGAATAGACAGACAGACAGATAGTATTATTTTATACATATAGCCTATAACCTTTGTCAATAAATAAACTATCCAACACAAAAAGAGTTTTTCAATTCGAATCAGTAGTTCCTGAGATTTGCGCGTTCAAACAAACAAACAAACAAACAAACAAACAAACAAACAAACAAACAAACAAACAAACAAACAAACAAACAAACAAACTCTTCAGCTTTATAATATTAAGTATAGATATAGATGATGGATTCTACTATTTTGAGTACGAGGGTTTCAATTTGAGTGAATAAAGTAAAATTTACTAAATATTTTAACTCGTTTAATAAGTAGGTGACTTTGGTGACATATGGTGACCACGTCAACAATATCAAGCTCAAACACTTTCCGCCAAGATGTTACAAAATTTATGGTTACCCCATAAAAGTACGAATTGACTAGAAGCTCTCTTCTGTGTTTACCGTCTTACCAGACATACTCCACCTAGCTGGTGTAAGATAGCGAGTTTCAGTCCGCGAGAGCCCCGCGTGCCGGTCTCGACCCCCACGAAATTGCACTTGACATTTTCGATACCTACTCTGAAGTGACATTTATGACTCTATTAAAACTAAACGCTGCTGTCAAATTTATTTGCTCTATGTTTTTTTACTCGATTAGTGTTTATGTATTTATGTGATTTTGGTGAAATATGGTGACCATGTCAACAATATCAGTGCCTGTACGCTTGGTCAAGTTCCGCCAAGATGTTGTTCATGTATCCCACCTATAAATACAGTATGAGATTTTAGTAACCAGCCAATATTTTTCTAGATGTTAGGTATCATCAATAGACCTCATTACGTAAATAAAAATATAGGTCAAATATTAATAATCAATAATTATATCCTAAATATTTTTAACATAATTTGGTTACCTTCTACTTACATAGAGAGTAAAGGAATCTTAGGTGCAAATCCTGATACTCGTGATGGTGAAAACGTTTATATTTTTTATAATAAAATCCAAGACTAATATATTTATATTATACTAGATAGCGACCGCCCGCAGCTTCGCTTGCGTAGACTACGAATTCCTGTTATAGGATGTTAGATAATTATAATTAATTATACTATTAACGTTCGAGATGGTTTATACGTACTTTTTGCTAGAACCAATTTTGGTTACACCCATTCAAACTTTCAATCTTTATTCCCCTTCCACCCTTTAAAAAAACCGATACAATTTTTCATCTCCCGTTTCCCACCCTTAAAATGTGGAAATCAAAAAACCCTGAAACACGTCATTATTTGAATCCCTCCATTCCCAGCCTTAAGTTTGAAATTTCTAAAAAAGCCTTTCTTAATTTAATGCTCACGTTATAAAATAAACCTATGTTCCAAATTTAAGCTTCCTAGACTTAGTAGTTTTGGCTGTAGTAGTTGATAGATCAGTGTGGACAAACGACAGACAGATAGACAGACAAACAAACACAAAAAGTTGCTTATGACACTCTTGACAATCTTCAAAGTCGTCGCAAACGTCTGCAAAGTTTCTTTAAAATCTGTTCAGCCGTAGTGGAAATTAGCTCGAATAGATAAAATTGAATTTAACAGACACATAGACGTACAGACAAACAGACGGACAAAAAGTAGCTAATGTCAAATCTCTTGACAACCTTCTTTCCCGTCTGCAAAGTTTCCTTAAAATCTGTTTAGCCGTTTTGGAGGTTAGCTCAAATAGACAGATACACGTACAGACAGACAGACGGACAAAAAGTAACATTTGTTAGTTTTAACGACCTTCTTTTCATACTTGTGATGTTTCATTAAAATTGATTTAGACAGATGGACGTACAGACAGACATACAAAAAGTTCTGTATGTCACTTTTGACTACATCCTTTCCATATGTGTAAAATTGCATCAAAATCGGTTAAGCTGTTTTGGCCGAAACCTATTTGCTCGAATAGACAGACAGTTTGTTTTCATATATATAGCCTATAACCCTTCGCTAGATTCAGGCTATCAAAGGCAAACAATAAATTTCAAATTCGACTGGTAGTTTCAGAGATTAGCGCATTCAAACAAACAAACAAACTCTTCAGCTTTATAATAAGTATTTCTATTACCTACATAGATTCATAAATTATAAGATAATAAGAAAATAAGATAATACTGAAAACCGTATCAAAGTCTATTGCGTGGTTTGGAAGTAAAAAGTAAACGAACAGAGGCAGACAGCGAATTTATTTTCTCCCGCTATAGTTTTCATATTTCGATAAAAACTGCTAAGATATTAATTTAAATTGTGTGCTGTAAAGGGCAATTATAATATGCATCAAATGCTTAAGACAACTAACGTATTTAATTTGATAAGAATTAATATTACGTTTAAAAAACATCTTCGCAAATAGTACATAATGTTAGAACAAATTTGATTGTCATAAAAAAGGTTATATTAAATTAACCTTAAAAGATACACATATGCTGTCGCGGACTTTTGGTTAGAACTTTTAAAGGGAAACAATTCCGTAATACATGATTTTTGGTTAACATTAACCGTTTACGCAGCGCGCGCGACGGAAGCTCTCAAAAGGAATAATTTTTCCCGTTTTCGCAACATTTTTTATTGATGCTCCACTCCTATTGGTCGTAGCGTGATGTAGTATAGCCTATAGCGTTCCTCGATAAATGGACTATCCAACACAAATATAATTTTTCAATTTCAACCAGTAGTTCCTGAGATTTGCGCGTTCAAACAAACAAACAAACGAACAAACAAACTCTTCAGCTTTATAATGTTAGTATAGATGACCGTGCGTGAGATGTATGACATACTATTATTATATCATAATATAGTATTATCCTTACCAATATTATAAATGCGAAAGTTTTGTATGGATGTATGGATGTTTGTTGCTCGTTCACGCAAAAACTACTGAATGGATTTTAATGAAACTTAAAACTAATATAGCTTATAGGTACATCAGAATAACGCATAGGTTATAATTTATAAAGATACTAGCTTTCTGCCCGCGGCTTCACTCGCGTGGACTACATAGTTGTATACTGATTTTAAAAATTATTTCACCTATAGAAATCTATTCTATCAGTGAGTAACATGGGCTATATTTTATTTTCAAATTACCTTTCCGCCAGCGGCTCCGCTTGCGTGAACTGCACAGTTGTACCGGCACTGCCATGATTTTTTGCATAGATATAATTTAAAAGGTGGAGAGTGACTAGGTTACTTTTTTTCCGGAAACAGGGGTCCTGGTACAACTATGTAGTCCACGCAAGCGGAGCCGCGGGCGGAAAGCTAGTATCATAAAATAATATGTGGAACATTTCACATACGGTCATCTAGTCCCAAACTAGACAGAGCCTGTATTATAAGTACTAAAGAATTGATATACATACATAAATATATTTTTACAATACTTATATGATTACACCTGTTTACACCCATAAGTGAAACAAATTGCCATGTTCATGTTCAAAACAGATTTGAATCAAAAAGGATGAGGGACTCAAGTCTTTGAATATAAATTGATTAGTTGCGATTAAGAATTGGTTCGAATCCGGGCGTGTGCCAAAGAGTTTTTCTGACTTAAGTACACAATATCACTGACACCGTGCTTCGGAGGGCACGCTAAGCAGTCGGTCCCGGACGCTGTCAATAGATGGCAGTCGTTACAGTTCCCGACCCGCAGTGAAGCAGCGTGGGAGGCCTAAGCCCCTGCAGTGGGGTAAAAATGGGCTGATGATGATGGATTAAGAATTATTTTCATGTTAGAAAGTACTTATTACCACTATGCGTGCACAAATACTGGTATACATACGTAATTATGAACATTCCTCACGATTTCTACTACTTTAGACGCTTCGATCTATCGCTGACTGTATCAATGAGTTTTCCTGACTTATGTACCCAACTATCACTCTGTGCTTTGGAGAGCACGTTAAGCCGTCGGTCCCGGTTGCCGTTAATAAATGGCAGTCGTTACAATCTACCAATCCGCATTGAAGCAGCGTGGCAGATTAAGCTCCAAGCTCCCTCATCCCGAGGGGAGGCCTAAGCCCCTGCAGTGGGGTATTAATGGACAGATGGTATAGTAACCAAAAAGATTCTATAAATCTTAGTATTTTTTTATAGATTAGTTAAAAATATTTTTAAACATAGTGGAAATCTCAATATGGTATTGATTGATCTTTCACAATCTTTGTTTTTTGTTGTTTCGTTTTCTGAATTATCTGTTTTTACGATAATACTTATTACAAATTCTTACGAATTATTTTATTTCCTTGATTTATGGGCTTATAATACTTAACTACTAAGTTTCCAATTCAATTTATGCCTAAAATAGGTACGCATTACGTGAATCCGACATCCGAACAAACTTAAACGTTAAAACGGAAATCGAAGCTTAGAAACATCTTAATACACATTAAATGCAAAAACATAAAGTAATAAAATGCAGTAAATATTTATAATTTTTGGATATGCGAAATAGGCAGTTATTTCCGTTATTGTGTTCAATTTTATTCACAATACAATCAGTTTCCAAAATCAATTCGTCAGATTGCTTTGTTCTCGGGCAGCACAGAAAGTCTATAATTGATTCATGAATTTTAAATGCCATTTTATATTCGTGTTTGTTTATAAATACTTTATCAGACTCGAAATCCATTCAATGTTACTGAATACATGCATTTAAACGAAACTGAAATATCTGTGCGTTTACATTATCAATGGAATTAATTAATTCGTAATTTCTTTTGTCTGTTTGTTTAATAGATATTCGTAAGCATAATCGGGATTTATTTAAACTGTATTAAGAATATTAATTGATATATATTGTCGCGGCTTCGAATTGGAATCGCTTTTATAATTCATATTTAATGTTATTTTACAAAATTAAATTTTAAATCAACTATTCGTAAAATCTCCTAGAAATGTGTGCGAAATGTATTAGGTACTTAAATAATTGTTGACACTTTGAAATGTATAATTTTATTATGAAAATTAACTACTGGGATCGAGCCTAGCGAAATATTAGTTATTAGACTTAGTAAAACAAATAAAATAATGTCATATTCAGAATATTCAACAACAGAAACGTTTTTCAAGCCTATGGTTTGATTATAATAATAATAATAATAACGTATACATGACAACAACGTCTAAGCCCCAGACGAAGCATTAGCTTGTGTTTTGGGCACCAAGCGAAGACACCACATACATATAACAACCAAGACCCGATACCAGTATCAATATTCATCATATAAATACTGACCCGACCTGGGATTCGAACCCGGGACCTCCAGCTTCGTAGACAGGGTCGCTACCCACTAAGCTAAGCGGTCGTCAATCTATTATGAAATCTATAATTCAGCTTACCGATGAAATAATATTCCATCTTTACTTTTGGTATACTTTTCATGACAGTTTTTACATGTGTTTATATCATAGTAGGTACACTATGTCATTTTGTCATCCATAGAAGTACGGCGGCACTCTGAACTGCAGGCGCTAGGCGTAGACAACTCGTGACTAAGCTCTGGTAGATAATAATTTGTTTTTTTTTTTATTAATTACCATTGAAACGGAGTTATGGTGGTCACATCGACGGGCATGTCCTGTAATGAAGTATCATTTTGGGAATAAAATTAAAACAATTATAAAATGTTCCGTCAATTTTCTATTCATCTATAAGGTACAATATTCGTAAAACCCTTGGAAAATTATAAACTCCTTGAAAATGTACAGTAATCTTATAACACAAAAAAATTAAAACAATAAATACTGTTTCTTAGCTCGTAATGTATTTACGCTTTACACCAATCACAAACGAGCGTTTTTTTTTGTAACGCTTGCGTAAATCGCGAAAAGCGCCATTATTACATTTGAAGTATTAATTTAATCGCAAATGTATTGAAAAAGGTCGTATGTTGCTCGTACTAAGTAAGCTGGCTGTTATAGTCATCGGTTTATTATTCGCCTCGTGCCCATAAAACACCTCGACTATATTATCCAGCTTATTGTACTTGTATCATAATGTACTATTAAGTATTGCAACTTATAAATTTATTATTTTAATTACGATTAAATCAAACCTTTAATTTGTCAGTAATGCACTGGTTTTCTTTCTTTAGAATCCTACTAAAATAGAATACGTACACACAACTGAAAGAAAATGAAAACATTACGTATGAATTTATTATCTTAACATATTGCACACAATTTTATCGTATTACCTATAGTTCCAATCAAACTTTATGGCGGATAGGAATACAACGCTATAGGCATACTTGCGCAGGTTCAGTCATATGCCCCTCGCTCCACTGCGTCCCGCTACACCTAAAACTGGTTACTGCGACGCGACTTGTGCCTATGTTCACATCCGCCATAAAGGTTGATTGGAACTATACTGTAAGTTTAAGCCCAAATTGGTTATTTATATACATTTTAGGTATCTATTCATTGTTTTTGATATCCAATTGTCTGTTTAGCTTTAAGGAATATTCCAATATTCAATAGTTTATTTTATGATAGTCGTCACGTTTAATGCATTCAGACGAAGTTTGAAACTAACCAATATAAGTTTGTACTTCGGCTTGTTAACTCGAACCATCTCTGCCATCTTATCCCGAAATTCCATATTATCGTGTTGTACGGCTCATGGATAAAGTTAAATGAAAAAGTTTTTTACGTTCCCTAGTTTGTTCTGGAGGGTTAAAGTTTGACCTCAAGACCTAAGTTAAAAGTTATTGTTATGTATTATACGACTTTCGTTACCTTGTTAGATATTACACTTCTTGTGATGCTTTTTTTATATGTTTATTCATCTTACAGACGAGAGCTTCGCTTGGTTCCTTAGAAAATATGTTATGAATGTCTAATTAATTAATGTATTTGTGATATTTTTAAATTAGGTACTATTTCGCCTAAGGCGCTTTAAGAGATAGGCTACAAAAAAAAATATTTTTTTTAACGTAAAAATTTTAATTACGGATTTTATTACAAAAACAGGTATCTATAAAGAAATAAAAATAAATACAGAATTACGAACGTCAAATAGAGTGACAGTCACTGTCAAATGCAAGTTGTTATTAGCTATGAATGAGAAAAAAAAGGAAATAAGAATTACATCAAAATGATTATAGAGTCTACCAAAAGAGAGCTTCTGAAGAGGTTTTCCCGGAAAATATTCGGTCGCGTCCCAAGAAGACCGGTGAACGTCGTGAAAATAAAATAAATTAAGTTTATCTCTGGATCACCTGGCGGGTGCCGGCCCTCGATCAATCACACCCACACAAAATACACCTAATTTAGTTTTTTCGTTTAAACCCGTTCTTTTCGTATACGAACGCCACTACGTGCCCGAATCCATCTATTTTGCTTACCTCTATTTACGGTTGTCCGGGATTATTTTGTTTCTTGTAGGTTAAATAAATTTCAGAAGGGAAGGTTACAGCAAGGTCTGTTTGATTTACGAGCCGAAAGCCATAAAGTCAACGTATTTTTTATAGCTTTTACCGATGAATTTTTAACAATAAACGTAAAAAATTATTCTTGGTCCAAAACCGTTACATGCCGACATTGTGGAGCCAAGGGTCGTGGGTTCGATTCCGGGCCGAGACAAATGTTAGTGAGCATAAACATGTTTGTTTGTTTCGTGTCTGGGTGTAAAATGTGTATTCATGTATATACTATAAAAAATATTTAAGTATTGTAACACTCACAAATATATAGTAAAACGATGGTAAAGCGGCATCTTAACAAAACTCACTTTTTACACCAATAACGCCATCTACGCGATACGATAGTGCGCAACGGCAATTAACGGACGACACGACGCGAAACACTAACATCGATATACACCGCGGTCAATAGATGGCGCAGTTTAGTACATTGAGAATCAGTACGCCGCGCCGTGTGAAACACCAGCGCGGGCGCGGCGAGAATTCATTCAGCGACGGATTGCTGACAAAAATGGCAGTAAAAAGTGGCAGTTGATGTCCATTTGGATTAGACCTTTAGGTCAGGGGGTAGTAGAGGGTAGCACGAGAAATAGAAATTTAATTTGAGGACATGGGACAAAGAACCCTCTTTGAGGATTATGGTATCCCGAATGGCGTAATCAGTACCCAAGTTTATTAAAATCAGGGTTTATTATCAAGGTTAAAATGAGTGCAATCAGGCAGATAGTCTTTTCTTCAGTCTTTTCACACGCGTCTTCGCAGGTATACGGTTCGCTGTATCTAAGAACAGATGAAACGTCCCTGTGGTCATCCCGTCACATACGATATTTTGTGTGTCCGGCGCCATCTCGTATCTCGCTATCTGAAAAGCGAGATCAGCACTGCAGCGAGGTGACGAATAAGCCAGCTGTACCGACCCTCAGGCGGTATCGTCTCACTGGCAGCAGATCTATATCGCGCCCATAGATCGCGCCAGTGCTCCGTGTTCAACGTCAAACGGTACGATCCATGTTTACGGGGCCCTGCCTCAATCTAAAGTTATTGCGAATAGTGACCGCCCTCATATAAAGCGTAGGTATATCACGAATTTCGTCATCCCGAATTCCCGGTTCCATACATATACCTCTTATAGGTGAGTTAAAGACTTTAAGGTTTCTCTTTGTAACGCTAGTATCAAATTACATAATGCATGTAACTACTGTCTGTATTCGTGTATAATTGTATGTATTTAAAGGAAAAGTAAATATGTTTTAATCTAGAAAAGTCTGAGTTTTCGACATACGGCCCTTGAAATAAAAGTCCCTTTTCTGCTGACTGGACTCACTCCAGGACACGCTAAATCGATCACACTGAAATTTGTAACGTAAGTACACTTCATTACACGACATCAAGTAAACTCTTTTGTTCCATATTTAAAATCATCATCTTCCTTTTTTCATACGTTACAGTATGTATATCAGTTGTTTGGTACACATAATACAAGCTTGCTTAGTTTTGGGACTAGATGGCGCCATGTGGGAAGTCCCAGGTTTTATTATTATTATTATTATGACATGTAATAGTACCTACCTTGTAAACGAATAGAATAAACGATCCATCAATCCATATCAGCCCGTTATACCTCACCTCAGGGACTTAGGCCTCCCCTCGTTATGAGGGTGCTTGGAGCTTAATCCACCACGCTGCTCTAATGTGGGTCGCCAACATTCGACTATCACGACAATAGGATGAACCTAACTTAATAATTGACCTAAACCTAAACTAGTTATTACATGAATTCGTCATTATCATAGTTGCACATGGACTGCAAATTTTTGTGACGAATTTTGTGACATAATTTCATGGTTTTAATAGTTTTTTTCATAGCCTTTTTTTTGTTTTTCTTTGAATGAAGGCTCATTACTGGCTATGGCAGGGCCGGCGACAGGGGGGGTGTAAGGTTAGTAGTACACCAGGGCCTGGACTAAGAAACGGGGGCCCGGTTAATTTTTTTTTTTCAAAGTAAGGTGACGTGGGCCCCGCAATGTTTTACACCCGGGGCCCGATCTGGCTCTCGCCGGGCCTGGGCTATGGTCACAACCGATCTATACGTAGCGCGGCGGTAAGTACATATCTATTCTTGAGTACAATAAATAATAATTAAAAAAATGTACTTGAAATCTTCGAGATTCAATTGCATTCGTCTGGTTTTTCAATCAGTTATACGAAGCGGATATCGGAATTGAGAATTTGATAACTTCAGCTAAGATCAATTTCGGTATATAAATCGAATGGCTGTTTATGAATTTCCTCAAATATTTTAGAACTTAATATGTCGTGAGTTATTTGTATGTTGATTCAGAATAACTTTTTAAATATAATATCCACATATGTACATCGATTGATCAATCACGGGCTATTGACGGGCTGAGCTCGCCACTAATTGAAACGGTTTATGGAAATTCGTGGTGACATTGATTCATATATTGCGTATATTTTGTATCGAATTTTATAATTCAAATAGAAGCGTTTTTTTTTTAAATTTAGCTACAGATAAGAAATACAAATTTAACCCTATTTATAACATTTAAATTTGAAATAAAAATGTAAATATTTTTTAGTAATTTTATAGAGATCCAAATAACTAGAACAAAGATTACTGTAGTTTTCACATTTATGTCTATACCTAAATCATTAATAAATTGTTTGCTTATTTGTTCGTGGAATATTTACTCTAGTCTATTTACGGCTATTTATACCCTACTGATTTCGCGATCTGAAAACCGAAAAACACTATTTTTTTCAGGTTATTTTTTTCAAGAACCATCGAGGTATTCGATTTTTTTTAATGCTCAATCATAACATCACCTATTTGTCTAGTAAGTCTACAAAATTTCATTAAGATGACATCATCATTTCAGTTTTTAACTGTCCACTGCTGAACATAAGCCTCGTTCATATAACGCCACGCAACGCGATCCTCAGCTTGCTGCATCCAACGGTGACCTGCCGCCTTCTTCAGGTCATAGGTCCATCGACTCGGGGGGCGCCCGACGCTACGCCGGAGATTCTTAGCACCCACCGTCTAATTTAAACATTAATTATTTATTATTAAACACTAATATACCTGAAAATAACCTGCCATTCGTTGAATGAAGTCGTAGAAGGTATAAATATAATTTCCATTTGGTTGGGTAACAAAAGGAACCGTAATGTATTGTCTAGCTAGTACTACATACATCGTTTTCAGTCATCGGGCATATATATACGGTCGCAATTGGATGTCCGTGAGCCCATTAAGTATGCTTAAATGCTAATATATTCGACCGCATGCATAACAATTTACATAGCTCATTTATAAGTTTACACTGATTTCATATCGAAAAATAATTAAATTATAAATCAAAATAGTTCGATGTTAAAATACTCGACGATAAACTGTCGTATATTACCGCTTAGCCTAGTGGGTAGCGACCCTGCCTGCGAAGCTGGAGGTCCCGGGTTCGAATCCCAAGCCGGGTCAGTATTTATATGATGAATATCGATACTGGTACCGGGTCATGGTTGTTATATGTATGTGGTGTCTTCGCTTGGTACCCAAAACACAAGCTAATGCTTAGATTGTCCTATTTTTAAAGAGCCAGCGTCCAACCTTAATAGGTAACATGTTCCATGGTTTAGCGCTGCCATTAGCAGGAATCATTATAATTTGGGGTTCGGGAATACAAGCGATTCCGATGCGCCTAATCAACGTCGTTCAAGTAGGTATAACTATTATGAAATCTCATTTAACGTTTACAATTTTAAGATTACATATTATGGTCCCCGTATTTTGAAAACTCAATATGATTCTGTCCATGGTAAAGATGAAATACAAAAAAGTAATCACCTACACTAGCAACCAGAACCTTTCAGTTTTAGAGAAAAATGACAAAAAATAAGATTATTTTTTTTCTCAAATTTAAGAAAAATGAACTTGTAGACAAACACTGTCAACTATATTGTATTATTTTGGACCTATGTCGTCTACTTTGGCCGATAACCGTGTTTATATTATTGTGAATAAAATTTACAAGTAATGTTTGTTGTTGGATTTTCACAATGGAGGCAATAATTTATTGTTGAATGATCTCTCGAAATTTATAGCTTTAGCATGTAAAAATGTTATGAACAACGCCTTTGTATATTATGGTTAATAAATTGTGATTAGGGATTTGAATTTAGAAACCAAAGATATTTCTAAGTGGAATAAATGTATTTTAGCACGTTTTACGTGTTTCATTTGTCTATTCGACTGACCTGTGAGCCAAAAATAGCGGGTTCGATTCCCACCCGGGACAAATATATATTTGTACTTATTGAACATGACTGATTGTTCACTATCTGAATGTGAAACATCTATACGTATATATTTATTTCTGTACTAGCGACCCGCCCGTAGCTCAGCTCTCGCGGTATTCGTTGATGTGTGCGTCAAGATGGCGGTACAAAGTGGTACAAGGTTACTGTTTAGGATTGTGATTATGCTGTAGAATTAGTACCTTTCATCAAAAAATGTGTACCTGTCTGCTATAAAAAATATTTGAGATTTAAAGTGTAACGTCATTCTGACGTCAGGATGGCGGGACATTTTCTAAATTCGGTACTTCCCTTATTTAAAATTACATTTAGAGTTATCAGATATTTAGTAGCTAATTTTTACCTAAACATATAAAAATCCACATATATACAAGTCAAACCGTTAAGTACCTAGTATTCGTCAATATAAACTTTACGGCCATTATGACGTCAGGATGGATGGTACATTATCAAACTTAGGTCAGATTAGGCGCTCTAATTATTTAAAATTATATTCAGAGTTTTGAAATATTTAATACCTATTTAGTACTAAAACATATATAAAATCCATATACCCAAGTCAAACCGCGCCATCCTGACGACTATGAAATCTAACTTAACAAAAAATACGTAAAAGAGTACAAATGTTGATAAACAGGGATTTAATACCTAATTTGTACCTAACAAAAATATATATTTTGAGTAAGTATACAGTACTTGTATAAATATATAGACGAATAAACGATAAGTTAGACCATATACAAAATTTGTCCAATTACGCTCGACAGTAATAATTTGTTCGGTGTGCTCGTGTGCAGTGTATGTTTTTATATAGTTATAAGGCACAAAATCTTTACGAAGCTATTGTTTTTTCATATATTTCATTAATTTGGCTACTTTAGGATCGTCATTGCCTCGACGGATTGTATAATTACAACCAGTCACCATCTTACACCAATCACAGAAATCCTCGATAAAAATACTTTTTTGGAGAAGAATCACTTTTATTTTTTACTTTATTTATTTATTATTATTTAATTTAAAAAGAGATAGTAATGATATATCTTTCATGAAAATTTCAAGTGTGAGTAATGATCTTAAAACCACCAATCACCAAAAACGTCGAAAAAATTACGTTCCTTGTATGGGAACCCCCTTTAATTTTTAACTTTATTTAATTATTAATACTTTTTATCATAGAAATCATAGTAATACATCTTTCATAAAAATTACAAGTGTAAGTAATGATTCTACAACCACCAATCACCAAAAACGTCGAAAAAATTACGTTCCTTGTATGGGAACCCCCTTTAGTTTTTAAATTTAATTTATTATTATTATTTGTTATTATAGCATTTTTTAGTATACATCTTTCATTAAAATTTAAAGTGTAAGTAACGATCCTACAATCACCAATCACCAAAAAAGTCGAAAAAATTACGTTCCTTGTATGGGAACCCCCTTTTATTTTTAACTTTTATTTATTATTATTATTTATTATTATAGCATTCTTGAATATACATCTTTTATTAAAATTTTAAGTGTAAGTAACGATTCTACAACCACCAATCACCAAAAAAGTCGAAAAAATTACGTTCCTTGTATGGGAACCCCCTTTTATTTTAAGTTTTATTTGATTATTATTATTTGTTATCATAGAGATCATAGTGGTACATCTTCTATGAAAATTTTAAGTGTAAATAATGATTCTACAACCACCAATCACCAAAAACGTCGAAAAAATTACGTTCCTTGTATGGGAACCCCCTTTAATTTTTAACTTTTATTTATTATTATTATTTATTATTATAGCAATCTTAAGTATACATCTTTTATTAAAATTTTAAGTGTAAGTAACGATTCTACAACCACCAATCACCAAAAACGTCAAAAAAATTACGTTCCTTGTATGGGAACCCCCTTTGATTTTTAACTTTTATTTATTATTATTATTTATTATTATAGCAATCTTAAGTATACATCTTTTATTAAAATTTTAAGTGTAAGTAACGATTCTACAACCACCAATCACCAAAAACGTCGAAAAAATTAGGTTCCTTTCATGGGGACCCCCTTTAATTTTTAACTTTATTTGATTATTATTATTTGTTGTTATAGATATCATAGTGATACATAATCCAATTAAATTTCAAGTGTAAGTAATGATTCTACAACCACAAATCACCAAAAACGTTGGAAAAATTACTTTTCTTTAATGGGAAATCTTTAATTTTTAACTTTATTTTATTATAATTATTTGTTATCATAAAGATCATATTGATACATCTTTCATGAAAATTTCAAGTGTAAGTAATGATTCTACAACCACCAATCACCAAAAACGTCAAAAAAAATACGTTCCTTGTATGGGAACCCCCTTTAATTTTTAACTTTTATTTATTATTATTATTTATTATTATAGCAATCTTAAGTATACATCTTTTATTAAAATTTTAAGTGTAAGTAACGATTCTACAACCACCAATCACCAAAAACGTCAAAAAAATTACGTTCCTTGTATGGGAACCCCCTTTGATTTTTAACTTTTATTTATTATTATTATTTATTATTATAGCAATCTTGAGTATACATCTTTTATTAAAATTTTAAGTGTAAGTAACGATTCTACAACCACCAATCACCAAAAACGTCGAAAAAATTAGGTTCCTTTCATGGGGACCCCCTTTAATTTTTAACTTTATTTGATTATTATTATTTGTTGTTATAGATATCATAGTGATACATAATCCAATTAAATTTCAAGTGTAAGTAATGATTCTACAACCACAAATCACCAAAAACGTTGGAAAAATTACTTTTCTTTAATGGGAAATCTTTAATTTTTAACTTTATTTTATTATAATTATTTGTTATCATAAAGATCATATTGATACATCTTTCATGAAAATTTCAAGTGTAAGTAATGATTCTACAACCACCAATCACCAAAAACGTCAAAAAAAATACGTTCCTTGTATGGGAACCCCCTTTAATTTTTAACTTTTATTTATTATTATTATTTATTATTATAGCAATCTTAAGTATACATCTTTTATTAAAATTTTAAGTGTAAGTAACGATTCTACAACCACCAATCACCAAAAACGTCAAAAAAATTACGTTCCTTGTATGGGAACCCCCTTTGATTTTTAACTTTTATTTATTATTATTATTTATTATTATAGCAATTTTAAGTATACATCTTTTATTAAAATTTTAAGTGTAAGTAACGATTCTACAACCACCAATCACCAAAAACGTCGAAAAAATTAGGTTCCTTTCATGGGGACCCCCTTTAATTTTTAACTTTATTTGATTATTATTATTTGTTATTATAGATATCATAGTGATACATCTTTCATAAAAATTTCAAGTGTAAATAATGATCCTTCAACCACCAATTACCAAAAATGTCTGTAAAATTATGTTTCTTTAATGGGAAATCTATAATTTTTAACTTTATTTTATTATAATTATTTGTTATCATAAAGATCATATTGATACATCTTTCATGAAAATTTCAAGTGTAAGTAATGATTCTACAACTACCAATCACCAAAAACGTCGGAAAAATTACGTTCCTTGTATGGGAACCCCCTTTAATTTTTAACTTTTATATATTATTATTATTTATTATTATAGCAATCTTAAGTATACATCTTTTATTAAAATTTTAAGTGTAAGTAATGATCCTACAATCACCAATCACCAAAAAAGTCGGAAAAATTATGTTTCTTTAATGGGGAATCTTTAATTTTTAACTTTATTTACCTAGTTATTATTATTTTTTATTATAGCTATCATAGTGTTATGTTTTTCATGAAAATTTCAAGTGTAAGTAATGATCCTACAACCAGTAATCACCAAAAATGTCGGAAAAATTAAGTTTCTTTAATGGGAAATTTATAATTTTTTAACTTTATTTTTTTATTATTATTGTTTATTATAGGGGCTATAATGATACAACTTTCGTGAAAATTCCAATTGTAAGTAATGGTCCTATAACCATTAATCACCAAAAACGTCGGAAAAATTCAAAATTCAAAAAAATTCAAAATTTCAAAATTCAAAAAGTTTTTATGCAATATAAAATGTTTGCACACACTTATTGAAAGTCGTAAAAATTGATTAGGTACCGGTTCAAAAACTAGGAGGAGAAGAACCGGCAAGAAACTCCTCTCTGTTTATTTTATTTAAATATATGTTTTTCTTAATTGTTTTATCTTTTTTAATTTAAAGTCTTACAACTATTACAATGATGTCCATGCGCACTTATCATTTAAATACTCGGTAATACAATAGTAAGCTTTTTTCATGAGTTGGACTTTAACTCGCTTTATAAATTGATTAGAATTCAAGTCTAACATTTCTTTTCGAATTTTATTATAAGACGGATACAATTTCCCATGAAAGAATTATTAACCTTGGAGAGCCTGAACCTGGGAATTGATAACATATGCTTATGTCTTGTATTTAAGTTGTGGCCATCACCCACCCTAGAGAAAGCATTTATGTTTTTATGTACATAAATTATATTTTCATAAATATACTGACAAGGGACTGTCAAAATATTACCTTCTCTAAAATGAGCCTTTACACTATCTCTAGATTTTAATTTATATATAACTCGAATAGCCCTTTTCTGCAGTGCAATTATGTTCCTTGTATGGGAACCCCATTAAATTTTTAACTTTATTTTATTATTATTATATCATATTATAGCGATCCTAGGAATACATCTTTCATAAAAATTTCAAGTATATCTTACAACCACCATTCACCAAAAACGTCGAAAATACGTTTCTTGTATAGGAACCCCCTTTAATTTTTGATGTTTACTTGAAGGTTCCTTAGTACCTAAGGATCTGACCTGAGATGATATCTATGTAACTTCAACAAACCAAGCGCGCAGTTTTTTTTCTAGAATCACGCCGAATGCAGCACCTCCTGATGGTCTAAAATCGTAAAGCCTGTCAGATTTTCATCTGAGAATGTGATCTGAGATAAGTGCATAATATAATGATAATATATATTTGACCCATTAGCATCGTCAGTTAAAATAATAAAATTATTACTGTTTTGTTATTTTAAATAACGGTTAGCAGATACGGCTCCTTAAATTTACAAATAATGTATTTCAATAATGAACCAGTAACAGGTAAGAATGTTTTCCGACGCTATTGATGTGTTTATTTTGTAATTTAATTTATTTTTAGAAATCTAGAAGGCGACTACAATAGCCGGTTTAGCGTTGCCAACCGTATTTGTCAGTTTGGACGTGTAACATTTACGAATCCACAATTCTACATGAAATCGTTTTCGTTTTTTCATGTCCGTTCGACGTTCAACTGTCCGTTGTTACAGGGCGCTATTTAATCAAACCAGCTTTTTTATCAATATCAGCTAATGAACGTTCTTAAAATGTGCGTAGGCCCACTAATTTTTAAAACCAAAGACGAAAAAACGTTAATAAAAAACAAATTTGAATAACTATACTTTTGCCGTATGTTTCACGGTAAAATTCCAATTTTCAATAAACCGTAGAATGTATTGATGAGTTTTAGTTATTTACATACGATTTCCACACGACCGATCTCTGCACGCGACTGTATTTCGAAATCTTAATCTATCTAATGGGACAGAAAGGAGAGTTGATATTGTGTATAAATAAGTCCATATATTTAGTACGTAATGACAGGATGTTCCCCTTATGACGTCAAAACTATTATTATTATTTTATTAAATACTTCATCAATAACTTACATGGGTTTATAAAAATAAACATCTGTACCAAGAAAAGTTCTCAAAAATTTAATGATAGCCATCGAGGAAAATTCACAGCGAAAATCATAAATTTCCATCCAAGTATACAGGAATATTTTCAATTATAAAAATTTCTCGGCCATGTTTCTTATCCTGGAAACAAATTTGAATTTGTTTAATCGGCTTTACGTTCAAAGAATTTCAATGTCGCGTAACGTTTGCTTTTTATATACCAATCTAAATTCTTTTTACGTATTTTCACTGTTCCGCGGGAAAACTCGGAGTCTATAATTTCATTATGTTTATCCGTCTGTTCGCTTATAATATCCTGTTGCCACGCTTTTTACCAATATCGATCTATCCACATGGAATTGGGGAAGTTCTCACAAATTAAAATATCACGTCATCCTCGCATATAATTCCAGCGAGACGGCTAAGTTTGTACTCGCGCCTATGCCAAACTTTTCTTTTTAAATCAGAAATATTTCCGTTTGTTGTTGAAACATTACGATATCTATGAACGCCTAAGTTTATGTTGGGAGCTCTTTTGTACAAAAATATCGAATTCACTAGAAATCGACTATTTACTGAGTCAATGTCCGTCCGTCGTCCCCGTCCCGTCTATATTGGCGTTTCGCTGCTTTACACCATGCTTATAATTGTTCAAAATATGTAATAGTACGTAAAAAGGGACGATTGCTGGAGTTATTGGATATTTGTATGTTGCATGGTACTTCGTATGAAAGTTGACTTTTGTCCGATTGATTTGCTTACTCACCAAGGCAAGGTTATCGCGATCACAGTTGCGCCTCACCGCTAGTAGAACTTTGAAGTAAAATGAAAGTCAAAGTGCAGATAAAATAAATATAATTAAACTGTAAACAAAAACTATTTACATAAATGTTATCTAGGCGGAAAGTTTCATACCAGAGACTGGTGGTTCTACTGTGGTGTTTTGTATCATTTCATTACTGGGTTTTTTATAGAGCTGTTTTCAGGTGGCGTTTCGGTATATGATAGTAGTATATAATTGGGGAGTCTGGCTCACTTTGTATGGCTATAAAATTGGGGAGTCTGGCTCACTTTTTCGTTATTTGCAGAAAATCGTTGTCCGTTTTAAAAGTCTCGCTTCGCTCTCACGGACCACGATTTTCAGCAAATAACGAAAAAGTGAGCCAGACTCCCCAATTTTATAGCCATACAAAGTGATCCAGATTCCCCAATTATATACTACAAAAACCGTTGTCCGTTTTAAAAGTCTCGCTTCGCTCTCACGGACAACGGTTTTTCTGCAAATGCTAAATGAACCAGAGTTCTCAATAATTTTTCTCGGAAAACACGATCTCAGTAAAAAAAAAAAAAACGACAAATGAACTAGACAGATAATTTCTAAACGTGTAAAATTAAAACCGTTGTCCGTTTTAAAAGTCTCGCTTCGCTCTCACGGACAACGGTTTTTCTGCAAATGCTAAATGAACCAGAGTTCTCAATAATTTTTCTCGGAAAACACGATCTCAGTAAAAAAAAAAAAAACGACAAATGAACTAGACAGATAATTTCTAAACGTGTAAAATTTATGCTCCATCAACCTACAAACGCATTTCATTTCTTGACTATAATACAAACATAATTCATATTTTGATATTTACGAATAAAAAATACATAATTAATTGAAACTATGTAGAGAAGGTTTACAAGAAATAAAACAAATTATTGAATGTAAAATAGGTTTATTTTTCATTTTTATAAAAAGAATTATACCATTTCTTAATTTCTATTACATTTTGTAACGCACAATTAATATTTACTTGATTAATGTATCTGTGACAAGCCTGATGATGTCCATAAACGTCCGTACGAAGTTCTCGTAAAGGTGGACATCCTATGTCTTCTATATTTACAATTCGTTTGTCTTCGAGTTGCTTGATATAGTCTTCAAACCATATTTTTTTTTGTAAGCCTTTAACATATATACATGTAGCTTCTTTTATTAGGTTATTTATTATTGTGTTGAGTTGTGTATAATCTATTTCTCCAGAGTCCCACGAAATACCATGATAGTTTCTTGTTAGCCATGAATTCGTGGATCGACACTTTGCAGACAAATTATACCAAGGATATGGTGGTTTAAATAGTATACAATATTCTTTGTCTTCTTTGTCTTCAACAGATGCAACCGCTAGTTCTTTCACGATCAATTCATTTTTTCCATTTACAAAACATTGTATATCCATAATAAGTTCCATAATTGTTTGAGATTTCTTAAATATTCGAATACGTGTAGATTATTCAAGTGCTCGTGAGCGACTAGCCAGCAGAATGACTAACCTACTCTCGCAATAAAATTACGTAATTTCAGCGTTGAAACACGTTTAGACAAGTATAATTTACAAATCATCTATATTTATCCATGAATTGTGTGTACCATCAAATCCCAACCATTTTACTAATATTTTATTTCCTCTTTTTTTTATAACTCTTTCAATTAGATAAATATCAGGATATTTCGTTTTTGAAAGCTCTTCTTTGTAAAAGCAACCTTGAACTGGTGAATTTAAATAATCTTTTAGTTGATAAGTAACAGGTCTAGTATTATTAACTTTGGTTATAGTAAAAATTTCAGTAGTCCAGTTAGGTGTATAACCTTTTTCAAAAACATGTTTATATTTACTTATTCTCACTTTATCGCCTATTTTTAATTTTTGAGACTTTTTAAACATCATCTTATCGTTGTTATTATAAATATTTCTTAATATTGATTTCTCGTTCGATCTATTTACATTTATTGGTTTCAGTGCTATAGTTCTATGTGTACTGTTGTTGTAGGAATCTAATAATTCATTTAAAATATCTATCCATCGATAACTACCTCTCGCTGTAAATCGCTTCCACATTTTGTTTTTTAAGGTTCGATTAAAACGTTCACAGATTGAAGCCTTTAAATTACTATAAGTAGAATACATATTGATGGAATATCTATTCATAAGTGTTTTGAATAAAGAATTGTAGAATTCGGTACCATTATCAACTTGAAGATTTTTTGGTATTCTACCAGATGTAGTAAATATTGATAACATTGCTTGGGTAACATTATTACTATTTTTTGTTTTTAAAGGCACAGCCCAACCAAATTTTGAAAAATTATCGATTACCGTTAGAATGTATTTATAATTATCGTTTACAGAAGCATATGATTGCATATCAACAATATCAGCTTGCCATGTCTCATCTAATCCCCGTATATCAACGTGACGTCGTTGATAATTTCTACGAGCAGCACGATGTAATTCTTCAGCAATTAAAGTCTTGTAGGAGTTATTCATAATTTATTTGTATTTTCCAATGCTGTTAATCTTTGATCTATGTTTGTTAATGTATTAGAATGTGTTTTAGAAAGGTTATGATTGATGGTAATGTCTTTTTCTAAATTCTCTTTTACTGTGTCTAAGTGAGTTTTTAAATAATAGTATATTTGTTTCATTTCATTATTATCGATAGTCAACTGATCAAATCTTTCATTATATTCACGTCTTATAATATTTATTTCATTGGACAATAATCCTGTCACAATTTTTAAAGATACACCATCACTGTCTCCTAAAGCATCTCCCACATTGCATAATCGTTTATTTTCAATATCATAATTCCCCTCAATATTAATTTTAAATCCTTCTCCTTGTGGTCCACGGCGTCCTGTTGAAGATTTAGATAATTGACGTCCAAATACGTCTACACTCATTGTACTTCCTCAAGATACTTCGAGAGAATGATTAAATAGTTGATAAATCTTGTTAATAAATAATGTTAGCTTCACGCAATTCCTCTAGGATTGAAATTATTTCATTGGAATGGGTGACATAACCGCTAGCCGCTCTTGATGCTAATAGAAGTCGTAAACGATCTACCAACTCATTAGGATTATCCCAATACACATAATTGAAATTCAAACCAACTCTAGGAGTTGACATATTGGTGGGTAATAAGGTATTATTGTTAGAAACCCCACTACCTATCTTTTCATTAGCGAACCTCGAAATTATGTTAATATATTTTGGGGTATTGTTTATACGGAGAGCACCATCATCTTTAAAATGTTTACGATGCGCATTAGTAGCTGTAATGATTTCTGCGTAATTTTCAATATCACTATCTATTATAGCATTATTGTTAGGTACTTTTTTGAAAATCAATTCTAATAAACCAACTGTAGCGGGATAATTTTTGTTTGCTATTAGAATTTTGTCTTTTTCAAAATAGATAGGTGTATTTCCTAACATTAAGCGTTTTCCCTTTAATTGTCTCACACCATAAATTTGATCTAAATCTTTATGATTTTTAGATTTTAATAAAGATAAATATGATAAAATACTGTGATTTGGTTTTTGTAAAGAATCGTTTTCTTCTTCTTCTTCATGTTCTTCTACGTCAAAGAATGAATCATCATCATCACCATCGATATTAGTAGTTTTTTCATCTTTTGAAGTTGTATTCATGGATTCTGTTTCTTTTTTATGTGTTACATAGTGCTCATCATATTTATTATTTTCTTTATGCTCTTCTTCCTTCTTAGGTGCAATATTCGGTATAGTGACACTAATTTTCTTTAAAGAAGTAGTCAAAGGTCTAAAGACTTCGTTTAAAGTGTTTTCTGTGTTTTTTCTATGCAATTTCAATAATTTATGCTTTTTTCTTATCACATTGCCAAGCTTTCTGATTTTACGTAAAGTGTCCTGTTGTTTTTTAATACTTTGAACTTCCATGGTGTTTGTGTTTAGTACGACAAACTGCAACTGGTTATAACTAATGTGGACTCTTTATATTTATAAAGGTGTCAAACCCTTTCCTATATCGACCGTTTTCTAAAGAACTCTCCTTATCAATGACAACAAAGCTATATTTTACGTTCCAACATTTAAAACATAGTTTCTTAAATTCTTTAAAAGTCATGTCACTATTTACATGCTCATCGTAAATGTGTTTTAAATTTAAATCATCTTGTTTAAATATTACTAATAAATTAGTATTGTCACGAATCAAATGCTTAGGAACACAACAGTAAGTTTGTGAAAGATAAAAACAATCAACATCTTGATGTCTCCCCATGCAAAAGTATTCCTTTACATTATTCTGTTTTTCACAAACAATATCATCAAAAATAATGATGGAACCAGGGAGAATATCTTTAGGTTTCACTATTTCATCATTTTCTTGAAAAATATAGTAACCAATATCACTAACAGTAGCAATTACTTTCTTAAGAAGTTCGTATTTTAATTGATGTATGGATTTTGAATAAATGTAAATATTCGAAAATCTTAATCCATTCATGTGTGTAATAATCGCTAACAAAGCATTTGTTTTCCCACAGTTGGAGGGACCGCAAAAAATCGATCTTATGCTATTAGGTAATAGTTTACCATGTCGACGGTTTTTTTCTGATGTGGTAAGTACAATAAGATTATCAAGGTTCTCTACAGGTAATACGGTTTGTTGCTTTATGAACCTCATGATGTAGCAAACTGAATAAGAAATCATTTGTATATAGTTTATGTATATAAAATAAAAAACATAAAATATGGGTAAAAAATTTATTAGGTAATTGTTAACAAAATTAGAAAATAAAAATTATCAATCGGTTTTGAATACTTTTTTCTTCGTACACAATTTACAATACGCTTGCATGAAAAGTGGACTATCGAGTTCATCTTGATCGTTTGATGTATTATCACCGTAAGAATGAATAGTGCAAGGAGTATAATAAGGCTTCACATCATCATTATCCAACACTGATTTGGGTAGTCGATCATTATGATACAATAAATGAATGTAGTGACCATAACGTTTGATTAATATATCTATAGGTATTTTTTCAATGTCTTTCTCACATAAATTGAATATTTCCATTTTGATTTAATATAAAATAACACACAACCACTCTACTTTACAACAATTTGCGTACTGCGCTGCTGATTGGATTGTACTCAATTATTCTATCGTGTATGATTAAACAATAAGCAGATGTTTGCAGAGGAAATTGTTTTTCTGATTCAAATTCTATACGTATGTCTACAGGTCCTGTTTTTAATGTTTCATTTTGTTTGGAACAATCTAATACAACAAGTGGAGCCATTTCCTTGAATTCCTTTTTTGACAATAATGGTTTACACCTGTTCTTGTCAAAGTAAGAGCTTTGAAATTGAGCATACATATCATACAACAGTGAATATTGGTTTCGTTCGAAATCAATATTAAGGTTAACGTAAGGGTATGTTTGAGAATTTAAATACAATTTAACGTCACGAATGTCACAATGATCGAAGAAACTTGCATCTTTTGTGTGTATATTCTTTCGACCCGTTTGGAATCCTAAGATAACGTATCGAGGTTTCTCTAGTTGTGTAGATGTTTTTACAACCCATACATGGTTTGTAGTCGTAGGTAATAATGGATATTCATATAGTTCCCAAGTCCGAAAACTTATTTGTATAGGAGGATCTTTGACGATATAATTAAGTAAATTTACTTTTGCAAAGTCGGACAATTTAACATATGGCATTAACCATTCTATTTTGGAAATGGATATTTTTACATCTTTATCAACATTTTTTTCTGATTGTACGATCGCATTTACGTCTGTATTAGCTCTGGTAAGAATAAGTTCATGTTTTGCATTCACTATTACTCTATTATAATCTTCTGCAAACCCGAGTAACAAATTGAGTGGAATCGAGACATCAAAATAACCTTTGGTATCAACAATGTCCTTAGTTGTATTTGTGTTCCATCCAGCATTATCAAGATATGTAGTTTGATTTGGGCTAGCGGAAATGAATGTTTTTATAAGGCTTGTTAAACCAACGTTTTTATTGCGATCAATTTCAACAGCATTTAACTCATAACGTAATTCTTCAAACAAAAAGCATAATCCCATATTTACGAGATTCGTGTTAACGCTAACCTCACCATTGCTCTTCATAAGTTTTCCGGTAAGATGTAGAAAGCTTTTGCTGGGTAGTATACAAGCATCTTGATGTTGAACAGTAATGCGAATTTCATCATTGTTGTTGAAAGTGGTTAATGCATATGGACGATGAGCATGAAACTCGTAATGTTCTATTGATTCATCGAATAATACACTTTTTTGTATATTTAAAATTTCTTCTTGTTCTTCCATGGTAAAATGCAGATTAAACAGAAAAATTTAAGTTTTATTTTGTTTTTATTGAGTTTGAAACAAGTCTTAAGCCAAGCCCTTTTAGAAATTGTATGTTCCGATGTGTTAACCGATTCAATGGTCGAACTCGAGTGGGTGGATAAACCCATTTTCTGTTGTTATTATATGAATAGGTTTTACTGTTATAAACCACACCCATTCTATGCTATTGACTTAAGATGTAATCGCACTGTTATAATTTCTCCTCGGAAATTTACTAGATCTCCGTCTTAATCGACTATTTTCAACTGAATATTATGTATTGCCTTAACCATAACAGGAAGATAAATGACTTGCGATGGTACTTCTACTATTTTATATCCAGGTGGAACCGTGGGGAAAAATTCGTGAATAATGTGAGCTTGATTAGAATTAATATACGCCCCTCCTGTTATGTTACATTCTACTCGCAAAGCGTTTACTTTGATTATGGAAACAGGTATATCTGATAAATAATCAACGTTTGGATCTAGAATTCTAGGAGAATATCCTAACAAATTTCCCAAAGAATCTTTATGGGTAAAATCAACTTTTTTACTACATCTCACTTTACATCGCAATTGATTTTCATCAGGCTTTATCGATATGAAAATATTAAATTTATCTAATGCATCAGTTAAATATTTTTCAATGTTTTCGATTTCGTAACTACCTGGAGGAATTACAATAACTTTGTCATCGATATAGAATTTGTTATTTCTTTCATCGATATTGGGAATGGAATTAAAAGTCAAGAATTCTACTAAACCAAGCACATAGTTTTTTGATGATAATTCAATAGGAGGAAAATATTGTGCTTCTAAAACGGGTCCAACACCGCTTAACGTTAATGTCCATGATTCACTCATGACTGAATCTATAATGAGTTGACGTTCTGATATATATTTAAGTTAAATTATCACTAAGAAATTTAAGACACAAATGTCCACAATTGAATGTATTGAAGCTTTGATATTTTTTATAATTGTATTTTACATTTTGCACTTTTAAATATGATAATAAATTTGATGGAGGTGGTAAATTTCCAAAACTATCAAAATAAAAGACACAATTGTTTTTTTTCTTATAAGCTACCCAGTGAGTTCCAGGACCATTTTTACTATCTAAGTTTATTATACCAGATTCATGTGTCCAAGGAGGTGAGTTAGGTAAATCATTTCTCATAAAAACACCTCTAAAGTTAGGAATATTTAAAATTCTAGCATATTTTGTTAAATCAATATTTGTAAGAGCTCTGTTTGGTAGTGTTAATAGTTTTTTGAAGGTTTTATATAAATACCTAAACCTTTCTTATAAGGTTTAAGAAACATTCCTTTTCCTAAAGATATCGCTTCCATTTTTTCATTATGTCTTTTTTGTTCTTTAAGTTGTTCTACAGCATTTTTAGCATTGTTGACTGCTTTCGCGATTCCAGCAGCTCCACCAGCCAAAGCACCTGTTGCACTTAATCCAGCAAAAAGTGGTATTAAAAAAGGAAGTACTCCACCAATTTTTTGTGGCAGAGGTAAAATTCTAGGACAATTGATATTTTTTTTCCCTCCTACTTGACGAATCACTTTACGAACACCATTCAGTGCAGATTTTATAGGATCAGATCCTTTAGACATAGATGATTTAGCTATTTTAATAACATGCTTGAAAGGTTTCTTTGATCTTTTAATTTTTTTCTTTGTTTTATTTTTATTTGTGATACCAAGACCTAATTTTGACTTGGCACCCATCGCGGACGCAATGCCTAACGCAACTGCTCTTTCACTCATTGATGCATCTCTATTAAATACTCGTTTCATCGCTTTTGATGCTAGCATACGATCAGCCTGATTTCTCATATGAACATTATCTCTGTTTTTCGAATACGCTATATCATGTTCGCGACAAGCTGAATCAAGTGGATTAATACCCATATCACCTCGTGCTAATCGATCTTTGAGTTTAGTTCCAGGACCGCAAAACTGATAACCGGGTACATGTAGCTCAAACGGTAATTTATTCAGCATATCATTGAAAAATCCAAAACCTTTTTTTCTCTTTCGATAATAATATTTATTATTATTATTATTATGGTGAATCATTATTCAGCATAAACGTTGTAGTCTCTTAAAGAATTATAGGGTTATGAAATAAAAACAGAGATGAACTCAGTAATATACTTAATTTAATGGTAAAAATACATACATATTTTTATAGATGTACACTTTGGTTATAAAAAATATCAGATATATTTGTACATAGCATACTTAAAATAATTTGTAATGTCCCCAAGGCAATGTGTTATATTTATCAATTATTAATCTTTTATCATCATTAGCATTCAACACGGATTTATTTACTTCTTGCGAGAATATCGTGTGTTTGATTGATTTAAATACATTCATACATGAGCGCAATGTATTGTTAGTTTTAAGAGTAGATTTGTATTCGTCTGTAGTTAAAAGATTTAACACTGCTTTGCTAACTCCCTTTGCCTTTTTGATTTCATCGTTTTCGGTTTTTATACAATATAGTTTAGATCTTAAACCTACAAATTCATCAACGATTGTCCCTCCTAATTCATCTTTAAACAGACCTGGTACCTTTTTATTTACTAGTGGTAAATCATAAATATTGTTCCTACTAAAATTGCTTGTATCAAATAATTCAAGATTTTCTTTTAGATCTTTATAAATACAATCATTTGTAGGTATTATGTAATATAATAAACTGTCAGTGTCGGTGTAGCACAGTTGTGCTCTATCGCCATATTTTGGTTTAATAAAAGAATAGTGAAAGCTATAAAGATGGGATTTACTTAATTCTAGTACAGTAAATCCTATGTATATAGGACGGTCAAGTAAAATTTCCGACTTGTCCATCTGAACTGCTGCGAAATTTTCAGAAAGAATTGATACATTATGAAAATTTGGTTGAGCAATCAATTTTTCAGCACCTATGTATTTATTTGTGTAATTTTTTTCATCACTCCATCGATCAACTAATTTTACAGATATTTGCTTCCGCTTGTTTTCTAAAGTTTTTCCAAATATTGAATTATTGAACAATTTAAAAAAATCTTGTTCAAACGTAGATTGTGAGGATTGACGCAAACTTGTATTCAAATCTATATATTGTTTTAAATAATTACTTTGTTTAAATGAAAGAATTTTATGAATTTTATTCAATATCAAACCATGCTTTAAACACTGTTTTAAATGCATATAATGAATAACATAGTGATATTTATTGTACAGATTTGCGATCAATTTATAAGTCTTTCCTCCAGGAGGTTTCATTTTTTCTGGTGCAAATGGTAAATCTTTGTGAGAGTCATGTAAGTCCTCGTTATAGATTAAATCAACCTCTAATATAAATCCAATGTCTGAATTTTCATGACATGAATCTATGTCAAAAGATAATAATTCATCACTTTGTAAAAGTTTGAATTCTGAAATCGGTAAGTTTTTCATCATCACGTATCCATATAAATTATTACAATCTAAATATAAAAGATAAGTATTTGGTCTATCTTCCCTGTAGTCTTCAGTATAAATATTATTAGCTTTTGCATATCGTAAAGAACACTGTGATAATCCGCCTCGGATGCCTTGTTCAAGCATTTGATATATTTCAATGTCAGAAATTAATTCTAATTTTACACCAGTATTTAAAAGCATTGCGTCCCAGCTAAGACTAGGAGCGGTTACATAAAAAGCTGCATCTAGTTTATAATTTTTTTGGCAAACAGTACGAAAATTTTCAAATACATCACATAATAATAGAACATCGATCATTAAATATAAATCAGTATATTGTCCTAAATTGCATATGGAAAATTTTTCTCATACATCAAAAGCATGTTTATAATCATCGTCTGAAATATGATTTGATGTTAAAGTATTATAAAAACTTTGTTTCGGTGGCAATACTGTTTCATTATATTTATCTAAACTATCCATATATTCGTACGGATACACTCCCTTACGGCATGCTAATCGAAATTTATTTTTATCAGAGAAAAAGCGTCTGAGATTCAAAAATTTATCATACTCTAATGTTTTAGATAATTTATCTAAACTCGTGTTGAGAAAATGACAAGAATCAACAAATCTGAGAGGAATATATGACTCACGAACATCGTATACATTTTTTATGAATTTAGTAAAAGAAATATATTTTTCTTTCCCTTTAGGTATCACCTCTATCCTGCCATCAGATTCACTAAGCTCTTTTATAAATAAATGACAATCATACCCCGCTAAGTTATGAAAGAAAAATGGAATGAACGTACAAGTCTTTAAAAGCAAGTTACAATGTGAGTGTACTGCGCCTCTGTATACGCCTGTTCTGTGACAGTGATCGCGAACTACATCACCCAATAGTAAATTATTACATATATAACAGTGAGTGGCGCTATTGTATTCAATTTGTTGTTGCAATGATAACGGAATCATTTTTTTCTTTTCAGTCGTATTAATTCTATGAATTTCGTTAACATGTTCCGTTAATGACTTTACAAATATATGAACGCAATCTTTTCCTCGATATGAAATGAATTTATTTAAACTCGAATCATATGCACAACATATATAATAAGCAAATGCTATTGGTACGTGTCTTTTTGTTAATTTTGTGTATTTAGTTTCACAGTTCTGGTTGTTATTAAGAGGTAATAACATAGTTTCGAAATCACCATAGATAACGAAAGGAATACGTTGCAATCTCTCGTAGTGAGTGAATTGTAAGATTGTACCAGGTCTGGGCAATACCGTTTTAATTCGAGCACAATTATGCATCTCCATACTATCATATGAGGAAAAAAATAACATACACTCATCACAAAAATATATTTTGCCTTTATGCCTCGTTACTTGGTGTCTAATAAGCCGTTCAAAATCTTTTATTAAACAATAATGCCCATGTTGAGAATTTTCTATATATAATAAATTAATATGGTTTATACTACGATATTCTGTCTTGTAGAGCGGGCCTACAAGTTGATTTTTTGAATCTAATCCGTAAATATTTACTGTAAATGTTGGATTATTCATTTCGAATATCTTTATATCTCTATTAGTAGGAGGAAAATTCATCCCATCTATTTTAAATATTTGTTTGTAATCTGGATATGATGCAGTGCGTGTACCATTTTTTTTCACTGGAAATAAAGATGCAACTGCACACCATAAAAAACAATGAGAGTCAGTGTTTTTAATGTTTAAACAACTTTTCGTACTCTGAATATTTTTAGGTAATGGTATGTAAGAACCCCCTCGTAATGGTGTGTATTTATTTATATTCATTTCAAGATGAGATACACTGGAAATAAACCAACCCGAATCTTTTAATTGAAATTCGCTACATTTCCGAATGAGTGTAGCTTTAACATGGTTATAATATTCATTGATATCAGTATTGTGATAAAATTTCTTATACTTCACTGTAAATGATTTCAACTCGGTCTTTATTTGGTGTGGTAAAGAATAATAACAAAACAATTCAAAATTTATTTTACAGCTATTATGTTGATGAAGAATATATTTAATTAATTTATTCACCGAAACTCGTACATCATTTAAAAAATCTTCTGGAAGTAAATACCTATCATGAATACCATCTATTCTAAAAGAAAGTAGTCTGTTTTTAAATGCCGAATTTATAAGCCGTACATTATCAATGTGGCTTTGTAACAAACAATTTTTTTATGTAAGTTTGTTCTAAGATGAGCATAGTATATTTTCTTTGTAACATTTATACCACAAATATTACAATATATTTTATTCGTCATATTAATAAAATATCGTAGTGCACAATAATAAAATCAAAATATGTAGTTTTATCAGATTGCATCCAAAGTAAAAAAAAAAATAGGTAATACAATACCATATGTAAACCAAGTTATCTACTATTTACTTTGTAAGCATTGCTCGTTAATTTATACTTAAACCTAGAAAATCTAATTTTTATCTTTAATTAAAAAATACACTGATTACAATGTAGGCTTATATTCTATTACACGAAATACATAAAGTATGAAAATAACACGTTATTTAAATCAGTAAGTTTAAGAAAATAATATTTTACTTTTTCTTTTCAGGAATAAATTGTGCTTCAGATTTTGCAAATTTCTCTTTTATGTTCAATAAAAGACGTTGCAAATATTTAAAGTCATCAGACTCTCTTTGTAATTTAATTTTCGTATTTATCAAAGCGAATTTCCAACGAGTATCATCTGGTAATTTCTCGATTTCGGACGTATAGTAAAGTTTTAATTCCAAAAAGAATTCTCCATTCGCATTGTTTTCAGTCTGTTTTGTCATTCCATTAGCAACTCGCTTCCATAAAATACCCGATAATTCAGAGAAAATCTAATTTTTACCTTTAATTAAAAAATACACTGATTACAATGTAGGCTTATATTCTATTACACGAAATACATAAAGTATGAAAATAACACGTTATTTAAATCGGTAAGTTTAAGAAAATAATATTTTACTTTTTCTTTTCAGGAATAAATTGTGCTTCAGATTTTGCAAATTTCTCTTTTATGTTCAATAAAAGACGTTGCAAATATTTAAAGTCATCAGACTCTCTTTGTAATTTAATTTTCGTATTTATCAAAGCGAATTTCCAACGAGTATCATCTGGTAATTTCTCGATTTCGGACGTATAGTAAAGTTTTAATTCCAAAAAGAATTCCCCATTCGCATTGTTTTCAGTCTGTTTTGTCATTCCATTAGCAACTCGCTTCCATAAAATACCCGATAATTCAGTTTTCTTCACACATATTTCAGTATCACTTTCGTCTCCGAAAAGATCCTTCATGAAATCGGTGCGTGTTTTCTTTAAACATTTCTTAGATGATTTGCGTTTTAAATTTTTAGATGTACTAGGTGATATCGACGATAAACCCTCATCAGAATCGAATATAGTTGGAAGGTTTCTATAACAAATAAAAAACAAGACCACTTAAAATAATTACGCAATATACAATTTTTTTTTCCCAGTTCTATTACAATCGTAGAGGCTTTTACCTAAAAATCGAAGTCGTAGTTTTTATAGAAAATTAATTTAACACAATAATCGATGTAATGTAATCAGTTAAAATTAACGTAAAACATAAAGTAACAAATGAGCATTTTCATAAAAATATAATGTGTATTTATAAAAGAAAAAAAAAACACATATTTTTCCACTTCTATTATAATCATGCATGCTTTTACCTACGTAAAAATCAAAACCGTAATTTATATAGAATGTTAATATCGCAATCAAATTTTTAAACACAATTTTCAACGTAGTATAATCAGTAAAAAATTAATGCTATAAAAACATGAAATATCTATTACAATCGTGGAGACTTTTACCTAAAAATCAAAGTCGTAGTTTTTATAGAAAATCTAATATCGTAATTAATTTAACACAATAATCGATGTAATATAATCAGTTAAAATTAACGTAAAACATAAAGTAACAAATGAGCATTTTCATAAAAATATAATGTGTATTTATAAAAGAAAAAAAAACACACATATTTTTGCGCTTCTATTATAATCATGCATGCTTTCACCTACGTAAAAATCACAACCATAATTTATATAGAATGTTAATATCGTAATCAAATTTTTAAACACAATTTTCAACGTAGTATAATCAGTAAAAAATTAATGCTATAAAAACATGAAATAACAATTGATTATTTTATAAAAAATATAATGAATATTTATAAAAGTTTGAAAATAATGTAATATACCTACATTTTTATACTCACATTTCAGCCATGGTACCACTGAAGTATTACTTGGTGTTTGGTTTTTGCAAGAACACTTTGTATTTTTGTTACTACTAGGAACTTCGCCTATCGTAGACTGGTGTCGAATAAGCTTGGAGTATGGCTTATATACGCTTTGATACACGCGTAAACTGTCTTCAAGGTTTAAAAACAAAACTATAAAAACATGATAGAAAAAAATTATCGTAACCCAGTTCCGTTTTATAAACGCAAGTCGAGACTTGAAAATCATAAAACATGAGAAACTTATTTCCTAAAGCCATTTTTAGCACTTTGCATGTACAAAGCATTTTTGTTCGTTCAGGGTTAAAGATACGAAAAACTTACACGTGTCATAGTTAAAACAATGAAACATTCTTAACATTTATGTTAGATGTATACAGTCAACGAGAAATATAAAAAAATATTTTTTAATTTTAACTATTAAATCATTACACAACATCAAAAAAACTTCTTAAGTTTCTGTACATACAAATATTTTATAATATTTTAATTTTTTTGTAAATTTGCAAAATATGTCATCAGCTTTTTTTTCAGTCAGTTAGTATTTATTAATAAAGTCGTGAACAATTACTTGATCGTCATTTATGTTTATTCTATTAAAGTTTATTATATTATTTCATAAATAGACTCTTTTAAATAATAAAATTTTAACTTCTCAAACGCAGGTAAAACGTATTGTTAACTGTACCATACACGTGTCTTTGTCAAAACAATAATTCATTCATAATTTGAAACCAAAGTCTTAACACAGTGAAAACATTTGTGAATGAAACATTTGATGTGTGATGTATACAGTCAACGAGAAATATAAAAAATATTTTTTAATTTAAACTATTTAATCATTACACGACATCAAAAAAACTTTTTAAGTTTCTATACATACAAATATTTTATAATATTTTAATTTTTTTTTGTAAATTTGCAAAATATGTCATCAGCTTTTTTTTTCAGTCAGTTAGTATTTATTAATAAAGTCGTGAACAATTACTTGATCGTCATTTATGTTTATTCTATTAAAGTTTATTATATTATTTCATAAATAGACTCTTTTAAATAATAAAATTGTAACTTCTCAAACGCTGATAAAACGTATTGTTAACTGTACCATACACGTGTCTTTGTCAAAACAATAATTCATTCATAATTTGGAACAAAAGTCCTTATTACTTTTAATGGAAGTGTGTAAGTATTCTGTTTCCGAAAGGGTCTAAATCTGTATTTCAAAATATTTTTTTTAAAGTTAAATTGAATACGATATTACAGCAATAATATTAAGTAAGAAAACATTTTATAGTTTTAATTAACTAAGCAATTTATACGAGAAAAAAGGTTGTAAAAAATTATTGTAGTTCTAATGAAATAAATACAATCGCATAAAAAAAACAGCGTAATAATTAATGCATAAGTTTTTAAATAATTTAGTTAATCTTAGGTGACAAAGTTGTTATAAAAAAATTATTATAGTTCTAGTGAGAAGTATATTTCTTTTCATCTACTTAAAATATATAATATATTATATATTTTAAGTAGATGGCCAAGTCTCAATATATTTATATAAAACAGTAAAGAATTTTAATATTGATATGCGTCACTATAAGATGCTGTTAATTATTACCTAACAACTTAATGCTTCGAGTACGGAGATTCCAGACACAATTGATTTTCAATTGTTATGGACCACGATCGTGGTCTTAGAGACTGGACGTATTAAGACAGAAAGTCGCTTAAGTAGAGACTGAATAAATTAATAACCGACTTGGTATTACATGGATCTCACAACTTTTTACCGCAGAACAACTGAGTTGCGAGACTTGGTTTTTTTGACAAGTATTGTTTTTGATGGGATCTCATTTCTTTTTGTATTTTGTAGACATAAATTATTTATCCGAACAACGTCCAAATTGTAAGTAAATAATATCAGTAAACCAATGAGAGTAGCCTTTAGTCGTTAAACTAATATAGCAATCGAAATTATCAATGAAAATCGCAAACTTATAGGTAAGAATTCTGGGCACATCCGAACAGCATTGGGTCGCTCGCGCGTATGAGCGGCGAGCGCGTCTGCTGCTCGCTCGACGACATTCGCCTTTCCGCGCGCCCCGCCACTGTCCCCGCCCCGCGCCCTCGCGCTAGCACCGCGCAGCGCGTAGTAACGGCCCGCGCTCACTCGCTAGCATCGCAGCGCGTGGTATATATTATACAACCTTACGCACTCGTAATAAGTACGAATACGCACGTAGGTACGTTTTTTGCATTAATAAATAATTTAATTTAATACACATGTTTTCATGACGGGAATACCCATTTTTTGCTCGATTTGGCAGGGGCACTACCATGCGCCTATATTTATATGGGACTAGCTTAAACCCGCGGCTTCGCACGCAATATAATAATAACTGCCGTAATAAAACATCGTTACGAATAAAGCCAATATTGAAAAATTTAACTGAAGACTTGGCTGTATGGGCTTAATTTTCTTTGCGGTCTTTTCTAGATTTTTTTATTTTTCCTTGATTCATACACCAAACACTACTTATATTCCAAATTTGAAGCTTCTACGTCTGCTAGAAGTGCCTTAGAATTTTGATGATCGGTGAGTCAGTGAGTGACAAAATTAAGAAATTTGACCAGTTATAATTTCTTAAAAATACTGGTTCAAATTAAATAAAATTTGAAAATATGCTTATATAATATGCCTGCATGGTTACTGAAAATTTCAGTCTTCTAGTTTTATCCACAACGAAGTTACAGGGGGTCGAAAATGGTCTGAATTGCTTCGAGAAAAGGATGGTACGGCCGTGACGCTTTTTTGCTCGACTTGGTGGGGGCACGGCCGTGCCCCCAGGTTATACATATCCTGTGTTGGTATGCTAGTCGCGTCTATATATTCTCAAATTTACAGTTATGCTATTTTCCTATACCCTTCTTGGAATAGCTTCGATGACATTTTACCGCCAAAAACTCATTGTCAGCAAAATGAAGGTCAGAAAGACATTAAGGGGCGCAATAGAAATACCTCGACCCGGAAATATTGAATATTTAGCGCCATGTGTTTATAATTTAGGTCTAGTAATGTTCCTAAATTCGAATTTCTGCATTTCGAATTTCAGTTTCTAACTAACTTACAAGTGCGGTATTGTTTGCCGGCCACCAGTTATGCAATCAGCGTCGTTTCATGGAACCAACAACAGAAATTTTGCACTGACATAATGGTTATGTTGTAATAAGTTTTCGGATGATTTAGTTCTTATAAAACCATAGAGTAAATAAATTTGACAACAGTGTTTGGTTTTAATAGAGTCATAAATGTCACTTCACAGTATAGAAAACGTCAAACGCTATTTCGCGGGGGAGAAGACCAGCGCGCGGGGATTTCGCGGACTAAAACTCGCCATTTTGCACCAGCTAGCTAGAGTATGAGTGTTTAGACGGTAAACGCAGAAGAGAGCTTCTAGTTAATTCGTACTTCTATGCATAAAACTTACCTTTTTTGATATATTGTTTGGTGCACGTGTTAGACTGTTCACACGTCAGTTTTGTTTAAGAAATTAGAGTTAGAAACAAAAGACAACCAATTAAAAATAATATTTTCTGGGCAGCATCAGAACGTTTGAACCATTTAATATATTATATGATGCATTTATTAGGCTTAATGTCAGATGACGTCAGTCGAGCGAGACGACAGCAGTTCGGAGTGAAGTTGTGAAGAAAAAAATTGTGTCAATTATTTTTATATTTTTCTCGTAACTCTGCTTCATGGACATAAATAGGTTTTTCTTTATAATCCACTTTTATCTGTTTCGTCGATTGCTACTTATACCGACTTTATCTTAATTTTTATGACAATTGTTTGTAACGTCGAAAAAAAAAATGTATAATCCATTCTTAGTTTCATACAGTGTTTTTTACGAAGTACTAATGTCCTACTTAAAAACCAACAGTTTTTTATCTATTTATTTAAATTTATGATGTTTACCTGATTTAGAACTTATGTGTAATAATAATATCGCACGTGTGCCATTAACAGATGGCAGCCGTTAAAACCCATTAACCCGCACTGAAGCGGCGTGATGGATTAAGCTCCAAATCTCCCTCACCCTGAGGGAAGTCCTAAACATGATGGGGCATGATGGGCTGGTGAATGGAATGGAATAATATCTCACGGTAAGCGAAGCAAGTTTATTACTCCAATATCGGTCTATCTATTTTTCGTCCTCTCCTTTGGACGGATGTATTTCGAATTGGTGTAAGAAATATTTCAATTACTTTCAGGTTATTCAATACAATGCGAAAGTGATAAATGTATACTTATAACAAACACGTATCACATTACAGGGGTAACGACGTAAATGATATTGAAAGCAATTTATCCCCGACTCGAAGTTGAAAACTAGCTAAATAAAACCAATTTATCCTCGCTCGGGTACGACGACTTTGCACCGGGCTTGTGGTAGGCGACATCTGAAAGTGCATAATTTCAATATTCACCCCAGAAAGTATAACAAGCTCGTTCCTTGTCTGGGTGTAATATATATATTATGTATATTAGTGGTCTGGTACCCATAGTACAAGCTTTGTTTAGTTTTGGGACTACATGGCGTAGTGTGGGATGTCCCAGGTATTATTTTTATTATCGTTATCATCCTTATATTCTACGTATGGTTTTGTTGTGATCATCATCATCATCATCAGCCCGTGTCTCTCCACTACAGGATATAAGCCTCTTCCAACGCGCGCCACCACACACGGTCCTCCGCCTTTCGCATCCAATATAGTCTCCGTTCACAGTTATTTAACCTCCGCGCTCCGTTTAAACTGTTGCGAGCTAGGCAATATGCTCTGTGCTGCAGTGACCTGCGGTTACCTTTAAAAAAGTAAGCCGTTTGCCATAATCTATGCGATAAAAACCTTGTTACTTATATTGCGGTGGTCTATTCTAATGTTTAATATCTGATGTTAAACATAAGAATACACAAAAGCAATATAAATGACAGGGTGTGTGGTATTAGCACAGACCAGTCAACCTATAGACTACGCTTTAATAAACTTTAATACGAAAACGAAATCGCCAAAAAGTGGCGGGGTGCGGGGAGAGGTCGGCTAGTTTTCATTGGCTCGTTCAAAATTGACAATATCGCTGACAAATAGGCTTCCGACATGCTTCCAACTGACCGCTCACAAGAGACGTAGTTATGTAGTTATGGTAGTGTCACTACCATAGCCTTGGCGAATGCTACTCCCTGTTAAAGCGTTGTCTATAAGGTTGACTGGTCTGTGGGTATTAGGCACCACACTTCAGTGGTGAACTGTGTTTAGTCTATGTCTATGGTTTAGTCTTTAATCTCGGATTTAGTGTCACTTTGGCTGAAGATTCGACTCTGCTTAAAACTCGTAAACTATGAAAGATACAGGTTTGAAGTAAATATACTATTATCTTAGTAATAGAAAAATCTAAATATATATTATATTTATTAAAGTGGAACAAAAAATGTATGAGAAATAAATAATTGTATCGTAGCGACAACCCTGTGTGCGCATTTGGATTTTCACAAGCAAATTAATTATCTTCAAATAGGTAATACGTTAACCTTGTCTTGTAATTTGGTCCCATTTTATTTCATCAGCCCATTAAAATACCCCACTGCAGGGGCTTAAGCTTTCCTTAGGATGAGGGGGCTTGGAGCTTAATCCACCATGCTGCTCTAATGCGAGTTGGAGGATTGTGACGACTGTTATCTATTGACGACAATCCGGCAACCGTAATTTACTTACGTAAATAATTAAAATAAAAAATTATAAAAAGATAATTTTCAGAATAAGTACGTAATTTGTAATTGGGTATTCTTTCATACCTATTAATGAAGTTAATAAACAAATGTTTAGTTTAATTTATATTAACTTTCTGTGATAACCCTACCAAAATCGATATATATTTTGCTCGCTCTTAGGAAGCTATGCCTATAAACAGTTTGTTTGAACTTCAAGCGTATGTACTTGTGTGCTTTAAATAGATGTCACCTATGCGTGGTTGTCTATTAGTGCAGTAACGACGCGCGACGGCGACTGGCGTGATTATTACATCTCGCTCACACCCCAGCGCTGCAATGAGATAAAAGATAAGGTTCGCGCGACGTTGCTGTGTTTATTACGTTACAAATGATTACAATGCAAGAATAATATGTGAAGTACAAGTTTGCATTTGCAACCAACCGTCAAGCAACTTCGAGTTTTAAGTGAGGTTTTAAAATTTAATTTATTATTGAAATCATCGAAATAGTAGTTTATCGCAGTGGATTGCAGTTTGTTTTGTGAGTGGAGTGTGTTACAAGATGACTAAACTAATTTTTAATATTGATAATCACAAGTGCTATGGACCTGGAGCGGGCTATGCTCGGTACCCATTTATTTGATGGATAAAATCAGAAACACTGACATCCATGGAAAAACCAAAGTTGTCGACATAGCCGTAGCGAGCAGTAAGCTGAAGTGGCAATGGGCCGGTCACGCTGTAAGACATGACTGATGGGGTAGACGAGTTCTCGAGTTTTGGCCACGACCAGGAAGCGAAGCGTTGGACGCTCGCCTGCCTTATGTGGACAGATAACCTGAAGCACCCTAACGGGAGTAGTTAGATGCGAAAGGACCATGTGTGGTGGCGAGCCTTGGAAGAGATCTAAATCCTACAGTTGAGAGACACGGGCTGACGATGATGAATCGCAAGTTTAGTTACATTTAGGGTCATACGGAACGATGTCGACAGGGGCAAGAATATATAATTTTGGTTTCCTTAAATATTCTGGTCCCTGACCAGATCGTAAACAAGTCGCAAATAAAACGATTTCACGGTAGGTACCTACCTATTTGCAGTAAGTGTGAATAAAGATACAAAATAAATGTATAGAAATTGAGCAAAGTGTAGGGAAAGAAAAAAAGTTTTCCTTTCATTATACAAGATGGAATATTAGAAATGAACAAAAAGCTTAGTTATTATTATTATTATTTGAATAATAAAACCGATGGACTGCCAAAGACAGAAAGTGACACATTAGACACATAGAGAAACGGACAAAAGTTCCCAAAATATAGTAATAAGTGAAACAGACTGATAATAATAATAATAAAAATAACGTATACATCACAATTACTTCTAGGCCCCAAACTAAGCAATAGCTTGTGTTTTGGGTAGGTACCTAGCAAGCGAAGTCATATAAATATACTGACCGATCTACCATTCGAACCGGGGACCCCCAGCTTCGTAGGAAGGGCCGTCGTCATCATGATGTTGTCAGATTAATAAATAATGAATAAATAAATAATGACGTATACATCACAACAACGTCTAAGCCCCAAACTAAGCAATAGCTTGTGTTTTGGGTAGGTACCTAGCAAGCGAAGTCATATAAATATACTGACCGATCTACCATTCGAACCGGGGACCCCCAGCTTCGTAGGAAGGGCCGTCGTCATCATGATGTTGTCAGATTAATAAATAATGAATAAATAAATAATGACGTATACATCACAACAACGTCTAAGCCCCAAACTAAGCAATAGCTTGTGTTTTGGGTAGGTACCTAGCAAGCGAAGTCATATAAATATACTGACCGATCTACCATTCGAACCGGGGACCCCCAGCTTCGTAGGAAGGGCCGTCGTCATCATGATGTTGTCAGATTAATAAATAATGAATAAATAAATAATGACGTATACATCACAACAACGTCTAAGCCCCAAACTAAGCATTAGCTTATGTTTGGGTACCAAGCGAAGACACCATATACATATACCTAACAACCAAGACCCGGTACCAGTATCAATATGCATCATATGTACTGACCCGACCTGGGTTTCGAACCCGGGACCTCCAGCTTCGTAGGCAGGGTCGCTACCCACTAGACTAAGCGGTCGTCAAATTAATTGATTGACTGAAGAACATATACAGATAAACATGAATACAGGGGCAATTACGAGTTACAAAAATAGAAAAATACTATTTCGTGTGTTATAAGTATATCACCGAGTCATCCAATAACTTGTAGAAGTAGATATTACGAGATGAGCAATTCATAAAGGATATGATGCCAAAATGAATAATTTTTTTTTTGAAGATTGTGTTCTTCCAGAAAACGTGCAAAGACGCTTACCAAAAAATCTGAAATGCATAGATTTATCTATATTTTTATTTTGTAAGTATCGAACATTTAAAGTACAGAGGTAATTTTTTTCTATTTCTACGTATTCAAATAATATATTTCTAAACAAATTTTTATTTTTTCAGTACAGAACCTTAGATAGCATAATAGGGTCAAGTTATAGGGTCTCATATTTCGAAACATTCGAAAACGTGAACGAAATGACACACTCATAAATTAGACAGACCATACGTCATTATCAATGTTTCAAACAATATGTTGATTACCCATGAAATGAAATATCGGCCGACTCATTGGCCGAGTGGTTAGAGAACCTGAGGGGCTAAGGGTCGCGGGTTCGATTTCCACCCGGCACAAATAGTTTTGTGCATGAATATGTCTATTTGTTCCATGTCTGGGTGTAAAATATCTGAGTATATCAATTGTCTGGTACCCATAATACAAGCTTTGCTTGGTTTGGGACTAGACGGCACTGTGAGGAATGTCTTGAAACAGATGAATTTTACTTCACTATGACATTTGTTAATACAAGATAAAATAATCAAATTAGCTTTTAGTAGGTATATGCTCATGCCTCGGGTGCCATCAAACGATGGTAGTCGTTACAACCCACCAACCCGCACTGTAGCAGGTCACTAAGCTCCAACGTCCCTCATACCCTGCGGGGAGGCCTAAGCTCGTGCAGTGGGGCATAATGGGCTGAAGTCTACGTCGATCCTATGCAAATTACAGAAATAGATTACGAAAAACATTATTTAAAAAAATTCAAATATCCAAACCAATTTGACACATACGGGTGTCAACATTAAAATGTTTTTGATAATAGCTTCTAATGTGGGGGAGAAGGGTAACCTTACTTGCTTTACTTGAAACAAGTGTATAAAATCTAATTATTCACATTACTGAAAACATATTTGCTTACTAAAATATTTATAACAATAATCATATCTGGGACGTCCCACGCAGCGCCATCTAGTCCCAAAGTAAGCAAGTATTATGCTTGTATTATGAGGTACTAGACAGCTGACATACATACTTAAATATTATTATTTCTTATAGTATATACATATAAAGATACTTTTACACCCAGGCACGGGACAAGTGGACATGTTCGTGCACACAAATATTTTCCTCGGGCGTAAATCGAACCCGCTACCCTCGGCTCCTCAGTTAAGGTCTCTAACCACTCGGCCAATCGTTCAGTCAAATATTGCTCTAACAATGTTTCCAAAATTATTACAAAATGATCGTATTTTGCTTTACGTCCATATTTCTCTTCAGCGCAAGATCCTAAAGTTAGATATGTCTGTTATTTTGAAAATCCTTTCATAATCAGTCATTTTCATGAAAAAAGTCTCCTAAAACCTCAAGTCATACCCGACCGCCTTATCAGATTGACAGGAGGACGAAGATAACGTTTGAATGGCATATAGACGAATGGCTGCTGCCCTGCGGCTTCACGTACGCAGAATCCGTATTATAAGACGTACGCTGTACGAAAAATATGGCATATTGGGGGAAAAAACGATGTAATTTCGCAAAAATGTAAATTTTGCGAGTGATTTATCACAAATATTTACATTTAAATCAAATAGTAAAATATGAATCGTATTGTAAATGTGTTGTAGTAAATCTGTTATTAACTGTTAGTGGTTGGCTAAATGAACTTTTGTACTAAAAAACTGAATATTTCCTTAAAATCATAAAATATATAAATACCTAGTACATGCACACCCCCACATACCACAATATTGACTTATATACCCACCTACGAACTTACGTTTAATAAAATATAAATAAATAATAACAATTTCATATTTATTCATTATAAATTTCAATTTCACAGTAACATCAATCAAATTTTAAACTATTAACTTTTACCGATTCATCTATTGCGATTTGTAATTTTATACTAAATTTTATTATTTTTTTAAATTCTATTTCTAACTAAACATTCTGTAACTAATTTTTAAGACCATAATTAATTTCAACATTAAAGGTTTTTTTTAATTAATTAATTCAATTTTAAAACCTTAGTACTTAAACATAAAGCTTAAAGCTGGGACCTGTGACCTGATTCGAACTCTATGTTTAATAAATTAAGATAAAAAGACGTCAAAATTATACAAAAAACATAAGTGAAGTAAAGTATCATTTTCAACATAATATAAAGTCACGTAATTTATCTAAATAACGTCCGTCAAACGTCCATTCCAGGTACCTGCGTCAGGAAGTGAGCACAGGAAATTCGTTTTTTGCCCCTCGAAATCAACTGAATCAGCGGATTTCGTTGCTTGAAAGTTTGGCCGAGTTTGTCGAACTTTTGCCAAGTTCCGCATCTTATCGTGCGCGCCCCTCGCTCCCCTTACGTTTTCTACGCCAATTTCCAGTTTTACGCATATTGGCTCAACGAATTGTATGAATAAGTAAGTTAGGGAAATGAGATTGAAAAACAGATAAAAAAAGTTACTTCGCAATGTATATACGTCGGCAGAGTTGTTGTTCACAAATATTGGCTAATTGAAATATATTGTTCTGATGGTACGTTATTATTTTTTAATAACAAAGTTTTTGTGAATTTATACTGGAAAAAAATATTAAACTTTATTTTTTTTCTGAAACGTAGATATATTTCCATATTTCATTATATTTAGATCGACTGTCACAACTGCTATCTAGGTATGGGCTTTTGGTAAAAGAAATAAATTCTAGGCTAAATGAAATAAGTTCGATTCCTGTACTTCAATCGTGACGCAGTTTGATAATGGACTAAAAAAGTCGCAATAACGCCATAAAGAAAACTGTTAATTTATGCAGTATTAAAAATATAAAATATTAGAATCCACATAACCTGCGTAATTAAAAAAAAATTTGGTATAACTGTACCAATCACTCGTCATAATTACGTACTGCCTATCTCAGTTTAATTTATAGTTTGTGGATGTTTGTCGTTAACTTGAGAACTAAAGTACTAGTAGGTACTAAAAGATGCTTCCGTAGTTCTAGAAAGATCAGAACAGTGTACCTACTTGTGTAGTGGGTGTAAGGAAAAATAATACCTGGGACATCCCACACAGCGCCATCTAATCTCAGACTAATCAAAGCTTGTATTATGGGTACCAAACAACTGATATACATACTTAAATATTCTTGATAATACATACAATACATATATAGATATTTTACACCCAGACACGGAACAAATAGACATGTAGAAATAGATTTGTCCCGCGAATCAAACCCGCGACCTTTGACTCCGCAGTTAGGGTCTGTATCCACTCGGCCAATCGGTCAGTCGTAGGCCATGTCACAGTCTCATATCTTCGTCATTTTTTCGTCGATTCCTACCAAGTTTTAGTAACACCTGTTCACCGGGCTAGCCGTTATAACAAATATACAAACCGATAACGTACATGGCATGCTTTTTAAGTTCTGTCGGTTAAATATTTCCCGCCAAATTTGAATTTAAAATTTAGAATGTTCAAATTTGTTTGAATTTAGAATATCAAAACAATTGAAAAAATTAGGATTGATGCAACTATTTAGTCACAGCGATGTTTTCAATCTGTCAGGTCGCATACGAAATTGAATCGCTCGAAGGAAAACGTTCGTGCTATAATTTTTTATAACTATCGGAGAAGCCTAACTCGGCTTCAGTGTTTCGAGGAGTTGAAATCTGTGTTCAGTGATGAAGCCCCATGTCTGCGAACTGTCGAACGCTGGTATTTAGAATTCCAGCATGGAAATACTAGTCTTAGTGACAAATCTCCCGCCTTTACTGAAGAAAACATCGTTGCTGTGAGACAAGTGATACTCGAAGATTGTCATGTGATATATCAGGAGATAGAGGCGTTATTAGGCACCTCAGGGATAACCATTCATAAGATCTTGCATGAGGAGCTTGGCGTGAGAAAGCTAGTTTGCCGATGGATCCAGCATTTGCTTTCCGATGATCATAAAGCGGCCCACGTCGGATGGTGTAAGAAAACTCTTCAAAGGTTCAAGCGAGGAGAGTCAAATCACGTCTACGACATTATCAGTGGTGACGAATCTTGGATTTTTGCTTACGACCCTGATTCCAAACAGCAATCTACAACCTGGGTGTTCCAAGATGAGTCAAAGCCGACTAAAGTTGTTCGCTTTCGAAGCACTTCGAACAAGATGGTGGCTACGTTCGTAGCGAAAACCGGTCATGTTGCAACGGTTGCGCTTGAAAATCGTAAAACGGTTAATACAGAGTGGTATACCACTGTTTGTTTACCACAAGTCATCGCCGAAATTCGGAATTCTAACTCAAAGCGACGCATCATCCTACACCATCCTACACCTACACCAGAGACAGACACATAAATTCATAAGATTTAACGTGGGAGAAAATGAGATAGGAAGCATTATAAAGTGTTTCTTATGTTCGTGGTTCTCTTTGTGCTCTGCTTCGTACCCCCTCCACTCGTGTTTACCAATTATAACAACCGTGGTGTTTTGTATACGTGTACGTATTATTTATAATAAAGTTCTTCAAATATGCCGAAAACGAAGCAGAATATTGTCGCGAAAAAAAGCGAGAACAAGATTAAAAAGACAGCTAAAAGTTCAACGGAACGTGTTCGTGAATTTGTGCACGCCGAAAAGCGTTGTTGAATGTAAAAAATGATAGTTCTATTACGCATAATGATGATTTTACTGTTCAAAATAGTGAAATTTTCCGAAATTTTACATTCATTATCTTGAAACCAAAATTTTTGAAGGTTTCACTTCTACCACGTGTGAATTGCACACGTTTTTTGTTTTTAATGCATTAATATTTTGTCTAGGCATCTTCTAATATAAATTTAAAGTTAAACAAAATTCTTTATACCAGTATAAAGAACGAAATTCCATTTTTTTTTTCAAGGTTTTCCCTTATATTTCTGACGAAAATTTTCTCATCTTAAATATACTTAGAATAAAGTCTTCTTTATGCCCCCAAGGCAGATCTGCATTGGCGACCGCCCCGACATACACAAAATTGTTTCCGCCGTTCAATGACGTGTTCGTCGAATATGTGATCCCATTCTTGTTTGCTTGACGAGCCCTTTTTTTTCGTCATGTCTCGACTGTTCCCTCAATTTAATATTGTACGTCTGTAGCGCATAGACGTGCTACGGCATAGAATTCGCTACGGAGCGACGAGAAGTGCTGACAGTGTAATTACATTTGAGATTACTTTGTTTACGTTTACTTATTGGAAGAGTTTTTATTTACAGTCTTTATTATTTTTTAGTATTTCTACCTTTTTATTATTGATTGTAAAACTAGCAACCGTCACGGCTTCGCTCGGCTTATACATATACGTTTTCTTTATTCGCGTTTTATTACCCCGCTTATTTTCTACTTTCCAAAGAATAAATAAATTTCACTCGGTGAAAAATGTGAATGTTATTTTGCTTTGATATTTCAGCTGTCGTGATAGCCCAGAGCGCAACGAACCTGTCTCAAATTTATAAGGCCCCACAGGGCCATGTTTCGAATCCGGGCGTGTACCAATGAGTTTTTCTGACTTAAGTACACAATATCACTGACACCGTGCTTCGGAGGGCACGTTAAGCAGTCGGTCCCGGACGCTGTCAATAGATGGCGGTCGTTACAATTCCCAACCCGAAGTGGAGCAGCGTGGTGGACTTAAGCTCCAAGCCCCCCTCCTCACCCTGGGGGAGGCCTAAGCCTCTGCAGTGGGGTAAAAATGGGCTGATGATGATGATGATTTCAGCTGTCCGTGTGCAAAATAATTATTTTTTCTGTTGGCCTGTTATATATGTGAAATGACAATTGGAACCGCGTCACTGCCCGTGCCCTGTCTATTTTCTCATGGGAATGAGATTTTTCTTCGGATAAAAGTTGCTGATTTTTTTTCCTATGCATTCAGGAAAATAGGAAGTTATTATCTTGTTTTGTTATCATGTCAGTAATTATGACGTGCACCTCGACCGTTTAAATAAAATTTTCTCGAGCAAATATTCGCGTAGGAATGAGATATTTTCCGGGGGTTAAAAATAATTTATGTTCTTTTCGTTTCTTTGGCTATTTCTGTGCAAAAAAATCTGGAAATTTCTATTATTAGTTACACCTTCATTTGATATTTTGGTTTATGAGAGTGGTTCCATTTGGGACGATGATGATACGTCGAATACGCAGTACATTAGTGTATGTGTTAAAAATTTATAACAAATAGAATAAACGGATCTCAGAATATCATCTTTAGGGTTACATTTTATGATTTAGATTTTTAGATACTTTGGCCTTAAAAAAGGATCTTACGAAGTAGATGCCGGTATTAAGTCTTCGTCGTGCAACTTTTTTATTCGCGTTTATGCAACATAAATTTGAAGAGTTTATTTATGTAAGGAAGTTTACTCTTCTCGTAAACTTCGAAACTCGTATAAAAAACATTCATATAATATACGTATCGATTTATTTATGTTTTTGATGAAATTCTACGCTTACCCTCCTGTCGTGATATTTTACTGTCCCACCTGAGAGAAAGTTTATTGATGTTTTATTACATGTACCGCAATTCGTGGGGCATACTAAAATGTTTCTGGAACAGGCCACTTACAATAAAAAGAATAGAAAGCCATTTATGAAGTTTGAAAATGGAACTTTCTATAGGAACACGTTACTTTTTAAATTGCGAGATAGTCATTTGTTTCTTGGTTGTGGCGTCGTCGGTTTGAAAATTGTGTGTCAGAATTACAATGAAATTAACTAGAGACAATTTTCGCGCTATGATTTTTTATGATTTTCGCTGCGGCTAAAGTCAGTTAGAGAGTTGCCAGAAACTTCAATCGGGATTTGGTAATAAAGCTCCATCTTTTAGCTCTATGTATAAATGGTTCAGTGACTTTAGACGTGGACGTAATTATCTTCATGACGATGCACGAGAAGGTCGACCAGCGACTGCGGTTATCGAATTTAATATTAATAGCGTACATCAATGAGTTTAGAGTAATAAAAAAATTACATGTCAGCAAATTCGTACTCTATCAGGCATTGGATTGAGTCAAGTGCAAAAGATTTTACATGTGCATATGAAGGTACGGAAGCTTTACACTCGATGGATACCGCATGATTAGACGGAAGGCCAGAAACGACTGCGTGTAGAGTAGTGTTTATAATATAATGGTGTCATTGGCTGTCCATAATACCGTAACTGGTAATGAAATCTGAGTGTACTCATTTGAACTGGAAAGAAACAATCGGCAGAATGGGTCTTTCCTTTTGAAGATTTGCCAACGGAAGTTAAGAAAAGTCGAATCGTTGGAAAGAAAATAGTTGCATCTTGTTTTGGCAAATCAGGACATTACACAACCGTGTCACTTGAAGACCAAAGAACAGTAACTGCAGATTAATATGTCAACACTTGCTTGCCCAGAGTCTTGGAAAAAGTTCGAGAAAAGCGTCCTCGAAGCAAAGTCGCCCTTCATCACGATAATGCGTCTTCACATACCGCTAAGGTAACGGAAGCGTTCATATTTGAAGGGTTCAAATGTAAAACTGATGACGGATTCGCCAAATAGTTCCGACCTCGCACCATGCGACTTCTTTTTGTTCCCAAAATTAAAGATAAATTTAGAGGCATACGTTTTATGAGCCCTGAATTGTCGGCGAGTGCATTCCATGAAGCAATAGAAGAGGTCCCTAAAACATTGGTCCAACTGCTTTTTACAATGGTTCCTCCGAATGCAAAAATGTGTTAATTATGGCAGCATATACTTTGAAAAACAATAAATGTACCATAAGTAAAATATCAGGTCTTATTTATAGGAATCCAGAAAGTTTCAGTATGGCTTACGTATTTAACCTTAAATTGATTATATTTATTTAGAATTATAGCATTTTGTTCAGATTTCTAGGTATGACTAATATAAAATTGTAATGTTTAGTAGAAAGAAAAGTTTGAAGATAAGTTCAAAGCTTTTTGATGCTAAACGATGATTGATAATCTTTTTATTCATGAAATCGGAACATAATTATAATTTTTATTTGGATTTGAGTATATATAAATATTTAAAACTAGGACTTATAGACTTAGATGTCGTACTAATGACATGAAGCAGTGGTGTCAGAGCTTTCACACTTTTGATACAATTAATAGTTATCTTATTTTCATTAGTATATTATTAAAAATAACATTAATCCTTATAAGACCCAATTACAGTTGTTCACACTTCGAGCAACTTATGTTTTGATCGTCATGTTAAAAAAAATATAAGTATGCCCATCCATATAATTTTTTTTATAGTACATTTAGAGGAATATAAAAAGCTAGACTGGGAGCAGTCAGAAAACATAGTTTGGTGTTTGTTAGTTGTTAATTCACTTTTTACAATTTTTACACTCATGAATCGACTTTTCAAAGAGTTTACAGAAGGTAATAACATCGTAGAGACGACACCGTCAGAGACTCACGCTTTGAGTCGATTTAAAGTGTAATCGGACGTTACAGTTATGTGCTCAGTGTGACCTCTAGGCAGTTATCTCATATTGTTATATATATATATATAAGCAATTTACTTGCCCACTTTAACAATTCTACTGAATGAAAACTGAAACTGTAAATTGAAATAAAATTGTTTATATTCCATGTTCTTTCAGTTCACGCAACGATAAATCTAAAAGATAATTTACGAAACGAAACATATATGTATAAACATAACCTAAAAGAGAAAGTTGGAACGAGGAAAGAATGGATCATTTGTTCCGTGTCTGGATGTAAAATGTGTCTATAGGTATATGTATATATATTTATGAAAAAGATTATTTAAGTATGTATACCAGTTTGTCTAGTACCCCATAACACAAGCATAATACTTGCTTACTTTGGGACTAAATGGCGTTGTGTGGGATTTCCCAAGCATTATTTTTATTTTTACTATAGTTAGTGCCATTAGAAAAACAAAAAAACAAAACTTTTAATTAGCCTACTTGTCATATCAGTATTTTTGTATATTACAAAACTATAATAATGAAAGAAAAATATACCATATTAAAAAAGTTGAATAACACTATACCAAACACGTCCTAAATGTGTTAGTAACATTTTGCCGGTATAGGGCAAGTTTACCTGCAGGGACATTATTGGATCAAAGTCGGCCAACAATCGGCCAACTTTTGGGTTGTCGCAACTAATACCATCTAGTTTAGTTGATGTCATTTCTACTTGTGCTTATTAAGTTTTACGTGTTAGTGGATTTGGGCGCGAAAAACTGTATGTTTTCATTAAAACGTAACAGTATGTACGGAATACCGGAATTTTCAAGTGGTTCCAACCATGCTCTCCCCTGGTCTCACAACTTCACTGAGAATTTAAAAGATTTCCCATCATAAATATATATAATATAGATACACAATAAATTAAATAATTTCTTAAAAATAGTAGGATTTGAGGAAACGTACAAATTACTACAGGCCCAAAATTTTACTTGCGTCCGATATCTGGCGATGAAGGAATTATTTTTCCTGTAAATTAGAATCAAACTTGAACGCCTTTTTAATGTCAAATTTTAACTTGTATTTACTTTGCTTATAGACGTGGTAATAATTACAATTTACTTGTGATAATGATAGTGATTTATGTTAATTTTTACTATCAAAAAGTTTATGGGCGTTTATTTTAAAAATAAACGTTTCAATCATGTTTCCATAGTTTTGTCGTAACTGGCTCACACCTCAGGATTTTACGTCCCAAGTCCCAACCGTCGCATATTTACCAAAATCGTTATGACTTCGAAGAATAATGTATCCATTAATAATGACGACTGCTTAGCCTAGTGGGCAGCGACCCTGCCTGCAAAGCTGGAGGTCCCGTGTTCGAATCCCAGGTCGGGTCAGTATTTATATGATGAATATTAATACTGGCACCGGGTCTTGGTTGTTATATGTATGTGGTGTCTTCGCTTGGTACCCAAAATACAAGCTAATGCTTAGTTTGGGACCTAGACGTTGTTGTGATTGTGTGTGTTATTATTATTATTATTTATACCAGCACATAAAACATGGAAACAAATAAATATCTAGATCGTAGACTATGAGCGTGCGCTATTATACAAAGTTTATATAACTTTTTACGTACGATTAAGACTCCGCACACACAATGAAAGTTTGAACGAAAAGCTATTAAGCGTGGAATACAGTGGGGCTGCATAATAGTGCTAGTGCATTTGCGATGAACGTTGAGATAATGGTTTCACTTATGCACTACCTAAGTTAAATAACTGAGCATTAATATACTTGTGGTACTGGCTATGAATTAAGTATTGATTTTACAATTTTCATTCTGATTGCTGTTACATGAGGCTTCAGAGATTGAACTTTTAGCTGCAGTTTTTCGTAGAAACTTCACAAGGTCCTTAACAACATAGTAGGTACAATTCGGACTTAGCGACAATCCACATAGAAACGATAAAACCATTGGGCATATCTTTCTTTGCCTATGGTCATCTCATTGTATTAAGTACCTTCTTGTTTTTACGTACTTGTTTTGACAGTGGAAATGTGTAGGTACTGGATGATAAAAACAACGTAGATGTCATGCGGAGGAAAATCAAAATAACCTATCAGGTCTGAGCGACAGACATAACGCTCTGTACGAGTTTGCTAACGTTGTATAAATTATGTATATATCTTATTGTAAAGCATTCGTAGACGAAGTAATAAATTTTGATTAAACTACTTATATGTCGAATCGAACTTATTGGATAGTTATGGTTTCGAGTTCGTGAGACACAAATATAATAAAATTTTACTTTTAATTAATACTTTTTGTGCCCATGGTGCTATAAGTTATTAACCTAAATTATGAATACGTGACTATAAATTGGCTCAATATTTAAACATGTCTCTGAAAATAGCTTCTTTTTTTGAAAATTATTAAAAAAATAATGTATTTATAATAGTTATCATTAATAAATTTTCATAAATTAAAAGAAATGCATGTGGCGTCATTTTAATATGTCACACAGTTAGTTCCATACAAATATTTCATTTCAAACAATTCATATTATTCGAATTAAAATTAATCTAATTATAAATAAATTAGATATTTAATGTTCATTCAAGACAGTTCTAATAATAGCGTCATCTGTCATATATATTAATAACTAACTATCAATTCAGTACAGCTCCATTTGTTGTTATTAATAGTAACTAGATTTCAGATTAATTCGCGGCGTATATTGAATATTTGGTCTATCTTTCATCTACTCCATCGTAATTTCACTACTCTTTTTTCAGTGTTTATCAAACCTTACACCTCGTTAACACTAAGTATAATACACTGTATTAAACTGTCATATCCATACTGTATCACTGCATTATACAGTGTATTAAACTTGGTGGAAACGAGGTGTTAAAATCTATATTAAAGGTATATTCGCGTAATTTTATTTTCGATATTGTTTTTTTAATGCGCAGTTTTAGTTTTTGTTTTTAAACATATAATCAACAGTGTAGGTCAGTAGCTTTGTTCTTTTCGTAATTCTCTTGATTATCTGCATGCTACGACTACACACAGATTATTAACAGACTGACTTAGCTTCACCATTTACATGGTTAAATAATTAATAAAGCAACTTTAACAAGTTATATGTTATCACTATACGTTTATCGTTCTTAGTGTTAAGTATAGGTATTTTACCTACTGTACTGTAGTTCAAGCACCAGCATTAACAGAATGAAAATCGTACGTCTAAAGTTTAATTCAGATAATGCATATGCAAACCCTAACTAAAACAATAGAGTTGTTCTAGTGAATGCGGTCGGTGCTATCTCGGATATAAATTTCTGAGCTCCGGACATAATTGTCGGGCCGTGTGCGCCAAGCCGGGGGAATCCAGCACGTACGTATTGTACGTACTAAGGAATTTAATTTACTTTCTACGTGTTACGTGAGGACTTATCCGAATACGTTGTTAACATAATAAAAAATGCCAGTTCAAAGTATGCTGATGGCAGAGTGTAGTAAACTGGCATACTTGTTTTAGTGACATAGAACGAAGTGTCGCCGTTTTTCGGAGAGAAACACGGGGGGAGGGGTTCGAATGTATTAATATAGTTATTCAAATTTAAACTATATCGTGAAGCGATAAGATTGTCAACTGATGGTATCAGCAACATCTAGTGATTGTACGATTTCAGTGCTCTGTTAATAGGAAGCACTATGTTACTGGTTTGTACGGTGGATTTATACATGCGAGTGTAGTACATAATAACATCTTAACTTCATCAGCCAATTTTTACCCCACTGCAGGGCGCTTAGGCCTCCCCCGAGGTGAGGGGGGTTGGATCTTAAATCCACGCTGCTCCACTGCGGGTTGGGGATCGTAACGACCGCCATCTATTGACAGCGTCCGGGACTGACTGTTTAACGTGCTCTCCGAGGCACGGAGCCAGTGTAAAACTCATTGGTACACGCCCGGATTCGAACCATGGCCCTATGGCCTCATAAATTTGAGATAGGTTCGTTGCGCTTTGGGCTATTACGACTCATAATGCGACGCTACGACGAACATAATAACATAGCCGTGATTAATCCAGACTAATAAGCTATTTAACTATAATTAATTGAAAATTACTCAAATGAAGATGAGTTTATTCCAAGTTAATGTAGGTATAGAGGTGAGACACGAAAGGCGCAGCTTTTGAACAACCAGCGATATTATAAATGATTTTAATTCTGTACCGAATGACCAGCGATACTGTAACTGATCTAAATATATAACTAATTAGAATCTATTATGTACGAAGCGTATACATAGATATTTCTTAAATAATAACGCATACAGGAACATATCTAGTAAATAGCAGGGAAACTTACTGCGTGAGTCCTTAATATAATAAATATAGAAAATAATAAATTAAAGGTTGCCACTTCCCGGTATATTCGACGACAAAATTATAATGCTTACGTAATTATTAATTAAAATCGTATGAATAATATGTTCGATACACGATCAAAAGGAGTTTTACAAACACGAGATTCTGTTGCGATTTCAAGAAAATTGAGAATGGGAATAGATGACCACAACGAATATGAAAACTAAGTACAGAACAGTTCCAATCAACCTTTATGGTGGATGTGAACATAGGCACAAGTCGCGTCGCAGCAACCAGTTTTAGGTGTAGCATTACGCAGTGGAGCGTGGGGCATATGACTGAACCTGCGCAAGCAAACTTAAAGCGTTGTATTCCGATCCGCCATAAAATTTGATTGGAACTATACCCGGCGGTAAATATTGCACATCGATCTTTGAATAGAGACAATCGGCTTATTTCGGCTTCTTAGAGCGTTATCTCTATTGCACACTTCATAACAATAAAGTATTTAGTTCTGAATTCAAATTCTGATAAACGATAAATATAATAATTGATGGACATGGATATTGGCATTCGTTTGTATTCGGAAATGCGATTATTGCCGATGTGCAATATTTATTTCCGGGTACTGTACGTACTTCAGGACTGTTCTTTATAAATACCACCAACCTTTATATATGAGACTTTGTTATCTTGTTACTTGTTATCAAAAGGTTGTAGTTACTGTTAGTCGGAACTAATTCTCTTTTCGTGGGATCGCCAAGATTGATTTGGGTCCGGTCAAATAGATGCGTCTGTCTTCAGTGATCGAACTGTTATACTAGACAAATTATATAGAACAAGGAGATTAATTTTATCAAACCCAGATTAAAAAGAGAGGGTTATGCTTTTGACCTGTAACATTTTAGCATGTTTGATTTGTGTTCGTTGAAAATGCTGGATTTAATAAGTGTAACGTTTATTTTATAGAAAAAAACCTTCGTTCTGTAGTAATAAATTTAAAATTTTTTGGTTGATACGAGTATAAATTATTAAGAAATAAATTATAATGTTATTAGGTAGTAAAGTGGTAAACTTTCCTAATATTGTGATAATTTACAAAGTTGCATACATGTCTGTTTTTTCTATTTTTATAAAAAGTAATCACGAAGGGTGTGGCGACCGCGTAGGTACTATGATTGCCTAAAAAATTAATGGGAAACGAATTTTTCGCATTTTCAGATGCTTGTTGTATTCACACTTTTAAACTTAATTATCTTATTGTTGAGCGATATGAAATTTATGAGATTGATTAAAAAAAAACGCGAGAATTGTTTCTTTTCTTGTGACTGTAAAATAAACGTGGAAGCTAATAGAAATTATATCAAAATTTAGATACAGTTTTAAAAACTGAAGTGAACTCCTCAAATTACCACCTTGTATCAATTTAGTGTCAACTGTGACAGTTTCAATAAATAAAATAAAAACATATAAAATGATAACATATTATGTATTTGAATTTGTAGTTTCTATATATTTGAATTATTTTAAAATAACAGTACAAGTCTGAATGTGAATCATTACCGAGATTTTTATTTCTCTCGGAAGACGCATACAGCCTGCACTCAACTTAATTGTATTCCACCTTATAGGTCAACTGAGCTCGCGTTGAGGATTTTTTATTTGCAGATGTTTCTCTTTCAGTGAAATCAGTTTCTTTACTATAAGCACTATAAAGCGCATTGCAAAACGTTTTTAATTTAATTGAAATGTGAAGACGTTGAAAACCTTTGAAAAGCACTCCAATTATTGGGTTTAAAATTAGAAACACGGTAGGAAAGAGGAGAAGGAAAAAAATAATCTGTGGGCTTAGTTACAAAAGTTTACTTTGATCGTGATAAAAGCCTAGTAAGTAATTTAAAAATAATGAGTTGGTTCAATCGCAAAAACTTGTACCCGAGAGTCTAATTTACTATGAAAATAGAAAGAAAAGGAAAGAAAAACCCTCTTATCTATTTATAAAAATATAAATTTGTAGTATCTGTCTGTATGTTCTTGATAATCGACAAAACGGCTAGTCCGATTTCAATGAATCTTTGCTGACATGAAAAGGAGGTTGTCAAGAGTGATATAGACTTTTTGTTCGTCTGTGTGTATATTTTGACTTCGGAAATATTTATGGTTCCTGTGTAAACTTCAGAAACTATTGAAACTGTAGAATCATGAAAAACACGTGAACGAAGTCGTTCGCGTTCGCTAGTTCTATAATAGAATATCCCGTTTCTCTTTGACTTTCGAACAGGATTTATATACTGCTGAAGAATCTTAGAAAGCCATGCGTGCATGGTCCGAATATTGGCGCGTACCAATGAGTTTTTTTTCTGACTTAAGTACCTAACTATTACTGACTCCGTGCCTCGGAGAGCACGTTGAGCAGTCGATCCCGGTTGCTGTCAATAGGTGGCAGTCGTTACAATCCGCCAATCCGCATTGGAGCAGCGTGGTGCATTTAAGCTTATCCTGGGGGGGAGGCCTAAGCCCATGCAGTGGGGTGCTCGTATTCGAACCTCGGCCGCACGGCCATTTAAACTCGAAACAAGTTCGCTGCGCTCGGGTTATCACGACACTTAAATAAGTATACACATTCGTATTACAGGTGATGATTGTTGTGGATTTTCACCTAAATTAGTAGTCTATATTGATCCGTGGTCTGCATAAACGGAATATAAAATGGGACAATTATGGACATAATGATGCCATGTAATTAAGAAACTACAATAATATTGAAAACAACTGTAACAATCTAATATTCTAATATTACTGAATCCGTTCAAAAATTTAGCAAAGAAACTGAGTACCTAATTCACTTGAATATTTTAGTCATTTTAGAAGCATGAGCGACCTGGCGAAGCGACTAACTAATATTAAAGTAGACAGAACTTGTTCTCACACTAATATTTTATTTACAGTCTTAATGTTATTCGCAATAGCTAGCTTTTAGAAACATCTCAGTTAATTTCTCCTGAGAATAAACAAGTCTTGTAAAATGTTAGATATCTATAACAGAAACCTGTTTATTGTTCGTTCATTGTTCAGTTCATTTAGAAAATGTTGAAATATTTACAAACAACCACAATTATAAAAAATGATTGTTAGTGTGTATTCTAAAACATAAGAACTCTCATTCCATGTCGTTTGGATATATTTAATTGAAGTCATATTATTGTAAGTTTTATAACGCTATAATCCATAAATACATACATTTGACAGCAGCGTTTGCTTTTAATAGAGTCAGAAATGTCATTTCATAGTGTCGAAACTGGTAATTGCAATTTCGCGGGGGCGAAAACCGGCCCCGGGGACCTCACGGACTGAAACTCGGCTAAGAGTATGAGTGGTTAGACAATAATCGCAGTAGAGGGCTTCTAGTCAATTCGTTCTTTTATGCTATAATAACTTCTATAGCAGAATTTTAATTCGAAATGTTTTGAAGAAATAATGATATTTATTAATTCTTAATTCAAAAAGTGAAAATATGTGTATTATAATAATTATAATAATATATATATGTATATATATTGTATAAAATATAATATTATAATGTATAATAGTGTTCCAAGCAAGTTCTCTAAAATACCATAGTTCTTTCTTGAAATATTATTATAAGTAACATTGTAATTATTTGTTTTATTAATGTAATTTAATTAATATCACCGATTTACCAACGTTTTATTTTGTTACCATAAAACGAATTTACAAGTGGATACGTTAAGTAAATAAATTTCCACAATAATTCAAGCCGTGGAGACAAAAGCTCGTAACAATAAATTTGAGGTAACAGAAACGGTATATTTATGCAACAAAATGCCGGTTTCGTTTACATAGTAAACAACTCATCAAGCCCGCAAACAAGAAACTGTCTGCTTAGGGTACATTATACAACAGACACAAAAATCATGGACATTTGAGATCGTAAACAAAATGAAGTAAAAAGAACATTTTCAAAATGAAGCTTTTATAAAAAAATGGGATGTATAGGTACGTCAGTGTGTAAACACGCGAGAAGTGAAACTTCTGTGGGTCATACACCCGTTTTTAGGGTTCCGTAGCCAATTGGCAAAAAAGGAACCCTTATAGTTTCGCCATGTCCCTCCGTCTGTCTGTGGTTTTTCTCGGAAACTATTGGCAATATATAGAAGAAATTTGGAAGGTAAATGTAATCTATGAACCGCTACGCAACGACGTAGTGAAATTAAGAAAATTTTTTTTGGGGTTGGCCGCCGTACATGTAACTGAAGTACCAAAAAAAATTTATCTTATATTAACGCGAGAGGTACCAAACGATAGGTCTTAAAAATGATATCAAGGTTTCAAACACTTTTTTTATTTAGGTCAACAGTTGTTGAGATATGCACTCCTAAAGTCTTAATGCATCCCCCCCCCCCCCCCACCAGCTAAACCGTTGTTTTTGGATATGTGGAAAAAATTTATGACGGGTATATAACGTAGTCAAAAGAAAAACTACCACAGCTAACTAGACTGTATTATTTAGCGAGTAATAGAGTAACTTATAAAATGCACTTTTATAAGTAGAAATTTTGTAAAAAATCTATAGAAAATGACAGATAACGTTTAGCCAATAAGCGAAAACCAGATGCATTTTATCTTTGTGATGTAACGATAATTAAAAAAAAAATATTTTATGATGAAAACTACATTGTATTACTATGTGCTATAAATTTAAGCTTTCCTTTGCAGAGCTTAGCTCTTCACAATCGATACTAAAAGTCAAAGGTTCACTAAAATAAAATAAGTAATGAAAATTATCTTGAGCTATCTGTGCACTCATGTTATTATTTTTCGGAATAGCCAGAGTGGATATTAGGTCTTAACCTATGAAGTTGCCGTTCTTGAGTACTGGCCATTTCAAATAAAAAAAATTTTGATTGGCTGTGAATTCTAAATTTAAATTAATTTTGTTTTAAAAACACGACTTTCTTTTTACAAAGTCAGTCTTTCCTTTATTGATTAGCGTTGTGTTTTCATTACTTGAAGCGAGAGAACTAAAAAAACGAACGCACAACCCGTTATTGGTTTGTTCACTTCCGTTCTGGAAATTATGACTTGAATAATGAACCTTATGGTCATTGGTCGTCCGGACGAATTTAAGAATTATTGCATGAATATATTTCATTTTATTTAATTTAATTTAAATTAAATCGACTGCGCAAATTCTGATTCGTGTCAAAAATGAAGACATATATGTCTTTGCTATAGCAAAGGTATTAACTGACAAACGTGCATACACTCAGGCTTGCGAATGTGGTACGAGCAACATAAAAACACTCATAACTCATTTTGAACTTTTTGTTAGTTTGTCCTTTGCCCACTTGCCCCTTCAATTGTGAGGTAAGAGCGGGAGGGGAGGCGTTTCTTTTAAGTCATAGTTTAAAAAATGTCTGCTAAACAAGGCTGTCGCGGTGTACTCATGTTGCACTCGAGTGAATTAATTAATTTATTTATAAAAATTATTGATTGTTGTTTTGTCACTATAGTACACACTACGTGTGCCGCAACTATAGCAGTGGTGCCGCCATTATTATTTTTTTCTTTATTTGCGCGAATAATAATGTACTTAATTAAATATAATACCACAGTAAGTTAATACCTATCTCCGAACCTACGAGTCACAGAAATATATAGTCCATAATACGAGATTTAAGTGACCACGTGAACAAATTTTTAAAAGCTTATATTTTCGAAACGATCAATCGCAGACCTATCGTATTGGTACTCAAACTTGATGTGTTGATGAGATCTATGTGACCACGTGACCACATTTTTAAATGCTTATATTTTCGAAACCGTCAATCGCAGACCTATCGTGTTGGTACCTACTGATACTCGATGTTTTGATGAGATCTATGTGACCACATGACCAAATTTTTAAAAGCTTAAATTCTCGAAACGATCAATCGTAGACTTATCGTGTTGGTACTCAAACTTGATGTTTTGATGAGATATATGTGACCACATGACCAAATTTTTAAAAGCTTATATTTTCGAAACGATCAATCGCAGACCTATCGTATTGGTACTCAAACTTGATGTTTGGACGAGATATATGTGACCACATGACCAAATTTTTAAAAGCTTATATTCTCGAAACGATCAATTGCAGACCTATTGCGTTGGTACTCAAACTTGATGTTTTGATGAGATCTATGTGACCACATGACCAAATTTTACATTCGTCTCATTATCTTGAAACCAAATTTTGGAAGGTTTCACTTCTACCACGTGTGAATTGCACACATGTTTTTATAGAAATTGAGAATGTGAATAAATCACCCTTTACAAAGCATAAAATAACAGTGTTCTGTGCACACTTCGTATTTGTAACAATCATTGACACATAAGCGTTTTGTACATTTTATCATACTAATTGACGCGTACGAAAAGTTTATGCACTAGTGGACAAATAGACTGAGCCACTCACGACTTCGGAGTTCAAATGCTTTTATTGATAAATGTATGAACCATTTTTTTATATTGTATGGTGGTACGGAACCCTTGTTGTGTGCGAGTCCGATTCGCACTTGGTCGGTTTTTTTAAATGCCGGTTGTAGAAAGTAATGGTTTTTTTGAGTGTATGTAGGTATGTATGTACGGCTATTTTTGTGGCACGCTCTGCAAACTAATCAGATTAATGAATATAAACATCTGAGTTTCCGTTAGGTTCGTCTTAACTGTGGGGGATGACATTTCATCCATTCCATCAGCCCTTATTTATACCCCATTGCAGGGGCTTAGGCCCCCTTCATCTTGAGGGGGTCCTAAACCCTCGCAAGTGGTATAGGATACATTTAAATAGTGCGTCTGCGAATCAAAAAAAGAGCAGAATCCTTAAGTATAATAATCACGTCATATTTATATTATAATATATTTCATTATTAATTTCTTTGAATAGACATCAAAATATATCACATTCCACAATGCTCTACAAAATTGTATAGATTATAGAGCATGTTTTATTCTTTTAAGCTAATGATTTTTTCATCACAGTCGGTTTTTTTACATTTTATTTCTTCATTTCGTACATATATTCAGCCACCAGCTATTCGATATATCGTAATTAAAATCTGCGACAGTTTCTCGGACTATATCGTAAATATTCAGCGACGGACTCCCCGCGCGACTAGGTATATCGTAAATGTATTCAGCGGCGGGCTCCCCGACTATATTGTAAATAAAATAAAGTTTTTTTAAACGCCTAGACTTACTGAAATTTTCCTCTTTTTTATGATTGTATGTTTATTTTGGCAAAATTTCTTTATAATTTTATTTTTTACGGCCATTTTATTTAATGCCTGCATTCCACACATTGTAGGTAACAAAATACAAATTTTAAAATAAATTATTATTTACTAACAAATAAAACTCCTATTAAAAAGAAAGGGTGAAGTGGAACTATGAAGAAAATAACTAAAATATTTTGTGTGTTTTACTAAATATAGTTTTATATATACATGTGTAAATAGTTTATACCCAAAGCGTATAAAAATTAAATAAATAAAAAGATGAGGAATAACACAAACATTAAAATCCTTCCTTAATATGTAACATGTCTTAAAAACGTTGGCGTACTCTAAGATTTATAACGCATGTTAATGTAATTTCGTACGTAATTTGTCACCAAACTTGCGTAATCCTAATGTATCGTCTCGGGTTTAGTGACATCACTTTGCGGGCATGCATCAACGTCACACCCGGCCGAGATTCGATTCCTTACTAATTACCTAGTTTCTTGTTTGTATATATTTATAGTTTAACTTGCTTAGATGACAGTGTACTCTCATAAGGTAAATATCTATATTTTGTTTTCGATTTTATCCGTGTGGCCTTGTTTTCACGATTTGATAACTCAGTTCATAAATAATAACTAATATTTTTCTATATACTACACATTAACCTATTTGGGTTAGATCCAAGCCATTTGGCTAGTGACAGAGACAACTGATTGATAATGAATTCATAGATTAAGAATATTCTAACGAATTTACATCTTACCACGGACAATTTTCCTACGTCTTGTCTATCTTGTGAAATATTGCTGTATATTCTGTGCCTTTAGTTCAGTGTCATTATGCCACATATCGTATATTTTAAATTGGAATTTCATATATACAAATATGAAAATTTCATCTAAATCGGTCTAAATAAGCGTTCAAATCAAAATACAAGCAAACATGTTTATTAATCGAGTACAGTAGACTTCGCAATAAATGCCAGTTCTTTACTTTTTGATAATAGTACAGACACGTAAATTATACATATAAGTTTTAAAAAAAATCTTTAGTCTTTTAGTCTACGTGTATAAATTTATCTTTTTGACAAAAAAGTTCATAAAATATCTATTTCCGTAATAGATAGTGTGTTCAGAGCTTTCAGTCATAATCACCTATATTGACTACCTAAGATATATTTTAAGTATTGTCTATTATTACACATAAGAACGGCCGCATTTCTCAGGCTCGTTGTGAACCAGATACTTCGACGCACCTTACAGCCGGAGACTGTGACTAAAAACCGGTCAAGTGCGAGTTGTAATCACGTGGAAAGGGTTCCGTACTAAAAATTACCCCATTGCCTAGTATTTTTTTTAATCTGACTTAACCGATGAATCCACCGATTCAGGCTAGGCCTAGTCGTTGAGTTATTGTAGTTCGATAATGTATCTAATGTTGTTTAGTAAATAAACGATTTTAATAATTATTATAATTATTACTAGAAATTGAACCCAACATCTTCGTAAAAGTGAGCTATTACACCTGACTAATTAAAGTTTTTTAATCTCCGGTGAAATTAAACAACACATGAGTGAGAGCTTATATAACCACACACCTTGCTTTATGAAATTTTAGGCTCAGTATCCTAAGTTCGATGATAAGGGTGAGGAAAGGGGAAAGGTGAATTCCTTCAAATCAAAATCAAAATCGTTTATTGCCAAAACAAAAATAATATATACAGAGTTCGTTACACTACTTCTTAATTTTTTAGTTTTAATGGCAAACGGGATCGGCTCAGCATGTTGATGGCCTGCCACAAACAGGCATGCTCATCGCTGTTATTCTGCCGATCCCGAACACATATACGTTTATCTACATTTATTTATGTTTATTTTTTTTTTCTTTTTTACCCTCCCCTACTTAATGCTTATTTCCCTTTTTTCCTTCTATAACTTTTTGATTCTCCGCACCCATTCCACTGCTCTTCCCTTCCCACTTTCCTCCAGTAATTCTTTTATTTCCTGTTCTTTCTTCCACAAATTCCTTTAATATCTTTTAAACTATTCATTTTGTAATTATAGAAATAAAATTGCCTTCCTCATGACGTATATATACTTTCATTTAAAATGTCACATGATGCACATGAGATATTTTTTATAATTTTTTCATTCCCCTAAAATCAAAATTTGTTCGTCTATGCTCTACTTCTGTGATGAGGTCACCAAAATCTTATGTGTACTTACTATGTTTACACTTATTTTGTCCAGTAGATTCGGAGGAAATAGGCTGTGACAAACGGACAAACAAACACCAAAGTCTTCCTTTTTAATAAGGTTTACTTTTTAATATCTCGGAGGTACATACAGAACGGATGGCTCGAAATTCTAAAATAAGATGTTTCTGGCGATAGTACTTACAAACCTCATTCACATATTTGCGGTCAATCATTGGTATGTGAATGCTACATGTAAAGCACAGCGTTTATTATGTATTTTTTTTTCAATTAATAATTTTCTAAATCCTTTTTTTATATTATTAGTTATTACACAAACTAAAAATGCAGTGCCGGTTTTACAGTTTTTCAGGGATTTATTTGCAGCCCTGTGTTTAATTGTTTACTTGCAACTTCACTTCATCAGCCCATTTTTACCCCACTGCAGGCACTTAGGCCACCCCCAGGGTGGGCTTGCTTGCTTGCAGGGTGGGAGGGGGGCCTGGTTGGAGCTTAAATCCACCACGCTGCTCCACTACGGGTTGGGGACTGTAACGACCGCTATCTATTGATAGCGTCGGGGACCGAATGCTTTGAGTGCCATCCGAAGCACGAAGTCAGTGATAGTTATGTACTTAAGTCAGAAAAACTCATTGGTACACGCCCGGATTCGAACCATGGCCCTATGAGGCCTTATAAATTTGAGACAGGTTCGTTGCGCTTTGGGCTATCACGACACGTTACTTGCAACGTTGGTACCATATTTCGCTTATGTGAAAAGTGGCAGTGTATGGAAGAAATAAGTTTTAGAAATTGGGTTTTTCAATTTATTTTCAATTTTTAAATATTCGTGAGGGTACTGGGCCTCAATACACCTGTATCCAGGTAACTGACTGCGAGTACGTGAATGAACTCTGTAAGGTATTGAAAGGAAATATCTGCCAAAAATTCTGTATTTAAAAAGTCGTCACCATTTATCGTTACAGGCTCGGAGTTTATCACTATACAAAAAGAAAAGCAAGGTTTCGGTGATTCTCTATTTATTTCCTATATGTCTGTGCTGCTAATCATGATTCTATTACTACATCGAGTTTCTACGGCAAGTTTTTTTAGTTTTGAGACTATATTTTCTAAACAACGCCATCTCACAGCTAAAGATCGTACTATTGTAAATAATACACAGAACTTGCAGAACTTTTTAAGAGAACTGAACATATCGGCATTTGCGTATAGATGGCGCTAAAATTGGATAAATTTTTTTTTAAATAAGCATGCATAATATTTCTTTTGAAGCTCTGGGATTATTATAGAGTCAATAAATTTCATACCAGCGCAGCGTAAGATTATAAAGTTAAAAAGTGAAAGCACGAAGCAGCTAGGTGCCGTTACTGTTGAGTGGACCAAAATTTTGCCATTTCGCTTGTCAGTAATTTGTCAGTGTTTATTAAATTGAGCTTTAAAAGGCCTAATATTTTTGCCACAGTTTTTTACGTAATAATACACTAGTTAATTATAAAGCCTATCGTGGTCTTCAATGTTATGAAAAATATGATAATATGATTTCATGGTTCGAATCCGGGCGTGTACCAATGAGTTTTTCTGACTTAAGTACACAATATCACTGACACCGTGCTTCGGAGGGTACGTTAAGCAGTCGGTCCCGGACGCTGTCAATAGATGGCGGTCGTTACAGTTCCCAACCCGCAGTGGAGCAGCGTGGTGGACTTAAGCTCCATGCTCCCCTCCTCACCCTGGGGGAGGCCTAAGCCCCTGCAGTGGGATAAAAATGGGCTATGATGATGATGATTATTTATTATTTATTAAGCATCTCACTAAGCAAGATTCATAGCTTTTAGACAGGACAAAAGGTCTTATTTAATCTAGGCAATTATATGAAGACTAACTCGTAGTAAACTGTTCCAAAGCAATAAGTCGTTTCTTTCTACTCTTGTTATGTTATATCATACGGATATCTTGTTACTAATATACGAGCTGCAGAATCCAGACAGTTGTACCAGTCACTTCTTTATTGTTTTGTCTGTAGCTAAGCCAGGACTAGTATTCCTGCGTAAGGGAATGCTCCCGTTTATTAAGAAACTTGGCTGGATTTCGAGAAGTTCTTTATAGAAAAATATTTGAAAAGCGAAAAAGGATAGCAAGTCTTCAAAATAGGTATAGCAAAGAAATATTTGAGAAAAGGAGTCATATCTCTAATATTTTCTCTGAAAGATATCAGCAAATATTCATGGCAGGAAATATAAAACAAAACTTAAAGCTTTTAAGGAATAAGATGAATATCGATATTAATGAAGTTAGATGATTGAACTCGAAATAGTATATGATTTAGCACGATTAATAATTATGGTGAATTTCAAATTGTTGCCTCGGACTTTGTAACATTAGACGAATTTCTCGTTAAATATACAAAATTCATATTTACAATTTTTTTTTGTATTCAGTACAAATTGAATCGTTGTTTTAAAGTTACTTTCTAGTCAAAGTTACAAAATTGTAGTATAAAATAATATTTTTCCTCCTACTAAACTTTCTGGTTGTATATTGTCGTCCAATATATTTTTCCGTTTGAACACTATAAAAAAAACTGAATTGTTTCATTTCATTTTGTTGCATAAACTAGCTATTTATTTATTATTGTTTGGATATTTCGAAAATTTCTGTCCTTATGACTACGTTTCCCCTTTTCCATTCTTGAAGTTGTTCTAATTGTTCGACTTCAATGTCTTGAAACTCCAAGCTTGCTCGTGTTCATTTACAATTGTAATCTTATAATTAATTTTATAATAATATTAAAAATGGGACTTCCCACACAGCGTCATCTAGTCCCAAAGTAAGCAAGTATTATGCTTGTGTTATGGGTTACTAGACAACTGATATACATACTTAAATATTCTTTATAATATATACATTTATAATTTTTTTTTGAAGACACCTCACACATATAACATTTTATATCCCTTGGGAATCCATCTAGCATAGTTAAAACAAACACACTACCACAATTATTATTAATAATTAAGGTTTACGTTAATCAAAGCCTTTAATCCATGATATTTTGAAGTCGTTCATTCATTTTCAGTAATTTTAAAAGTATATACCATTTGGCAACATTCGTTTAGGTATACTCCTAATTTGCAATGAATCAAGTTCCTTATTGTGTTCATTCATGATTTCCTTGTCTTCCCATTGAATGTTTTTTTAAGCGGGACCTTGTCATATCGATGTCATCGACGGACATGCGCGAATTTGGCGCATGCGTATTAGCAACTAATAAGCGATGCCTGTAGATTATTTTCACAAACGTTTTCAGCTTAAAAAAAAAAGCTTTCATCGTTTCGCTTGTTGCATGTATACTAAATTTTAAAATCTATAATATATATTGGCATTATTTGCGCAAAACTTAGATATTTTTATCGCAAAATTTGCAAAATGTTCGCTAGTTTGGAACAAGTGCTTTCGTTAATTTAGTTTTTTTTTTTTAATACATTTATAGTAGATATACTCGCGGGTGTTCATTTCGGTTCAGTGTGATACATCAACAGGTAAGAAAATAACTTATATGTTTTTAAACGTATAACATCGGTCACCAGTTTCGGACGAGTGGGCGTCATACTCTAAACATACTAGACTGCGTGGGCGGAACGTCTGTTGGAGTTGTATTTACTAAAAGTAAACATTTTAACGCTTACGAAATTTGAAATAAGCTTTGTTATACGTTTTTACTCGGTTACTCAAAATGATAGAGCAAAATTAAAATATTTATGATTATTTATTAACTAAAATACTCATTGTGATATAATTTTATAGTATTTGAAAATATTATTATTTTAAAATAAAACATACATTTATTTTAGTTTACAAAAAAAAAAAAATTTACGATAGTGTCGAGTCAGGTTATTTCCCATAAAATCAATATTACATGAGGGGTGTCAAAACTTTTGTTTTCGGTTCGGTGACGCCGTGTCCTACATACAGACGGTAACAAATACCTTTACGTATATGCTGAGTATAGCCTATATATCGTACAGCTCTTTTAGCAAAAATCTATCAAGTGTGCAGTTCACATGCCAGGGTCCCACCAGTACTGCTTTGTTATCGTGTTGTTAAATATTTTTCTAAGCTATATAGTTTTCGTCTGTCTGTGACGGATCGAAGGTTTGTATGACGTCAATAAATGGCTAATCGTCTACAAATATTTATCAGACTGTTTGCCATAGATATACCACTAAATATAGATCGGTTGTCATCATAGCTTGGTAGAAACCAAATTTTATATTAAAGATTATGATAAAGTCTGTTAAGAGTTAAGTGAAGAATCGTCCCAAATACTTGTGGACCATATTTGAGTATGGTGATGCTGCATTTATGTAATAATACATCAGTGGCGCTTATACAGATCGTATCGAACTTTATGACGGATCTGAATACAATACAACGCTAAATGCGGGCTTGCGCAGGTACAGTCATATACCCTTCGCTCCACTGCGTCCCGCTGGCACCTGAACTGTTTGTTGCGATGCAACTTGTGCCTACTTTCAGGTCCGCCATAAAGTTTGATTGTAACTATAAGTAACGACAATGAAAGAGAGAGGTTGCGATGTGCAGATATCACTCAAGGTTTCGACCTGCCACAGTCAGACGAAATATACAATTTCTAACACGTAGAAGATTTAACTAAAAGACAGTAAAACAGCGATGACGGGTATCCTCTGCCGTCAGCCCCAGCAGCGTAAACTAAGTTTACGCTGAACAATATTTTAGGGGTCTGCAGCCAAATGGCAAAAAACGGAACCATTGTATTGTCCGTCCCTCTGTGTGGACATTATTGGCACTGCATGGACAATTCCTATGGCTAAAGTTGGCGTCTTTTTTAATATTTTGCAACCATCAACTGAGATCGTTAATGCCAGTACATGATACCATGATAAATATAATTTGTTGAAACAATTTACCTCTGAATTCAGTAGAAACTTTCTTTCAGACGGGAACTTTTCGATTGCGTTTACTTAAAAGCTTGATTTTCGTAAGCATAGATCTAAATAATTGATATTAATGTCAACTTGATACCTCCACGAGTTCCTAAGAACTTGTCTTGACGAAGTCATGAAAGTTCCGGATTTTTTTTAAAGATAGGTATTTAAATTTTATCTATCTTTTTTTTCAAGAATGGAGTCTTTTAGTAATATACGTTCGCACGATAGGTTTCTCTGAGTGTGTGATTGACACTTATAACTGAAACATATCATCGCGAAAAATGTCTCGAAAAATTTTTGAAAAAGGCAAGTAGGTATCATTGAGTTGTTATTTTCATATACGGAGCAGTAATAAGGAAAGTAATGCTGAGTCAGGCATCATAAAAAACAGTTTTTATATATAATGAAAACATTATACAAACGGCGTTAACGGTCGCTCCGACCGATTGGCGCACAATTGGCGATTGGTATTCAAATCAGTAAAAACTAGTTCCAAGCGTTTTTATTTTAATAATTATTTCGATACATCGATCGTGAGAAGGAAAAAACTCATATGCGCGGGTTTTTTTTGAATTATTTTTGTTTTTCACAACACGTTTAATAGGAAAGAAATTGAATTTTCACAAGTAATGAGAAATATAAAATAAATAAAAACAAACTTGCGTATTTAAGTTTTTTTTTCCGTGTATCGAAACCATTTTTTTTTTTTAAATGGGCGAACCTACTTTTTGCTGACCTGAATGCCATATTTTTCTTTCCGCAATTGGTTAAGGTTTAATGGGGTGCAACCGTTAACGCCGTTTGTATGGAAATTCGGCAGTACCTACGCACCTCCTCTTATGTTCATTAAAAAAAAACTTATTCAAATCATCTAAACCATACAACTAAAGTCGAAAACAGAAGCTAGTCCCATTAAATAGGTATTTTACTATTAAACCTCTTTACAGTTAGTATAAAACAACATCATTAAACTAAGCTGGCCTTTATATATATGTCTACTCGACAATTTATTAGTTTAATTTCACAGGGTGGAAACAAAAGACGGGAGTTCGAGGGAAAGTACACAAATTATTAATGATAGAAAATTCAATTAAAAGAACACATTCCTTTGTTTTCAATAATAAGTAAAACTACATTCACATATTTTGGATAAATAATCTGCTTGAGCTGGGAATTGAAAATGGGAAATATGATGAAATTTTTTTATGGCACCAATTGACATGGTCAATCATAAGGATAACTTTTTTTCTAAATAACATTGTATTTTAAATACTAGGAAGACCAAGAAAAATAAAATAATATTAATGATAAAAATAGTGTTTTCGCTCTACTATGCAATGTCGGTGATTTTTAAACGAATAATTACATAACATTTTTATCCAGGTACATATATAGTATATTGAAATGAACGCTACACTTAAACACTTATCCTTATATATTATAATATTATCCTTATATATTATAATAATCCAAGATCATCGTGTTACATATCACTAGATAGAGGTGTTCCTGGGCATAAGTATAAATAAGATATACATTAACATTTGGCTCTAAAAAAATTTACTCGCGATGAGTTCCTCACAACTTGACAATTGATCAAAAACACCCTCATGTCGATTGGTATAAAAAAATGTTTTAAAAAAAACCTAAAGAAGTGTAAAAATACACTTTTAATGTTTTCCAAATCGAGTGATCGTTATTAACAATAATAGTAAATATGAATTAGAAAAGTCAGTTACGGGCGCAAATACGGAATTATAACTTAAACTCTAAAATTTATGAGGCAGTTTTATTTACAAGACATAAAAAGCTCACTCGGTAATATATTCGTTCAAATTGTACGTCGATAGAAGTGAAACAACAATGAAACCTTAAGACAAATTCAATCCCCTTGGGTTTTCAGTTGCAGATTTTAACTGTGTATACAACGAAAATATATGTCGGTCGCAGTAAACGTAAATTTCACTTTTATTGCGATATCTTAACGTATACAGCAATAGCGCTAGCCGCAAGTGAAAATAGAGCGTAGACATTTCATTGTTGTTCTAAACAGCTAAAGAATAAAAGTGATTTAGAATGAAATATTTTTAACCGACTTCAAAGTAGGAGGAGGTTCTCAATTCGACTGGTTTTTTTAAATATTTGTTACCTCAGTACTTTCGATTATTTTTTTATTTGAAAGCTGGTGCTTTTTGTGTGGTCCCATTTCAATTTAGTCCGGTCCGGACAATGACATCCGGCATCTATGAGAAAACCGGAAAAGTCGCACTTCAAGGGTAATTTTATGAGTGTTAAAAAATATTTTTACTTGATAACTCCGTTATTTATAATTCTTTCTTTCCCATTGTTCCCATTGTCACTTAGGATTTGATGATGGGATTGCAGTGAAATCGAGGGATACCCTCAAGTCTATTAGCCACGTACGCAGTGTACTCTGAAGGTCTCGCCTCGTCTCGTCCCGCCTCGCGTTGTTTCAGTTCTCGTCTGGCCTACACATTATACCGGGACCGCTAAAAGGATATTCCGGTTTAGTCGTGAAAAGGTAACAAACAGACACATTTTCCGCAATGAAAGTAACTTAGGTCCTTCCTTTAAGTTCAAGCTATTTCTATAGCCGTATTTGCCTGACCGGTTGGCCGAGTGGTAAGAGACTGTGAAGCCGAGGGTGGCGGGTTCGATTCCCGCCGGGGACAAATATTTGTGTGCATGAACATGGCTATTTGTTCCGAGTCTGGGTGTAAAAGCATCTATATATCTATAAATTATAAAAAAAGAATATTTAAGTATGTATATCAGTTGTCTAGTACCCCATAATACAAGCATAATACTTGGTTTCTTCGGGACTAGATGGCGCTGTGTGGGATGTCCCAGATATTATTATTATACCGAATATCAAAATCGGTTTTGCGGTTTAGCTGTAAAAAAATTAACAGTTACATTTCCGCAACTAAACGTAGTCAATATCCGTCTTTGTGATACAAGCTATTTCCCTACTAAGTTTTATCAAGAACAAATCACCGGTTTGAAAGGGTAACAAAAAAAGACATCGGCGGGGAGAAGTCTCTTATGTTTACCCAAGTACTAAATTAATTTCCCACCAAATATCGTCAAAATTTATCCAGAATTTTTCACGCGATGCAGACAGATCGGCAGAGAGGTGGATATGCAGACATAAATTTCAAAATTCGCGATTTTCATTTATAACGTTATTTATAGTTTTTTGAATCATAATTTTCTAAAAAAAATTCAGTGTACAGACACGACCCCGTTACAGTTTTATTATATGGATAGATATGAACAAGTTTGGTATTGAAGTAATATTGGACGGAGACGGACTTTAGGTATCTTTTGGATTTTGTAATTTAAGACGATTTTTCAACTATACCGATAGTACATCTCATTGTAGGTAAGTAATATGTTTGTTTGGTACTTAAATTTAACTGTATTGAAATATACTCCCATAAATAAAACCATGACATTGGGATATAATAATAATAACCGAATAATAATATACATCACAACAACGTCTAGGCCCCAAACTATAGCTTGTGTTTTGGGTACCAAGCGAAGACACCACATACAACAACCAAGACCCGGTACACTGAAAAAAGTGGATAACAAAACTGGTTGTGTTACCATGACAATAGAAAATTTTTTTTTTAAACAAAGGATACAACTGAGTTTGACTATTTATAGCAATAGTTATGTTGTCATTATTTTTAGGTAACTGATAATCAAATTTTTGTTACCTATAACTAAAAACTTTGTACTATGTACCAGTATCAATATATTCATCATACATACTTACCCGACCTGGGATTCGAACCCTCCAGCTTCGTAGGCAGGGTCGCTACCCACTAGGCTAAGCGGTCGTCATGGCTGAAATTTGAATGCTTATAATTCTATTAGTACACCGATTTTGATATTTCACATTTCAATAGATGAAATCGTGTTTGTTGAGCAACACAGAGTGACCTTTGCGTTCTTTCTTCCTCTACTCCTCCACAAAAGCGACGTTTCTTTCTTTGTAAATAAATAAAATAGGTCAATTGACACCAGTGCCTTGGGGCCTCCGATCAATTACCTTTCTCTCGAATCAATCCTTGTTCATACTGTACAAAATTCAATCTATTACCTATTTATTAACTTTCCATTCCCGGGTTCACAAACGCTCGCTCACAACGTATGTTACCAAGATTTCAGAAGTTACTAAGAAATGCGCAAAACAAAGTTCAGTATTCAAAATCGTAGGCAAATATGCGATCAACTAGTGGCAGAACGTAAATCATTTTTTCTGGAAGTGTTATGGTACGTTGAGTACGTTGAAAATTGTTATACGTATGTTACATATATATATTTTTTTAATTCTTGGAATCACAGAATCAATAATTTATAGTTTTCATTCAAAGCGTGCGGACAGTTGTATCAGTTTTTTATTAACTTTTTTTTAAATTATTATAATTATAAAACCATGTGTATTTGTAATGTAACATGCACTTTTTTATATACACATGATTAAATTCTGTGAATTCAGTATAGATGCGCCTTACAGATCGATGCATAGTAAATAATTTACACATAGTTACTTTACTTATTGAATTATCTTTTTAAGACGCAGTGGAGGTTTTTTTTGTGGAAATTTTAATGTGGAGGATTTACGTTACCTTTAGAAAGAGGTGTGAAACGAAATCTAATTGTGTGAGAAAATTGTTTCATCTGGGAACGCGGTGTTTTACAACATAAATGAGACAGGAAATAGGACATCGGATGTCAGCCTTGACACGAACGAAACTCTATCACTATGAACAAAGTCTCCTGAAACGAAGGTTGATTGAAAAATAAAATTGAAAATGTCCGCCATTTTGAGGACTTTCAAATGGCATTTGTATCTATCAATTTAGGCTGTTATTTTGAGAGGATTTTCTAATATAAACTTAAATTTTAAAATAAAATTGGAAAACTTCAAGTGCCTTTTGCACATAGGCATGCGGGGTTTCATTTTAAAAATACTGTCACAAAATCTCAAATCACCAAAACGTCGAAAAAAAAACATGTTTCTTGTTTGGAGATCCCCTTTAATTTTTTACTTTATTTTATTGTTATAATTTGTTGTGATGACGGTCATAGTAATACACATTTTGTGAAGATTTCAAGCGTTTAACTTTTACGGTTCAGACGATATAGCCCTGTGACGGACGGACGGACGGGCAGCGGAGCTTTAGTGATAGGGTTCTCGTTAGGACCCTTTGGGTATGGAACCCTAATATAAAGTAAGAGTGCAATTATTTTAATTTTTTATTTCAAGAAAATTAAAAATTATTAAAAGAAAAATATTATGACTTTTTTTATGCGAAAACGCCGAATCGTTCAGTGAAATGTTGTCACATCACGTCCAATATAAAAAAAAAACAACAACGTTGAGTGGCGTAAATTTTCATGTGCAAGTACGAAATTATGTGTACCTACGATTCCTCCCGCAAATGTGTCTCATACCTCCGTTGAATGGAACGCTTCGTTTCGCACAGTAAATGTCTTACCGTGTATCTAGTGGGGAGGCGGCGGGGAGCTTCGCTTTTTCTGTGGTACGAGAACATAGTCTTTTTATAATGGAACGTAATTTGAACGAAGATGAGATCAACCGACCGACACAGAATAGAACTATTGGGTATTGCAGCAGAAAAGAACAAACTATGATATTCTTATTTTGTTACTGAAGTAGGTGCCTAAGTTCTGAAGTTTCATTCTTTTTAAATTCGCGATTCAAATAGTCAAAAGTTAAAAAGTTAGTCAAAAAGCATGCACTCCTGATATTCCAAGTTAAAGGAAAGCTTTTAATTTATCGATACATAAATATTGTATCGCCATGTTAACGATGTGATCATTCGATGTATTCGAGTTTTTTACGTTAGAAACGTTTCGTTACGTCTAAACGTTAAGAAAAAATCGATATGGGTAGAAATTGGGCTACTACCGCAATTTCTTTCTCCTATATTCAACGATTTTGTTTTGAACGCATGTAAGAAATAGTTTGAAGTGGTTAGGTTAAAATAGAATAATAATAATAACGTGTACATGACAACAACGTTTAAGCGCCAAGCTAAGCATTAGCTTGTGTTTTGGGTACCAAGTAAAACACCACATACATACAACAACCAAGACCCGGTACCAGTATTAATATTAATCATGTAAATACTGACACCCGACCTGGGATTCGAACCCGAGACTTCCAGTTTTGTAGGCAGGGTCACTACCCACTAGACTAAGCGGTCGTCAACAGAAGGCTACAAAGTTGGGCTGGTCTCATTTTTCTGACCTTATTTTATTAACGAACGATGGAAATGTAGGGTACGTTTTCAGAAGTGGTTTTACATGGAGAATACAAACTGGATTTAACCTTTTGGTTTCAGTTTTCTTGGTTTTTGGTCCTGGTATTTTGATTTGCAATTGACGTTGTAAATCTATTTACGTAGTTATTTGATATTCGATTTGATTTGATTTGATTAGTCGACTATTTTTTATTTTTTTTAATATAATTTATTTCGTTTGAATCTGTGCAATGGTTTCGACGCTAGCTCACTTCAAACTGAGCGATGTCCGTGCGGCACCTCTTAAGTCTTATTCAGCGCTCTCTTACGTGGATTATGACTTTATCGAATGGGTATAAAATGCGTTTTGGTGTAGTCGTCGGACGGATTTTTAAGATAGCATTTTTATTATTTTTGTCATTTTAAAAGTTTAATCACACGAAGCTCTCAAAAGTACATGTTTTGCGTCAGAAGTTTTTTTGGGATAATCTTTCGAACCAAAGGTTTTGACGTCAATTTACGTCAAAAATACGACTTCACTCTGTCCGTTTATGTATTCCGTGTTGAAAGCTTGTGATTTGTCAAATTTATAAACATATATACCTGAAATTAGATCATCAAGTCAAACAAGGCACGTATTTCGTAGATTTGTTTGGGGTCACTTAAGTGGTTTTCTCACTTCTTATACATTTTTTGTTGTAGTGAAAAGCATTTTCTGAAATAATGATTTTACGAAAAATTAGACCAAACGTAATTTTTTTAACTTAATCTATTTTTAAAGGTTAATGAAAATTTTATAATGACGTATATTACATTAGTGAAATGATATATTATTGTGCCTATATCCAAATTGATTTTATAACTATTGAGTTTTACATTTTTCAAGGGCCATAAAAGATGAATCATAAATAGGTATATTTTTTAATCTAAAAACCGTCCGATGCGATATCGATGATACATTTGATGAGCCTTATTGTATTCCAATTGAAACATCGTCAAACTTTTAAATTTTAAAAATTAAAAGTCCTTCTAGGTAGAAATCCGAAAATATTGTTTTCTTACGTATATTTTAAATAAATACGGAACCCCGGAAATTTCCCGTTTTACTTAACAATTTTTCACGATGATTTTTTATGAGGGGAGGACAAAAACCTAAGATCTTATGAGGTCACTCTTATAGAGAGACGCTAAACCTCTCTTTCCACAGCCCAGTAAAAGCTTAGTCAAACCGAATTTCCTTGCGTCAGTTGACTTTTGTCCGCCGTTGAGTGGAGTCGTTAGCGAAGTGTCGAATATAGTTTATTATATTAAAAAAAAAGATATAACATTAGAAAATGGATATAACAATAACGAGGCATTTCAGTTTAGATGACGTGAGTATTTTTATATATTTATTTAATTATTTTTAATATTATAAATACTTAAAAAGAATTCGAGCTTTAGATACTAACATAATTTGAAATCTAAGATGAAAGGGTGTGCTAATTGTCTCATTAGTACTTTGAAATGACACTTTGAAAGATCGAGAATTACGGTTTCTGGCGTGCTTGTTAAAATATTTTAATCGTGTTGCTTGTTTGTTAATGACATTTTCAAGTTATCAAGTTATTTAAACTAATTTATAATGATACGTATGATTTTTATATTTAACATATATTTAAAGTTACGTAGTGAAATAAAATAAATAATTATATGTTACCGAATGTTGAAATTCAATCGCAATCGATTCACACAACACTTTTTTTCTTTACGCTATACTATATTCAAAACTAGGAATTCAATTTTAACTACATGAAAGGTTTATGTAAAGTTTCGTATCGAAGAATCTTTTAAATAAAGCTTCGAATCTTCGACGGTGTTGGCATGAAAACTATTTATAATGTATTTGATGGTTTGAAGGTAATACCAAGTAGTAGGTATATGACATTGAAGTTACTTTAGTCAGCGGAACGTGGCGGAACATCTGAAAATGCTTAAATGTATTTTTAAATCATCGAAATTAATTGTTTTCGAACAGATATACTTTCGCCCAAAACAATCAATCTTTAGCTGTACTAAAATATTTTTTATATTTCTAAAAGAAAGAGTCCCGAAATTAAAGTACTTTTCGAATGACTTATTTTACTAAATTTTGACTAATCCATTGAACCATGTCCAACTTGACTGAGAATTTACCTGCTTGTAATTTCTTTGTATTTACATCGTGAATTAGAAGGGTATGATCATCATAAGAATAATAATTTATGATAACTATTAAACAGCCAGTTGCTATCAATAGATAGCAGTCGTTAAAATCCACCAACTCACATTGAAGCAGCGTGGTGGATTAAGCTCGAAGCCCCCGAGGGGACGCCTAAGCCCCCGCAGTGAAGCAGTAATGGGCTGATGGTTTGCTATGGCATCGCATAGCCACAAATATAGGGACAAAAGAACAGTTATGCCGAAGTTATTAGGAAATGAGCCTTTTATAAACATATATGTTGTATACTTTATTTGAAATCAAATTATTACAGACGATAAAGTATCAACCAACGAGTATACAAAAAGTGCGAATAGAATTCTTGCACCAAGGGTTCTGTACCACCACACAATGTAGTTGTGTATTGTGCAATGTAATTACCAAAAAAACTAATTAAAGTCACATACAAAGGTATACTAGGTATCAGGTACGATTCAGTACAATATCAGGCACGTTTTCGAACTAGACATCGCAACGAGCCTTAAAATAAAAAAAATTTAAGTATATATCCACAAATAACTAATATTTTTGTGATATAACTACTTCACTTCTTTACTTCATCAGCCCATTTTTACCCCACTGCAGAGGCTTAGGCCTCCCCCGGGGGAGGGAGGGGCTTGGAGCTTAAATCCACCACACTGCTCCACTGTGGGTTGGGGATTGTAACGACCGCCATCTATTGACAGCGTCCGGGACCGACTGCTTAACGTGCTCTGGCACTCAGTCAGTGATAGTTATGTACTTAAGTAAAAAAAACTCATTATTACATTCGCCCTTTCGGGAATCGAGGGTCGGGAATGTAAGGGAATTATATAGAAAACGATGCCCTATATATTATTATATTTCATGATGCTTAATAAAATGGGTTTTGATGAGTGAGTATATGAGTATCATGATATATGAAATAAATGGCCGTATTTTGTGATTGCGTTGACTTAGAAGATTGAATTTTTAACACTTTCAATAGAGACCGTAAGCTTTGTATTTGTTTTTAATTTCAACTTCGTTGATACTTCTACCCGTTCCCAAGAAAAAGGGTCTTGACAAATGGACAGATGGCCGGACGTACAAATTACATAAAAAATCAACATGTTTTTTTTTTAATAATGATTATTAATAGTCAACATTTTCTCTTTATGAAAGTTGTAAAATAATTTAGATCTACGACTGTGTCGACTTTGTTGTGCTAATTACTATCGTACCAGAGTCCACCTGCCATACAAAGATAATATTAACCACGAACAGTCGTTATTTTGAAGGAAAACAATGTATTTCATTTTATTTTATTTTTAATATTTATTTGTTTTTCTCTTTTGTATTAATTTAGGCCCCACATGAAAGACATACTGGGATGGATAACATGAATTATCATTGACATAAATGTGAATTATATATGACAGTGAAAGGAAGATAGAAAATATTGTTTTCATATAATTTCATTTCGATGACAATATCCACCCACATTTGTATTAGAACCGACTGCGAATGAAGCTTTTGTCCCTAGAGGGGAACCAATTTGCAAATCGCTTTATCTGCATAACTTCAATAAATCTTTACAATAGAGTCCGTATACAATGACATTGTTTCTGGAATAGATACACAGGAACGTATAAAAGAGAAAATCAATAATAGCTCAGTTTGAATATTATCTTATACCTACTATTAAACGAGCAATTCTTATATATATTTATATAAATTTATTTCGCGTGTGTAACTATCTCGGAAACGTTGTATTTAGATAAGGTTTTGCTTTTACATTTACCTATTTAGGTTATTTCTTAAAAAAACGCAATAATAAACAACAAAAAAAAATTATAACTATTTAATATAGCGCCATCTCGTAAATTTTTGTGGTACTCGTCTTATTGCCGACGCACAGGATCAACTGTTACCTCAAAATTTTGTTAGAATGAAATATAGAATAAAATGAAGAAAGAAAAAGAATGAAGAATAAAATGTTAAACTAAGTGCACTAGTGATTTTTTTGGTTTGAATAACCAGTTCATATGTAGGTAAGTTTCAAAATATTAATATTTAATCAGTATGTGATTCGTATCTAGATATATTTTTCAAAAAATTTGGATACAAAAAAATAATGAGTCCGATTTTAACATTTAACAGAAATTCACAAAAATAGAAACTGTGATATATTTTTTTACGTTTTACAAATGATGTTAACTTTGGTGAACAGTTTTACAATAATTGTAGACGTATTATAATTGTAAATTATTTATTTCCTTTTGAAGCACCTAATAGATATATATCATAATTTGTGAGGAGGTAGTAGGAACAAAATTTAATGCCCCGTTTCGTAGATATTATGTATAATAATGTACAGGTGCTAATTACTAAATAAACTTTAAGGGAAATCTGTCAATCTCAGTAATTTCTAGAATCACACAGATACTGTATGTAATGTAAGTTAAAAGAAACCAACAAGAAAACAAAATACAGTACATTTCTTTGAATACGTATATTCATATTGTTTTTCGAATGTTATTTTTTCTCATAAAGAAACTAATCGAAAAGAAGTGAAAATTATTTAACGAAACATAATAATACAAACTATATTTTTAGTAAAATTCTTTTTTTTTAGTTAAATAGTATAATTATTAACAAAAAATGGCAGTAGGTACACACTCGCCGATCGGAGGCGAGTACAAAATTCAAAATTGCCAGAGGCAGTGTTATGCGGGTAGAGACTAGAGAAGTGTAGAGCCGGCGGCCTTTTACATTGGTGGCGCGTATTGTATACCTTGTGTTTAAAACAATAAGGAAACCAAACCGAAAGTTTATTATAACGTAGGTAACATTTGACAACCAAAATAAAAACATTAAGTTTCAGTCAGTAATTTCATCAATCATAATATGGTGTATTTACTACGGAACCAAATGTTTCCAAAGCAGTGGATGACATATACTAGCATTTATTACAGGACTACAGGTGATAGTATAAATAAGAATTCTACGAACAAAGGCCACTTTTTCTGACATTTTATAGCTTCGCCATTTTATCATTTTTTTTTCAGATTTATGCCTTTGCCCACACAATGTCATTTGTAGAAATGTTAATACTCGAAAGATTACTGTAATATTTACTCTGCAAATTGACCTGGCATATACGATACTGCACTGTTCAAATATAGTCTCAGCGACCTTTGAAAAGGAATTTATAAAATAAAGAGAATATTAAATCTATTCAATGAAAATGATTTTAGTAAAAATGTTATAGAAATAGGAATAATATAATAGTAAGATTAGAACGATTGCTAGTCAACTGAATCATTAGGACACCGTAACTCGCAAATGCGGTAGACTGTATGCGACGATGTGATACAGGAGTTAACACGTACAGCGATAGTAATTCACGTGAAGGGTAAAGAGAGCGTCAGAGCTGTCGACATCGTTTTCGATAATTTTTCCTTGTTATTTATATTGTACCGTACCCACACCGGACCTCTAAATGCGGAGCGGCGGGTCAGCAGCGTAAGCGTAGTGGGTGTTCTAGTGTCTACCTTATATTATTCCTACTTCTATGGTAAACACACAATATTCCGACTAATCTGTATGTAACATTAAAAGGCAAAGTGAAAAAAGGGCCACAATATATAAATACAATATTATTAATAACATGTATCCAATATTTCCACCAGAACGTAGCTATTAAAACATGAGTCCTGAAAGTGTCCATTTTGTGTACACATTATTGGGTTATCGCGGAGGTGATCTAAAATGACTTTAAAATTAAATTGATATTAAAATCAAATACAAATCATCTATGAGATTCGAATTTAATTGAAAATTTACAACGAGGTCGAACGAGAGACAAAATTATACCCTCAATCATGACATCCGTGACATCGGTCTTGGTTTGCCGTCCTTAAACGCATACTTTAACCCTGCCGAGATTGGTAATGGTGTTTTCATTTAAAATTTATTTCAAGTGGTCTCCAGAGGCAGCGGTGCGAAAAGCTTTCATTACTCCTACAATCCTTGGGAAAATAAATAAAATGTACTCTATTTACATCTATCTTAATACAAAACGGAAACGGGGTTGTTCTGTGGGTACAGGGAAGATGTTTTCGAAAAAAAAAATGATTGAAATCGACTAACTGATCGTCTCTGAACTGAAATTCTTCGTGAGTTAATCAGTTTGTATGCAATAAACTCAACAGCCACTGAAATGATTTTAATTTTATAGCTTACATAAACGTTTAAGTCAAAGTAGGTTAAGATTCTATGAGTAGAACATCTTCGCGATAAATAGGCGACACAAGTGGGGAAGCGGTACGATGGGGCAGAGGACGCTTCCCGGCGATCGCTACCGTGAGCGCCGGGAGAGCGGACAAAAAAGGTTTACTTAATTTAAAAAAAGGCAATATAATGTCACAGAAGTTTTCGTGTGTCTAATAGATTTGATATACACACACATACACATACATACACATAACAACCAAGACCTGGTACTCGTATGAATATTCATCATATAAATACTGACCCGACCTGGGATTCAAACCCAGGACCTCTAGCTTCGTAGACAGGGTCGCTACCCTTTAGGCTAAGCGGTCGTCTATGAAAAGCTACGAACGAAAAAGATATTTGTTCGTAGCTACGATATGACGACGTCCCTTCACGTGTGTGGGGGGCTTGGAGCTTAAGTCCACCACGCTGCTCCACTGCGGGTTGGGAACTGTAACGACCGCCATCTATTGACAGCGATAAACATGTATTACTATAATCATTTTATACTATAAAGTTATATTATACTATATTTATTTATTCTATTTGATTTTATCATTTGTTTTATACATTTCAATAATACATAATTTGTACGTAACACGTAATGTCTTTTTGGACGGTGCTTTTGGACATAGTTTGGACATAGTTCATAGTTTAGACATCGTTTTTAATATTTACTAAATAACAAACGACTTTGTGATAGCCCAAGCGCAGCGAACCTTTTTCGAATTTCGAAGGCTGTGCGGCTGTGGTTCGAATCCGGACGTGTACCAATGAGCTTTTCTGACTTAAGTATATAAGTTTATAATATTAAGTATATAAGTATTAGATATATAATCCATCAACCCGCACTGGAGTATCGTGGTGGATTCAGCTCTAATCCCCATCATCCGCTAGCTGGTGGAATGGAATGGAAATAACAACCACAAAACAGCGATTTTTATTATTAACAATTAAATTGACCGTCGTTTCCTAGAAACAGGGGGGGTGTGGGACGCCACTTGTGTTGATACGCTGGCTGCGTCCCACATTCAAGCGACCTCAGCAATCGCTGGCGCAGCCGCGACCGCTGCTGAAAATCTCAAACGGCGTAAATATGTTGCCTCAGGAAGTCCTTACTTACATATTTGTGCCGTTTAGGGTCGAGACGATGGGGCCGTGGGGGCCTGAGGCACATCGGTTTTTCCACAATTTATCGGCGCGCTTAGACAACGCATAGGGTGACCGGAGGGCTGGCTCTTACCTCGGCCAACGAATAAGTATTGCCATAAAGCGAGGTAATGCCGCCAGCCTTTTGGGCACTTTTAGATTTAGATGATATTTTTTATTTATAGGTATTTTTAGTTTTTAATTAGTGTTTAATTTGTAAGATATATTTCTCATTACAAGTACATTAGAAAGTTAAACATATGTAAAATTTCTCAAAAATGTAAATATGATTTTCACCGTCTTGATTATTGATTGATTATTGATGATTATCACCAACCAAAGGTTTTCCAGGACTCGCTGCCAATCTTCTGGGTACCGTGACTCCAGATAATTTTTAAATAATATATTTTATTTGTAAATATGTTATTATTATTATTTTTTTCTATATCATAGGTTGCATTACTTGTATATATTAAAATTTACTGTTGAATAAGAAATAAATATAATGAAATATAAAAAAAAATCTAAAGAATATTCAAGTAATTTCTCCGAAAGAAATAGCATGGTTCCTAAGTTAAATATGAGTTATTTTCACTAAAAATCATAATATTACAATTTGGATGTTAATAAAATTTTTGTATAACACTAAGAAAATGATGAAATTCAAATACAGGAGCACTTAACCATGACTAGTTTCGCATTTTTAGAAGTTGGAGTTATAAAAGTGACCCAAAGTGCTCATTCACAGGCTATTGTCAGTCAGATAGATAAGAGATGCTAAAGATAGTTAGAAACTCTTAACTCATTTATTTTCCTGGTCTTATGTGATGACTTAATTTTATGTAAATATTTTTTAAACCAACTATCAATTTTTACTCTATTTTATTAATACTTGAACTTATTAATAATGTACAACTTATTTATTAGGCTTTATATAAGTAATTATGATATCGGACAAACTTATATTGCAAGAAAACACAATTGTCAATGCTCATGTCAACTCACCGCTTATATACTTTTATATTGAACCACCATTGAAGGGTTCAAATATTTTGTCGCTCGAGTAACCGGTGTGAAGTTAGCAGCCAAAGTTAGCAGCCAAATTATAACCCGGCCGAATTAAGAATACCAAAAGTAACTAACAAGGTATTAAAGAATATAAACTACGGTTTACAATTAAAAACGTTGTTTTGGAAACGTCGCGAATATTAAAATGCAAAAATTTTAAAAATTTTAAAATTTTTTGTTGTTTTGAAAAGTTTACAATAATTTTCGTTAAAGGATGAAATAATGATCTTGCTAAAAAAAATTGCCTCGAGGACTTCATTTCTCAATTACTTCAGGATTTTAGAAATTATGAAAAAATGTATACGAAAATACTATATCGAATTTAAGTTTTCAAACGCTTGTAAACATTGCTTATACAAGTGTCAAGGCCACGTTTATCCGGGGTATACCAAATTTTTTTTAAAGAACATTAAAATGCTCTTTCCAAAAAATAATGTCAGAAGTACTCGGGGGATTTAGAAGTTAGGAGAATTTTAAAATGAAAATATATTATAAATATTCTTTAAAGTATTTAAAATATTTTTTAATAAAATTATAAGGCAACGTTAATTCGAGATACTATTTAATGGTCTACAACAACACAGAAATGGTCTTTCTGAAAAACATTGTCTAAAGTACTTCAAGCATTTAGAAATAACTAAAAAATATATACGAAAATACTATATCGAATTTAAGTTTTCAAACGCTTGTAAACATTGCTTATACAAGTGTCAAGGCCACGTTTCTCCGGGGTACACTAATTTTTTTTTAAAGAACATTGAAATGCTCTTTCCAAAAAATAATGTCAGAAGTACTCTGGAGATTTAAAAGTTAAGAGAATTTTAAGATGAAAATATATTATAATTATTCTTTAAAGTATTTAAAATAATTTTCAATAAAATTATAAGGCAACGTTTACTCGAGATACTACTAAATGGTCTACAACAACACAGGAATGGTCTTACTGAAAAACATTGTCTAAAGTACTTCAAGCGTTTAGAAATAATTAAAAAATATATACGAAAATACTATATCGAATTTAAGTTTTCAAACGCTTGTAAACATTGCTTATACAAGTGTCAAGGCCACGTTTCTCCGGGGTATACTAATTTCTTTTAAAAGGACATTGAAATGCTCTTTCCAAAAAATAATGTCAGAAGTACTCGGGGGATTTAAAAGTTAGGAGAATTTTAAGATTAAAATATATTATAAATATTTTTTAAAGTATTGAATATAATTTTAATTAAAATTATAAGGCGACGTTTATTCGAGATACTACTTAATGGTTTACAACAACACAGGAATGGTCTTTCTGAAAAACATTGTTTAAGTACTTCAAGCGTTTAGAAATAACTAAAAAATATAATTATACGAAAATACTATATCGAATTTAAGTTTTCAAACGCTTGTAAACATTGCTTATACAAGTGTCAAGGCCACGTTTCTCCGGGGTATACTAATTTTTTTTTAAAGGACATTGAAATGCTCTTTCCAAAAAATAATGTCAGAAGTACTCGGGAGATTTAAAAGTTAGGAGAATTTTAAGAATAAAATATATTATAAATATTTTTTAAAGTATTGAATATAATTTTCATTAAAATTATAAGGCGACGTTTATTCGAGATACTACTTAATGGTTTACAACAACACAGGAATGGTCTTTCTGAAAAACATTGTCTAAAGTACTTCAAGCGTTTAGAAATAACTAAAAAATATATACGAAAATACTATATCGAATTTAAGTTTTCAAACGCTTGTAAACATTGCTTATACAAGTGTCAAGGCCACGTTTCTCCGGGATATACAAATTTTTTTTTAAAGAACATTGAAATGCTCTTTCTAAAAATATATGTCAGAAGTACTCGGGGGATTTAAAAGTTAGGAGAATTTTAAGATTAAAATATATTATAAATATTTTTTAAAGTATTGAATATAATTTTCATTAAAATTATAAGGCGACGTTTATTCGAGATACTACTTAATGGTTTACAACAACACAGGAATGGTCTTTCTGAAAAACATTGTCCAAAGTACTTCAAGCGTTTAGAAATAACTAAAAAATATATACGAAAATACTATATCGAATTTAAGTTTTCAAACGCTTGTAAACATTGCTTATACAAGTGTCAAGGCCACGTTTCTCCGGGGTAAACTAATTTTTTTTTAAAGAACATTGAAATGCTCTTTCTAAAAATATATGTCAGAAGTACTCGGGGAATTTAAAAGTTAGGAGAATTTTAAGATGAAAATATATTATAATTAATCTTTAAAGTATTGAATATAATTTTCATTAAAATTATAAGGCGACGTTTATTCGAGATACTACTTAATGGTTTACAACAACACAAGAATGGTCTTTCTGAAAAACATTGTCTAAAGTACTTTAAGCGTTTAGAAATAACTGAAAAATATATACGAAAATACTATATCGAATTTAAGTTTTCAAACGCTTGTAAACATTGCTTATACAAGTGTCAAGGCCACGTTTCTCCGGGGTATACTAATTTTTTTTAAAGGACATTGAAATGCTCTTTCCAAAAAATAATGTCAGAAGTACTCGGGGGATTTAAAAGTTAGGAGAATTTTAAGATTAAAATATATTGTTTATATCTCTAAAGTATTGAATATAATTTTCATTAAAATTATAAGGCGACGTTTATTCGAGATACTACTTAATGGTTTACAACAACACAGGAATGGTCTTTCTGAAAAACATTGTCTAAAGTACTTTAAGCGTTTAGAAATAACTAAAAAATATATACAAAAATACTATATCGAATTTAAGTTTTCAAACGCTTGTAAACATTGCTTATACAAGTGTCAAGGCCACGTTTCTCCGGGGTATACTAATTTTTTTTAAAGGACATTGAAATAGTCTTTCCAAAAAATAATGTCAGAAGTACTCGGGGGATTTAAAAGTTAGGAGAATTTTAAGATTAAAATATATTATAAATATTTTTTAAAGTATTGAATATAATTTTCATTAAAATTATAAGGCGACGTTTATTCGAGATACT